>CM034148.1:151340725-151940725 GCA_019776745.2 Taxus chinensis
TTTTTGAAATTCATGTTTCGTTATATTGAGTAGACCTTAGCAGTTAAACTAATCTGGGGGGTCCTACGAATCTTGACGAAATATAAAAATGAGATGTGTAGAAATTGAAATTTGTAATGTTACTTTTCTAGATGATAATTTAATTTAAATTATATGTGGATGCTTGTTGATATATATTGTATATTTTATCTTGGATGTTTGATGCGGCCATGAGGCTAAATGAGGTATTGTATTTTATGCAAATAAAATATAACACAACAACCAACGGGGGATTGGAGACCAACCACATCGGAATACCAGATGAATTAAACAAGGGTCACCATGGAAACTAGTGTTTTGTGGTGTGTGTCTTGTTTGTTGTTAGGGGGACCCCATGGGGGGAATAACCTTCAAATGTGACCAAGGGGTATGTGTGTTCTTTTATTTTTTTTACTTTAATTTAATTTTATTATGTGATTATTTAGTGATGTATTTTCCCTTGTATTAATTAATTAAATTGTGTTTAGTTAATAAATTAATCATGGTGCTAAAATAATCATGGATGGGAAAAAATAATTCATTTATTGGATTTGATAGCTCTTTGGTTTATGTCTTTAAGTTGAGTGCTTAAGATCTTGAGTGTTGTACACTCCATCTCTTATTAGAAATTCGGATTTGTCCTTAAGGGGAAATTTTGGAGGCTTGTGGGACAAGTTAAGCTTGTCCCACACCTCTTAAATTACTATACCAACCCTACCTATGGGTTGGGGGGTCAAAATTAGACCCCATTATGCGTTTTGGGAAGACAAATTGTAAGTTTTTATTGCACTTTCTTACATGTAATTAGTTTTAGTTGTTAAGGGGTGTGGGCTTAGTTTGTGTGTGTAAGTAAAATGTCATTTCTTCAATCACTTATTTATTTTGTTTGGAATATGGGTTTGACTAGGGTGATGTGGAGTGGAGAGGAAATGATGTGGCATCCTACTTGGAGCCACATCATCCTCCTCCTCCTTCTTTCTATTTATTCAAAATTTTGAAGGGAATTTGGGGTTACTCACTTAATTTTGGAGCTCTTTCTTTTGGATGATTGCTTATGGGAGTTAGAAGATTGCTTGGAATTTTTCTCGTGTTGAAGATTTTGGATCTAGTTTTAAAAGAGGATATTACCATGGAAAGGTAGGACCTTATTCTTTTATCTTTCTTCCTAAATTATTGCATGAAACGTGTTTGTGTGAAATTGTATTCTTGTGATGTATTGGGTAGAATGTTGACCTTAGGTTATGTTGAGATTGTGATATGGGGATGAAATAATGTAGGGAGACATAAAAGATTGTTGTTGGGTCTACGAGGAGTGGGTTTTTGATGCCCCACCTTATTTTATACTATTATATTATGTATTGTGGGAGCCATAAGAGTGAGGGAGGCATAAGAGACTTGACATTGAATGTGTGTTGGAGGGACTTAGAGGTGGGCATCCAAAACCTTGGGAGGCATAAGGGCACCCCCATTTTTCATATCTCTTCTTAGGCTATTTTGGAAGCCTTTGTTTGGGAATTCTTTATGTTTAAAAGTAAGTATTATGTGATTTTCTCTTGTATGTGTTTGGTTTTTTGATAGTGAATGTTGAAGCATTGCTTTAAGTTGCTAATAGTAGAAGCAACCCTTATTACCTTGTGGTTGGGTCTCGGGGGCCAATGAGAATAATTGCTTCTTCTTCTCATTGGAATTTTTGTTGGGTGGAGAGTGTTTTCTCTCCCCCATTTTTAGTTTTTGTGGTTAAGTGATGAGAAGATGGAGCTTGGTTGATGAGTTGATTTTGGAGCTGGAATTGAAGACAAATTGAAGTCCATTTTAGCTTTCCTTCTTGTAAAAATTTTCCACATTAAGTGAAAGACATTGTATTAATCTTTGGGAAGAAAAGTTATATTGATTGTAGGATATTTTTTGTCTCCTGAAAGAAGCTCTGCATTTTCATTGCCAAATCCAAACTTTTTGAGCTCACGCCCTTTGTTGGTATTTGAGGCAAGTTTGAGATTTAAGGAATTAGCTAAAATCATGCCATTGAGTTGTTTAAACCTTTGTGTCACTCGTTTTTTTAGAAATCCTTCTCTTCCTGGTCTGTGTATGTAATATCCTTTTGCCCCTCCCCTTTTTGATCGAAATGGTTCACTTGTTCCATGGCCCGGGTCGTCGAATCATTGTTTTTCCTTCATGCGTTTGGATCGTGAAGAAAATTTGAAAATTGGACTCAAAATGAAAAAGTTCTCTTCCTTTGTGTATTTTTCCATAGTCAGGAACGATGGTTGGTTCTTTCCCTGCCAAATTTTTCCTCATCATTCCTCAATGATACGTGGGTCTCCCTGATTGGTGTGGTCTAGTTATACTTTAAAGACTCACTGGATGGCTCCACGTGTCGCCATGGTGTAATTCCAAGACCGATTTCGAGGGGTAGTCTTCAATTGAGCACGGGCTCTCCATGTGTCCTAGGTCCAAAATGAAGGTAAAATCAGCTAAGTATGGAAGGCTCAGCGGACGGATCCATGTGTTGTAGTGGTGCAACTCCAGGGGCAGGAAAGGTCAATTACCAATTCAGTTCCAAATCTCCACATGGTGGAAGACATTGAAAAGTTAAGGCAGACGAGCGTGCCATCGAGGGAATTCAAGACTTTGAGCCTTTTTGTAAAAAGATGAAAAATAAAAAAGTAACCCACAGCGCCGATCAGGCTACCAAGGAAAAATTAAAAGCTTGAGCCCACAAGGAAAAAGTCAAAGTTTGAGCCCACAGGGAAAATGTTAAAGAAAAGGCCCGCCATTGAAAATTCAAATCAGAGTAGCAGGCCGACAGGGGAATTGGATTTTTGAGCCTTTTTTCCAAAAAAGGTTAAAATTATAAGAAGAGAATTGTGACCCCACATACAAATAGAACGTGCCACATGTCCTAGTCAAATAGGAGTAGCGGGCCAGTAGAGGAAATTGAGTTTTTGGACATTTTGGTAGAAAAGGTTAAAATGTTGTGGAAAAGATTGTGATCTTGTTTCCAATAAGAATGTGCCACGTGTCCTAGTTGAAAATTCAAAGCGGGGTTGTGGGCCAATTTGTTCCAAATTGCAAAATCTCTATAGAGTCACAAAATGCAAAGGGCTTCCCCCCGTAACCACTCCAATCCCTTCCTGCCACGTGGACGGCCCAAATTCAAAGCTAGAGGAGCAAATCAAATGTAACGGTTGCTTTGCAAGGTTTGGTTTTAGCCACCATGGGCATTTTCTTCATGATAAAGGAATTCAAAGAGGTGTGAATGATTTGTAATGTTATAACAGTTTCTTGTGAAGAATATAGTGACTTCTTGATGTCATTCCAAGGGTTGGTGATTGATTTAAGAAAAATCAGAGTGCTCTGTACCTATAAAAGGAAAAAAATGCCATTCTTCTTCTATTTTCTTTTCTTCCTCATTTTTTTTCCATTCTCAAGATATGTACAAATTGTACTTGAGCTTCAATAAGAAAAGAAGGAATTTTTTCCTTGTTGATTGAGGAATTAATTGGTACTTTACGACCAATGAGTTTCATTTGGTCTCATAGCTTCTCCCATAGATTTATTTTTCTTTGGATTATAAATGCATGTAACTGAAGTTTCTAATTGATGTGTGTGGGCATCTGATATTCTACCTGCAACATTAGTTTTTCCTACCTCCATTCTCACTGCCTTTCCCCTTCTCAGTCAAAGTTCTTCTCTAGTGAGAAATTGCTAGCTTTGCCACAAGGATAGTGAAGTGCCTTTGCTGGATCTCTGGTTGAAAGACCACCATTGAAATACACTTTTCCATGAATGCACATACGGAAGCTTCACTATTCTAGTGGAGGAACTTAGATTCCCATAGCATTGGCTTGAAACCCACCATTTTGTCCACAAGAAAAATTTTCTTGCCAACAATTTTTAGCGCCAACTGTGGGGTAGATCTTGCAACATCTGCACCTATAAATGACCTCAGGGTCATATATAAAAAAATATTCTATGTGAAAAATTTCAGGAGATTGAATAATCACACGAACTACATGGATGTAAATCATGACTATTAAGGGAAGTCCTCCTATTGAGAGACATGATTTACTCTTTCACATCTAAGAAGACATTGACTCTGATCTGAGAGAAGTCGTTTGTCACAGTAGACAAAGTGTAAATCAATACTTCATTTCCATAAGGATTATGGACCTGGAAGAGGAACATGCTTTCAAATTAGAGAGACAAAGACAAATTCCAGCACCCTAAAGTAGAGCATAAGTCTTCAAGCTGACTGAGAGAAGATACACCCAAAAACTGAGGCAAGGAGGAAAAATTGATCCCACATTTGAAGAGCTTGAGAGAGAGGAAGTTGCTAAGGAGGAGATAAGAACTCAACTTGAATAAATAGAAAGAATCCAACTCAAACCAGAAGAAAGAGCAGCAGCAGAAGCAGCCTTAGCGAGACTGGAGGCTAGAAACAAGAATATAATGGGTGATCATGAAAATGAAGTACGTAGGCCTAACGTGTCATGGGGAAGGAATAATGGTCCACTCACCCTACAACCACTTCATGACCTCCCAAGAGGCTCAAGAAAGAACTTCCCAAAATTCAAAGGGGATGGTTCTCAACTCTAAGAAGAACATGTAACATCATTCATCACTACTTGTGGAATGTTGGGAGTTGAAGATGAAGATGTTTTAGTTAGGATTTTTGTGGAGTTGCTCCAAGAAAAGGAAGATGAATGGTTCTACATGTTGCCCCCAAGATCTGTCACATGTTAGGAAGACATAAGAAGTGCATTTGAACATAGGTTCAAGAGCACAAAATATTGTCAGGATCTACTGGTCTAATTGGTTCAGATGAAGGAGACCTCTGAATCAGTGAGTGATTTTGTAGCAAGGTATAATAGGTTGATAAGAAGGATCCCAGAAGATGTAGCCCCCCCTGAAAATAACTTAAAAAGGTTCTTCATTAGTGATTTGCCATCAGAAGTTGGTTTCTTCCTCAGAAGAGCCTAACCAAGAACATTGAGGGAAGTTCAAGACTTTGTAGTTGAGACTGATGATGATTAAATTCTTTCTAGCAAAGTGAAAGGACCAAATGGGAAGCAAAAAGGTCAAAGTTTAAATTCAGTCACCACTGATCCTATGTTTCAAAAAATGGCAAATGACCTAGTTACTTTGAAGTAGTTGTCACAAATCACAATGAGGAATGCTCTGAGGAGACCAAATCCTCCTGATAGACCAACAATTGCTCCACCCCCTCATAGGATTGCTCTTGAAGAACCACCGGTCAATGCAATCTGTGACACTAGGGAATTAGAAAAAGGAGTAGACATTGAGGAAACTGAAGAAGTAAGCATGGATGACCATGAAAACTATCTTAAAATTGAAGAGGTTAGCATGCACAATGGCCTGATTGAGTACGTTGATGATGGGGAGGAAGGTGATGAAGAAGCTCCAAGTTTTTCATGTGTTGTTTTCACTCGTGCACAATCCAAGAATGGTGTTTCAGCCTTAGCAGTTGTAGCAGATGATAGGAAGAGAAGATAAGATAGCTCTTCAAAGCCTCCACAAAAAAATATCATCAGTAGAGGATCACCATTACCACCTTCCATGGAATCAGCCAAAGAGAAACCAGATTCACTGGTTGACAAGGATCATGCTGCTCCGCCAAGTAAGTTATCTGACTCTTCTTCAACCTCAAAGGTTGTTAAGAGCAATTCTCTTCTAAATGTTGGTTCTGTAAGAACATCTAAATTTCAATCAAGGGCTACACCCTCACCTCTTTCCAATTCAATTACAACATTTGAAAATGATAACCCAACACCAAAAGTAACAAAACATTTGCCATTTAAGTCCTCATCCATTGCTGGAACCTCTTCCTCATCTACCATAGCTCCATTTGAATTTGTGGAGCATGAAAAGAAAACCAAGGTTTAGCTCTATGAGATTGAATACCTATAAACATATCCTTCCCAATTTGACAGATTCATCAAAGAAGTCCGGGGTGGTACCTCTACATCCCCAATATCTAATTTTAAAGGCTTCTTTTCCCACACCATCTTCTCAAAACATGCTAGCCCTTAGTGCCTCTGACACCAATAGAGTTGAGCCTTTTTACTGGTCACTTCTCATCAAAGGTTTCCAGCTGAACAATTACATTATAGACTCTGGAGCCTCAGATAATGTGATGCAAACAAAAGTTACAAATTCTTTTTGTTTTACTTTGACCTGGGTAAATGACACATGCTATTCAATGGAATCCAAACAAGTTCCATTGGTAGGAAGGATTAAGGATGCTTAGGTCACACTAGCTGATTACCTTGACAAGAAGATACTCATGACCATTCTGGTGTGGTAGACATCCCAAACTCATTTGGTATGCTGTTGAGTAGAAGTTTTTGCAGAGATCTAGATGGAGAATTAAAAATGGATTGGTCATTTGCAAATATCCTAGTGAAAGGATAAATTAAGAAGTTGTTACTACTCAGGAAGATGAAATTCACATTAAGGAAATCTGATGATCCAAAAGCTAACATCATTTTTCAAGATGGTGGGCTAGGAAACTACCTCCTTACATCACAAAAGGAAGAGAACTTTCCACTCCTCACGAAAGAAGAAGAAGATCATATTTGGACAATGGAGTTTGATGGCAGTCATTCCAGAGTAGGTTCAGGGGCTGGTGTAGTATTATACTCTCCCTCCAATGAGATATATCATTTTGCCTACTAGTTGCAATTTGACAATACAAATAATACAACATAGTATGAAGCATTACTCTTAGGCATGAATGTAGCAGAGGAAATGGGAATTAAAAAGTTGAGATGCAAAGGTGATACAAAGATTGTGGTGAAGCAAGTTTCCTAGCAATATCAGGTAAAAAATCCCAGACTCAGGAATTATAGAAACAAGGTGTGGGATTACATTGAATTCTTTGATGCATTCTCCATTGAAGCTATCCCTAGGGAAAAAAATGAAAAGGCTGATTCTACAGCAGTGTCAGCTTCCTTAGTGACACCTCATCCCTATTTTGGTAAGGATAAAGTGAACATTGAGATGGTATTCAGACCCAGTGTACCAAACAATGCAAATCACTGGCAGGTCTTCAATGATGACAATATGATCTTATCCTTCTTAGAACAAAGGGATAACTTCAATAATATTTTCTTTGAAGGAAGTGAAACCCACACCATGAATCAGTTCCCAAAGAAGAGAAGGAGAGAGTTGAGGGGATTGATGAAGAGGGAGTAATCAAACTGTAAGGAAAAAAAATCCCTAAAGGCCTAGTTTCTTTAGAAGATCTCTTTGACAAGCATGATGGGTTAATCCAAGAAAAAGAAAAGCATTCTTCTTGGTTTCCATCTGATTTTGTTCAAGAAAACATTGGCACTTCAGAGAATTGAAGGATGGTTAATATTGGTAAATACTTCTCACTAGAAGAGAAGAGAAAGTTTGTTTCTCTGCTAAAAAAATACTCAGATGTGTTGGCTTATTCCTATGATGAACTCAAATCTTTTCAGCCAAAGGAAATGAACCACTCCATTCCTTTGAAGCAAGGAGCCAAGCCCTTCAGGAAAAAGTAAAGGCCCTACAATCGAAATATTGCTGATGTTATCAAAGAAGAGGTGAAAAATATGCTCAATGCTAGAATCATTTTCCCCATCCAGCATTCAACATGGGTGGCTAACATTGTGCCAGTAAGGAAGAAGAACAGGGAAATAAGAATTTGTGTAGACTTCTAAAATCTGAATAAGACATCTCTCAAGGACAACTACCCTCTTCCAATCATGGATCATATTTTGCAAGAAATCACTGGATCTAAGATGCTCTCTTTGGTTGATAGATTCTCAGGGTACAACCAAATCAAGGTGGTAGAAGAGGATTGCAACAAAATAGCCTTCACAACACCTTAGGGTACTTTTTCCTACAGCAGAATGCCTTTTGGCTTGATCAATGCTGTAGCCACTTTCTAGAGGGCAATGGACTTGGCCTTCAAATATTTGAAATATTGCATTATCATTTACTTGGATGACTTCATGGTTTTCTCAAAGAGGAGGGGAGATCATATCTGTCACGTGGAGCAAGTCCTTGCAAGATGTAGAAGACATGGCATTTCTCTAAATCATAAGAAATGCATTTTTGGAGTCACAGAAGGTAAGTTGATGGGACACATTGTGAACAAGCATGGGTCACACATTGATCCTAAGAGGATCAAAGCTATCCAAGCAGTATCCTTAGTAACCAACAAGAAGGGAGTCCATTCATTCTTTGGAAAGGTAAACTTCCTTCATCATTTTGTGCTTGAGTTTTCTGAATTGAACAAGCATATAACTTCCATGATGAAGCCTCAAACATGTTTCAAGTGGGATAAGGAAGGAAAAGTAGCATTTGAGAAGATAAAGAAAGCCATTTCCAAAGCTCCAACTCTTGTATCTTCAGATTTTAATAAGGAGTTCATCATGTATTGTTATGCATCATAACATACACTCTTTGCTCTCCTTACAAAAATGATGAAGGTTTGGAAGCACCCATTGCTTTCATGAGCCGTCCCTTGAAAAATCATGAGCTGAAGTATATTTAATTGGAGAAACATGCCTACATAGTGGTTAAAGATGTTAAAAGTTTAAGATTCTACATTCTTAATTCCCATACAATGGTGATGGTCCCTGGAAGTGCAATCAAGTCCATTTTGACTCAACAAGATCCCGAGGCTAAGAAAGGAAGTTGGATGGCAAAGACCCAAGAGTTTGACTTGGAGATTAGACCCTCTAATCTAGTTGTAGGAAATGGTTTGTGCAAGCTGATTTCGGAAGATGAATACTTTAAGGCTCAACAAGGAGAAAAGGATGGTGTTTGCTCAACTTGTTCATTAGATAATCCACAAGTGCTATTTATCACCACTACTGATGAGTGGTATGCTGATATTGCTTACTACCTCACTTATGGAGAATTCCCTCCTCATCTTGTCTACAAAAAAAAGAAGGACACTCAAGCTAAAGGCAACCAAGTTTTTGACCTATAATCATGAAATTTACAAGAGAGGCCTAGATGGTTGTTTCCTCAAGTGTGTATATAAGAAGAAACAAGAAAAGTTGCTCAAGGCCTATCATGATCAAGCTTATGGTGGACATTTCTCAGCAATGGTCACTGCACATAAGATCCTTAGAGGAAGATATTATTGGCCCTCCATATTTTCAAACACTCAAGATTGGGTTTCTAAATGCAAAGCATGCCAACAATTTTTTGGAAAGCCACAACTAGCTGCATTGCCACTCAGGCATGTGGTGATTGAAGAACTATTTCAACAATGGGGGCTAGATTTTATTGGTGTTTTGAATCCTCATTCATGTGTAGGGAATACTTATGTAATCACTGCAACTGATTACTTCTCCAAGTGGGTGGAACCCATTCCAACCAAACAGGTCAGCTTTGAAATGGTCTGCAACTTTATCAAATAGAATATCATTGTCTGTTTTGTAATACCATGTAAGATAGTTGTAGACAATGCCACCTATTTCTCTTCCAAGGAGCTCACATAGTTTTTCTATGGCTTTGGAATCTCTCTATCTCACTCCTCTAACTATTATCCATAGGGAAATGGTCAAGCTGAGTCAAGCAACAAGAACATTGTTACCATTGTTCGTAAGCTGGTTGATAAGAAGCAAAGGAACTGGCACAAGAAATTATATGATGCATTGTGGGCTGATAGGATCACTCCTAAGAAGGCAATAGGTATGTCACCTTTCCAAATGTTGTATTGAGTTGAGGAAGAGATTCCCCTCACAATTGAGATTCCAACTCTCAAGATGCTGTAAGAAATAGAAGATGGTCAATACAAAGACTCTATTGACAAGAGGATCCTCTTCCTGGAGAAGCTAGAGGAAAGCAAATGCCAAGTGGTGGATAGAATTAAGGGACACCAATTTAAAGTGAAGAAGATCTTCAAAAAGAGGGAAAACACAAGAGAATTCAAGGTTGGAGCTTTTGTCCTGCTGTGGTACAAGAGAAGAGAACCAAAAGGCATCCATGGAAAGTTTGATTCATTATGGCTTGGCTTGTTCCAAATTCATGAAGCTTGTGGTAAGAATGTTTTTCTCCTCTCATAGCTAGATGGAACACCATTAGAATTTGATCAAAGAGGAAAATACTTGAAACTATACCATCAGTAGAAGTGGGTTGTCTCCCGCCTTGTACCATAGGTGCTTTCATAGGTGTGTTTTTCCCTTTATTGTTGTGTGGTTTTGGTTTTGTTTTGTTTGGTTTTGTTGTGTGTGATTTGGTTTTTGTGCTTCCTCCTTCTTCCTTCCTTTCTCAGAATTGTACATGAATCTGAAAGGCCCAATAGATAAGGCACTAGTCAAACATAGTATGTTTTGAAAGTCTAAATTTTGGATCCTCATGTCATACCCTAGCCATGCCTAGTTCATGCCATGTCCCCAAGCTAGAGCCAACTATTGTCTTCTGAAAAAAGATCTACATTTTCAATGCCAAATCCAATTTTTTTAAGCTCATGCCCTTTGTTGGTGTCTAAGGAAAGTTTGAGATTTAAAGAATTAGCTAAAATTGTGCCCTTGAGCTGTTTAAACCTTTGTATCACTCGTTTTTAAGAAATCCTCCTCTTCCTAGTCTGTGCACGTAATATCCTTTTACCCCTTCCATTTTTTATTGAAATGGTTCACTTGTTCCATGGCCCAGGTCTTTGAATCATTCTTTTTCTTTCATGCCTCTGGCTCGTGAAGAAAATTAAAAAATTGTACTCAAAATGATGAAGTTCTCTTCCTCTGTGTATTTTTCCACAGTCAGGAATGATGGGCATTTCTTTTCTCGCCAAATTTTGCCTCAGCATTCCTCAATGATATGTGGGTCTTCCTGATTGGTGTGGTCCACTTATACTTTAAAGACTCAGTAGATGACTCCACGTGTTTCCATGACACAATTCCAAGCGCAATTCCGGGGGGTAGTCTTCAATTGAGCGTGGGCTCTCCATGTGTCCCAGGTCCAAAATGAAGGTAAAATCGGCTAAGTATGGAAGGCTCAGCGGACGGCTCCACGTATCACAACGATGCAACTAAAGGGGCTGGAAAGGTCAATTACCAATTCAATGCCAAATATCCACGTGGTGGAAGACATTGAAAAGTCAAGGCAGATGAGAGGGCCTACAAACAGAACATGCCACATGTCCTAGTCAAATCAGAGCAAAGAGCTGGTGGAGGAAATTGAGTTTTTGAACCTTTTTGTAAAAAAGGTTAAAATGTTGAGAAAAAGAACGTGATCCCGTTTCCAATAAGAATGTGCCACGTGTCCTAGTTGAAAAGTCAAAGTGGGGTTGTGGGCCAATTTTTTCCCAATTTCCAAATCTCTAAAAAATCAAAAAAAGCAAAGGGCTTCCCCACGTAACTTCTCCAATCCCTTTCTACCATGTGGACAACCCAAATTCAAACTAGAGGAGCAAATCAAATGGTCTAGATTTAAACTGGAAAATTAAATGTAACGGTTTCTTTCCAAGGTCCAGTTTTAGCTACAATAGGAGTTTTCTTCATGATAAAGGAATTCAAAGAGGTGTGAATGATTTGTAATGTTATAACGGTTTCTTGCGAAGAATATAATGACTTCTCAAGGTCATTCCAAGGGTTGGTGATTGATTTCAGAAAAATTAGAGTACTCTGTACCTAGAAAAGACAGAAAATGCCATTCTTCTTCTATTTTATCTTTTTCCTCTAATTTCTTCCATTCTCAAGCTATGAACAAACTCTTTTTGAGCTTCAATAAGAAAAAAAGAAAATTTTTCCTCCTTGACTAAGGAATTAATTGTTACTTTGTTACCAATGAGTTTCATTTGGTCTTGTAGCTTCTCCCGCAGATTTGTTTTTCTTTGGATTATAAATGCATGTAAATGAAGTTTCTAATTGATGTGTGTGCGCATCTGATACTCTACCAGCAACACTAGTTTTTCCTACCTCCATTCTCACTTCCTTTTCCCTTCTCAGACAAAGTTATTCTCTTGTGAGAAATTTCTAGCTTTGCCATAGGGACAGTGGAGTGCCCCTGCTGGATTTTTGGTCGAAAGACCACCATTGAAATCCACTTTTTCACGCATGCACATACGGAAGCTGCACTGTTCAAGTAGAGGGACTTAGATTCCCATAACATTGGCTTGAAACCCACAAATTTGTCCACAAGACAAATTTTCTTGCCAACAATATTGAAGTTGTATTGTATGTTGAAAAGGAGAAAGAAAGAATTGTGTTTGTAAAGCTAGTTTTGTTGAATTAGAAAGGGAAATTATAAAAGGAAATAACTTATTCCATTGTAGTTGATTTATTCCCACAAAAGGGTGTGCTCTTATTTTAAAATATATTACTGGAAATATTGTTGTGAACTCTCTTTTGGAATGTTGGAAATTTGTATTAAGAAATGTTACATTTCATTGTGTTATTTGAAAGGCTTGTAAAGGAAAAACTTAGCCTAGTGTGTTCATTTAATTACATTGTTGAAAAAGAGTAAAACTATGTATATTTAAGATGGAAATAACTTAAATTTTAATTGTCTCTTACATATTCAACAAAATATGTTAAATACCTAAATCTAGTGGAGTAAAGAAATTGATTGTTATAATTAAGACCATAGCTTCATTGGGAATATGTAAATTCACTATAGACTTATTAGAGATTTACTTTTAATTCCCTTGTAAATTAAAGTAGCAATATGTGAAATTTGATTTAATTTTAGACTTCTCAACAAAATATTATCAAGTTTTAAATAGGAATTCTAGGTATAAAGCTTAGATATGTAAATAGCATTAATAATAGAAAAAATTACTACCTATTAACAAAAATTTTGATATTAAAATATTATTAATAATTTTAATAAATTAACATACTTCAATATTTAATACACATATATATAAAATTACAGACACAAATATATATATATATATATATATATATATATATATATATATATATATATATATATATATATATATATATATCTATATATATATATCTGTGTGTGTGTGTGTGTGTGTGTGTGTGTGTGTGTGTGTGTGTGCGCGGGTGGTTATAATAATAAAAGAATCTAATAAAACAAAGATGAGTAACTTCTAATAAAACAAAATTTTATAAGTGTAAAAACTTTTAAAGAAAAGAAAAAATTGTAGTGAAACTGCTAAAAGCCACGGCCCGTGCTGAAGGGTTTAAAGGAAATGGTGGGGGGTGGGGTCACTGACCCCACCCCAGTAGCTTTTTAATTTTTTTTAAAAAACCCCAAACAGGGTTACCACGTATTACCTTCTCCCTTCATTTTCTGCTTGATATGGCTGCGGATTTTGGGGCCGAACTTTCTTTGTATATATATATATATATATATATATATATATATATATATATATATATATATATATATATATATATATATATATATATATATATATATATATATGGTATATAATTATATTCGGGTTTTAGTCAATGATTTTTTTTAAAAAATGAATACATAATACATACATACATATATATGTATGTATGTATGTATATATATTCACATACCCAAATGAAAATGCATATAAAATATATTTATATAAATAAAATGGTACAAAACCCACAAGCCCATTTGGGAAAATACTAAAATAATGTGATAAATAGAGCATTTAAATACATTTAAAACCCTAGGAGAGGGTGTGAACAAAATGAGAAAATAATAAAACTTGTAAGAATTTCCAAAAGCTTGGAATGGCCTTCAATGGCTTCCCTTCCTCCTCTAACAACCTACAAAACAAAAGAGAAACAATGAGCCAAATGGATGAGAGGAAAGAAGTTTTCTTAAGCTTGCTTTAGGGTTAATTGTCATATTTTCCTCATCAAGGGTTCTAAATGAATCCATCCAAGGGATGAGATTCAGCCCTACAAAAAGTAGGTGGAGAGTAGGTGAGTGGAAATCACCTTTTTAATTTAAATGTTTTAATTTCAAATTCATGGGTTGACTTTTTAAGGGGTCACTTTATGGGGTAAGAGAATGTTTATTCTAACCCCATGTCAAATGGGGACCTTGTTAATTGTTTAAACCTTGTGGAGTTGAATACCTTGGGTATTTATGTATCCAGACCCCTTTAACCCTCTAAATTTAAATATGGAATATTTAACTATAGTAGGAATATTTTTATTTAATAAAATAAAAATAATAATACTTTGGGGGAGATTAACCATGCTTAGTCAAATTAAATGTATTAAAGTTTAAATGTGGATTTAAATGTTTTGTTAATGGGGAAAATTTTATCATTAAATATAATTGACTTTCAAACATTAATGTGGCAACTGTCATTTACAAAACTTTTTGTGGGCACGCTTTTCAAAAAAATAGTTATTATTCCATAATTTTTTTGGCTAACTCCAGGTTGTCATTGAGTCTTGTGCGGGCATTTTTAGTGGGTGTTACACTTGGTATTAGAGCTTGGGTTCAAATCTTGGACCCTTGGGCACACATGGAAACTTGATACATAGACATTAGACCTAGTACAATATTAAACCTAACATGATTTTAAACTTAGAAAACAACTTGTTTGAAAAAAATTGTATATTTTAGTAAACATAGAAAATTGGAATAAAACCTAGAATGATGGACTAACTATCACCTTGGTCTGTACAAGAGGCGCGGACCGGACGAGGGGTCCTTTCACATAGACCTAGACTTGTCACCTCCAGAGCAAGCCATAGCAACCATTCTACCCCAGATTTTACAAATGCTTCAGGACGTCAATGCCGTTATATGTAGAGGGTCCTTAGGAGGATGATCAGTTAAACATGAGAAGGATCCATCCATTGAGGCTCATGCATCTCCTCAACATAGTGAGGAACATAGGCTAAATAAATCCTGCATGGAGTTAGCCAAAGTAGAGTCATCCGAAAGGGAACAGGGAGACAAGATTTTAGGACACAAGGATAGGTCTCAAAGCACTAGTCCTAGAGATGAGCATGTAGAGAGGCGTATGGGTCACTAGTCGACAGCTGCAGACCATATCAGGGAGATCCTGAAGCTACGACCATCTCACTATTCTGGAGATACAGGTGGATTTCAGGTAGAGGCCTTGTTGGTGAGATTAAGTGGGTGCTTCAAGCTCTGCCCTTATACTAGCAACATAAAAGCTCGTGTTTCGATCCATATTTTGAGGGATGGAGCAGGTGTTTGGTGGAGGACTGAGGAGTACAAGATCCACGTTGATTCAGATATGGTTACCTGGGAGCTCTTTGAGGAGCAGTTTAGGAGCTGATACTTATCTAGGAGGTTTATTTAGCAACAGATAGACACATTCCATGACCTCTGTCAGGCATCTATGACTGTACCTAAGTATGAGAGTCAATTTCTGGACCTACTCTAGTATGTCAACTATATGCAGGATGAGTAGTTATGAATTGACAGGTTCATCAAGGGCCTGAATTTAGATTAGGGTGGTGCAGTGTGCATTCTTTGCCCACAGACCTTAGCAGAGGTCATGGAGAAGGCTTATATTGTAGAGGAGACATGAGGAAAGATGTAACAAGCTAGGGACATAGTTCGGAGCCACATCTAGCAGATGTAGGATAGTAGATTGAGGGGGTCAGTTTCTCCTCCTTGTGGTGGACAAGGTTCAATATAGTCTTCTTTCAGACCACCACAGAAGCCACGTCAGTAGCAATAGCAACCAACTCATCCACCATTCAAACCTACATCATTGGAGAGAGTTCCCATAGAACCCTAGTAACAAGGGAAAGACGTATATTTGTGAGCCTCTTATTGGAGACATGGGGCATAGCCATCCGATCTATTGAGTAGTCAAGAACCACAAGGCCGAGTGCCAGAGTACTGTTATAGAGATGACAGGTAGCATTGGTGGTATTCCTACCTCCATTTTATTTGACTCTAGTTCATCAGATTATTTTATTGCACCATGTTTAGTAGACCATTACAGGTTGGTGGCAATTAGGCATGGTCTTAGTTGGGACATTGAAATGGATTTTGGAGCTAAAATTTTGGTAAAATCCTTAGTTAAGGAGTGTGTAGTGGATTTGAGATCCTTCACCACTACCTCAGATCTTCGTTTCCTTCTGTTGGGTTCGTATGGAGTCATCTTGGGCATGGACTGGTTATTTGCACACTAAGCCATAGTATATTTTTATTATAACACCATATCATGAACATATGATCTAGGAGTTGAGTTAGTGATAGTAGGGGTTAGGAGACCCATTTCCATTCGCACCATCTCCAATATGTAGCTTAAGTAGTGTGTGTGATGAGGTTTCCAAATGTATGCTGTTACGGTTAGTGAAAGATTGGAGGATGAGTCTAGTGGCCCATCCCTTGATAACCATCACATCTTGAGAGAGTTTTCTGATGTCTTTCTAGGGGATCTACCTAGGTTACCAACCCCATGTGAGATAGATTTTCATATAGATTTGGTTCCTGGCACTATTAGTGTAAAATCATAACACCCCCTGAATGGCCTTAGATATGAGTGGGGCATTCAGTGTGACTGCATAACATGGGACCATCTCTCAAGCTATGGGACTTGCGGACTTGAGATGGACCTATGGAGAAAGCTAACTTCTTCTTCCTAAACTACCTACCGCAAGCTACTCTAGTGCAGGAAAACTATCTAATCCTAATCTAACCTTCCAAGGGACCAGGGAGAGAAAGTGCATGAAAACAAATCCTACACTAAGTAGTGATACACCAGAAAAGGAAAAGGCTGATCACAATCCTAGCTTCCTGAAGGGGAGAGAGATGAGCAATGGAGAGGATGGACAAATGCATCACAGAACAAAGATAGAGTTCACACATAACACCACTTCAAACCCATTAAACACAGCTCCCAGAACCTGCAATAGACATCAAAAATATGCATAGTATACTCTACAATGATGAGAGGCAAGATGAGACAATAAAATAAGGAAGGACGGACAAAATGAATCAAAAAATGGATTTTATTGCTCCAAGAGTTCACATAGTACATCATCAGTGGACAAGAGGCAAGAAAATGCCATTATAGAGCCATAAAAGGAGGCTTAAGCTCCACATTTGACCCTAGGGAAGAAATATAGAGGGGGGTAGGAGAGAAAAGATGACCAAAATTTTAAAATATCCCCCTCCTTTACAATTTATAGAAGAATGAGAGAAGGAGAGAGGGAATAATTCGAACCCTACTCTAACCACCCCTGTAATGCATTGAATCCACCTACTCCAACCACTCTAGAAAGCATTGAAATCTACCTACAACAATGATGGACTTCACTGCGAAACCCATGCCTCCATGTGCTATTCCTTACTAGAAAAGAAAAGAGGCCCGTTCTTCATCATGGCACCAGGTGGGAGACTTGACAGGCTCAAAAATGGCCGACCAAATACATGATGGTGGTGGGTTAGAAGTTGGCACCAATAGCTTTCCAAAATGTCCTTTCCCACTCAAAACTGAGCTCCTGGTTGAAAGATATGGTTGTCTGAAGATTAGGGTCAGGCCTTTAATGCGGGCTCGACAATATTTAAAAGAGTCCATGCCCATGCATTGGACCCACGTTGTAGGCCCTTGCACGTCTTGAAGACTTAGACCCCTTCCTCTCGCTCTTGAAGTTATGTCGAACTTACATGTGGCGGCTTCCGCGAGCCTTCTCAGTTTCCTCTGTATTCTACCTGAGTCCCTCCTATTGGTGGAGACACTCTACCTAACCCGAGACACATGGAGAGCTGGTGCATATTTGGGGACCACCTTTGGATTCGCCTCTTAAAAGAGCTCCGAAGAGACACATGGCTTCTTTTGCGGCTTTTCTTTGTTTCTTTGTGTTTTGGATAAGTCTCTTTTATTTGGCAGGGCCATTTGTCTGACCCTAGACACATGGAGGCTCAGCACGTACATTTGGGACTTGCCTCCAGATTTTTCCTTTAAAGTTGTGCCATACAAGACATGTGGAGGCCTCTGTTGAGGCTTCTATGGACTTTTCAACAATCAACGGCTGACTCTACCCCCATTTTTGACTTCTGACCACGTGGCAAGTTGGCACGCTTTTTTGGGGACTTCCTCTTGATTCTTTGACCCTTGAAGGTGCGCCAATGAGACACATGGAGACTTCCGCCGGTTCTTTTATGAGCTTAGCCAATTAAACAATGGCTTGTGTCACCTTTTTTGGACCTTGGACATGTGGAGGGATGGCACTCAGTTCAAGGCCTTTCCTTGGGCCAGTGCCTTTGAATATGCAGTCGATGAGACACGTGGTGCTGTTCACTGGCCTGAGACTTTTCAACTTCTAACTCTATTTCATTTTCTTACCTGAGACACGTGGAAGCTCTGCGCTTGTTTGGGGGATCGTCTTTTGCTTTGAACCTTGAAATTGTGCCATTAAGACATGTGGAGGGCTTCTGCTGGTCCTTTTATACTTAACTAATTTAGGCTCGCTACCCATTTGACTTCTATTTGACCCTAGACACGTGGAGAGCTCTGCGCACTCATTTAGAAGACCCTGTCCCTTGGGTCTACACCTTTGAGATTTGTGCACTGTTTGAGGCATGTGGAAGATTCCACTGTCTCTGTTATACTTAGCCGATTTGGGCTGGCTTTTCCTCCCTTTTTGACTATTGGCCACGTGGCGAGGATGCTCTTGTTTAGGGTCTCCATTTTTGATTCTGCCCTTGGAATTGTGTCGATGAGGCACATGGCACCTTTCGAGGGTTTGCGACTTTTCATCTACCGATGAGAACTCTTCTAGACCCTGGACACATGGATGGTTGGCACACATTTGGAGACCCCCTTTTGGGCTTGACCTTTGAAGATACACCGATTGGATGTGTGGAGGCCTTCACTGACCCTGTTGTACTTAGCTAATTTGGGATTGCTCCTAATTCTCTATTTTTTGGCGGGATCCCTTATTCTTATTTAGGAGTGACTACATTGAGTCATGGATACATTGAAGCTTCACGTTTATTTGGTGTCCTCATTTTTCTGTTCCTTTTAGAATTGTGCCAAGTTGACAAGCGGCACCTCCTGCAAGTTTGTTGCTTGGTCCCGAGTCAACTCATATATGGAGTGTGAAAACTTTGAGTCCCTTTCTCAAATTTTCCCCCATTGAACCTATGACATTCTTTTAGTGTTGTTTGGTCTCATTGCCAACCTTGTTGTCTCGTTGTCAAGCTTGCCTGCCCCTTACTTTGGGATCGAATGTGAGCTTGCAGGACTGAGCCGAACCTTAGATTTTATTCTATGTAGGGTCATGTTTGATAAATTTTTCCTCGTGGGGGGTGAAATTACGATAACTGTTTGGCGACTCACAGGGACATCTGCCTACTAGATGAAGAGACCAGCTGACTTGTTGCATTCATTTGGCATGGAGTCATAATTAATACCCTGATACTGATCTTCCCCTTGAAACTTGAACCCGACTGCTTACACTTGGTGACCCTGAGCTTTCCCAGTTGTCTGCACTCTCAATTTTCATAAGAAAATATTGAAAATTAGGTTCTGAGAGTAGAAAATTGTATTGACCTGGGGCTTTCACATGCTCTAGAAATGGACTCCCTCGAAACCTGATTTTAGTTACTCTGTATTTGTATCCTTTGAAATTAGCAACTGTTACAGGAAACTATGGGAATCTTTGCTATAAATACTGAAGGGCCTGATGCATTCACCTCAGGAACACTATGAACAAAACTTATATACAAATATTAAATCATACATGCCTCAAATAAGACATACAGAGTTTGTAAAAGAACTTGTGTTGTTGAAAGCAACCGTACTCATAATCCTACATTAACCCTAACAAAGAAAAGATAAAAAAAGCCTACTATAGGTAGGGAGAAATAACTTCCCTTCTTTAAAAAATGTAGCCATGTATATGATTTTGTGCTGAACGTGGCTCTTATTATGAGTGAGAAATTAACAAGATGTCGATCTTCCACGCAAATAATCAAGGTATCAACATCAATAAAAAATACCTCCTCAAGCTGATTGACATTAGACTCTTTGAGGTGTTTATGGTGACCCTTGGTGCTTTGATACTCATCCTCATACTTTGGAGTGGGCATGACTAGTTTTGGCTTCTTCCTTAGCTTTAATGAAGCCAAGTACCTTATAGAACATGGTCTGGTCCTTTGAATATGCCCATGGTTATGAAGTTCATCTCCAAGAATGAAGTCTTCCTAGGGACTTTCCTAGGTGAATGGTGTGGAAGAGATGGGATCCTTGGTGCCATTTTCCTTCCTCCTCCTGATAAGAACATGGAAGATCATGATCCTCCAATCTTGGTTCGAGAGGTCCGTTGTGAAATGTAGGTTGCTACAATTGAATTCTCTCATCTGTGGTAGTGGACTCATGTGCTTGGAAGGAAGATGAAATAGAATAAAATGATGTGATCTCCTTGGGCTTTTTTCCATCAAATCATTCCTCTAAGTTTGACAAAAAAATTTCCTCCTCATTTTCCTGCTACGCGCACTTTACCTCCACTATGGTGTTCTCTAGATCTGTAATTTTATCACCATAGTTACCCTCATCCTCAAACATGAAATTTGAAAGCTCAAATTCTTCTTCAACATCCAATTTTGAAGGGGATGAAGTGGGAGGAAGAACTGAAGGTTCTTCTATGGCCTAGTCTACACGTAGAGCCTCTAGAACTATATGGTCCTCCTCCATCATGATTAATCAATCAAATTAGGCCCTTCAAATGAAATCAAAAAATATTCAATAATGCTTTCTTCATTAAGTGGCCTCAACTCTGATTTGATCTCTTCTAGCCACTCCTCTTTAATAGGACTTAGAGTTGATAGTTCTTCTTCTGTCTTAATTGGTTGTGTAGGTTAGATTAGATCAACATCTTATTCATGAAAAGTGCCATTATGGACACTGCATTCAGAGCATATAGAGTGCTGATCTTCTCCTTCTTGTTCTTGTTCTTGTTCTGCTGCAAACTCAACTTCTACCACTTGTGGTCTGACCCTGGCTTCCTCTGAAGGCTTAACCATCGAGGGGATTTTTTTAATCCCAAATCTGAGATCCAAGATTTCTAATCTTTTAATCATTTCTTCTCTTCTTGGCTCTTCTTCTTGTTTCTCCCCTTGTCTGGGTTGTTGAGCTTCTTCCCGACATTGGCTCAGGAAAGTATGAGGACCGACGGGTGGGGTCTCCATTAGTTGTTGCTTTATTTGTGGTGGAGGGGAAGGTATTGCCTTTGGCTCTTGTGGAGGGGAGTTGGGTTTGTAAGGGAAAAGGGAAGAGGAAATGAGATGAGATGGAAGACTAGGGGATGGAGAAGGGAAACCAACACTTGGGGCAGCAGATGGAAAGCTTGGAAATTGAAACTTCGCTTGAGATGGTACTGATTGAGAAAGAGGAAAAGAAAAGCTATGAGATGGTTGACTTAACCATTGACAAGGTTGTCTGGTACCAAGCTCATAGGCCTCTATCTCCTCAGTCCAGTGTGCAAGTTGGGGCAGCATCTTAACCATGAAGTCAAGCTTCTCCTGCGGGCTGTAATGTCTTGGAAAAGGACCTTCCCATGGACAAGGTTCCCTACAACCAATCCTGAATGCTTTCATTTGATCTGTAGCCCTAGAATGCACCATGCTAGCCTCCATTCTTTTGATCTTCTCCAACAAACTAGCATTCTCCATATAGCTATTACCATTATATGTGCACCCTTGTTTTTGATAAGCTCCATGGCCAAACTAGTTTTGACCCTGCTCATATGGGTAAGCATAATGGTTCTAGATCTAATCATAATGCTGATATGGAGGAGTTGGGAAATTCATTGGAGGAGGATTAAACTGCTATAGTTGTGAAGTCCATGAGGGGAATGAATTCATAATTGCACAACTTTATGGAATGGAAGAAAATGAAAGATATGGAAATAATAATGGATGAAAATGGATGGGAGAAGGTCTGAAACTTTAGAGAGTGGGTTGTTGACCAGATGAAGTCACCAGATGTGCTTGAAAGTGAATCCAAAGGATGAGATCTTCACCAAGAGAGCATCCAACCTGATGAAGTGATGTGGTAAGGTTCTTTAGACCTCTCCCACTGGGCATGCCAAAAATGTTGGTGCAAAATCATAACACCCCCCGAATGGCCTTAGATATGAGTGGGGCATTTAGTGTGACTGCATAACATGAGACCATATCTCAAGCTGTGGGACTTGTAAAATTGAGATAGACATCCGAAGAAAGTCAAATTCTTCTTCCTAAACTACTTTCCACAAGCTACTCTATTGCAAGAAAACTATCTAATCCTAATCTAACCTTCTAGGGGACCAGGGAGAGAGAGTTCACGAAAACAAAGCCTAAAATAAATGGTGATACACCAGAAAAGGAAGTGGCTGATCACAAATCCAACTGCTTGAAATGGAGAGAGGTGAGCAATGGAGAGGACGGATAGATGCATCACAGACTGAAGATAGAGTTCACAGAGAACAACACTTCAAACCCATTAATCACAACTCCCAAAACCTACAACAGACATTAGAAGTATGCACCGTATACCTTGGAATGATGATAGGCAAAAAGAGACAATAAAGTAAGGAAGGATACACAAAATGCATCACAAAGTTGATTTTATTGCTCCAAAATTTCACACAATACATCTTTAGTGGGCAAGAGGCAAGAAAATGACATTACAGAGCCATAAGAGGAGGCTTAAGCTCCACATTCAAACCTAGGGAAGAAAGAGAATGGTGAAGGAGAGAAAAGATGACCAACCTTTTAAAATATGCCCCTCCTTTACAATATATAAAAGAATGAGAGAAGGAGAGAGGGAAGAATTTGAACCCTGCTTGAACCACCCTTGCAATACATTGAATCCACCTACTCCAACCACTCCAAAAATAATTGAAATACATATGTAACAATGATGGAATTTGATACAAAACCCATGCCTCCATGTGTTATTCCTTGCTGGACAAGGAAAGAGGCCCATTCTTCATCATGGTGGTAGGTGGGAGACTTGACAACCTTAAAAATGGAAGGCTGAAACATTAATGGTGGCAGGTGAGTAGAAGGCATTAGGAGATTTCCAAAACGTCCTCTCCTACTCACAACCAAGATCCTGGTCGAAATTTATGGCTGCTTGAAGGTCTAGAGTCAGGCATTTAACATGGGCTCACAATATGTGAATGAGTATGCCCATACAAGGTCCACATGGCAGCCCCGTGCATGTTGAAGATTCACCCCCCTCTTCTAGCACTTGAAGTTGTGTCAGAATGACACGTAACAACTTTTATGGGCTACTCTGTGTTCTACCTAAGTCCCTTTTGTTGATGGAGACACTTTGCTTAACCTAAGACATGTGGAGAGTTGGCAAATATTTGGGGACTTCTTTTGGATTTACCTCTTGAAAGAGCACCGAAGAGACACGTGGCTCCTTCCACGGATTTTCTCTATTTCATTTTTGTTTTGGATAAGTCCCTTTTGTTTAGTGGGGCAATATGTCTGATCCTTGACACGTGGAGGCTTAGCACACATTTGGGACCTGCCTCTAGATTTTGCCTTTGAAGTTGTCTTGATCCTTCTATACTTAGTAGATTCAATGGTCGGATCTACCCCATTTTTAACTTTGACCATGTGGCGAGCCCATGCTTATTTGGGAACCCGCTCTTGATTCTTCCTTTGAAGTTTTGCTAATGAGACACGTGGAGGATTTTTCCAGCCTATCCCAAGCTTGGAATCTTCAGCGGCCAATGTCCCCTTTTTATACCTGGGACACGTGGATGGTTAGTGTTAGTTTAAGGTATTTCTTTGGGCCATGCCTTTGAAGATGCGCCGATGAGACACCTAGCACCGACCGTTGGCCTGAGACTTTTCAATTGCTTTCTCTATTTCCTTTTTGGACTTGGGACACATGCTAGCTCCACGCTCATTCAGCACACACCTGGGACCTGCCTCTAGATTTTGCCTTTGAAGTTGCGTCGAGATGACATGTGCAGGCTTTCGTTGATCCTTCTATACTTATTAGATTCAACAGTCGGATCTACCCTATTTTTGACTTTGACCACGTGGTGAGCCCATGCTTATTTGGTAACCCACTCTTGATTCTTCCTTTGAAGTTTTTCCAATGAGACACGTGGAGGCTTTTTCCAGCCTATCTCGAGCTTGGAATCTTCAGTGGCCAGTGTCCCCTTTTCAGACCTGGGACACGTAGAGGGTTGGTGCTAGTTTAAGGTCTTTCTTTGGGCGATGCCTTTGAAGATGCGCAGATGAGACACCTAGTGCCGACCGCTGGCTTGATACTTTTCAATTGCTTGCTCTATTTCCTTTTTGGACTTGGGACACATGCAAGCTCCACGCTCATTTAGGGGACTACTTTTTGGCTTCAACCCTTGAAGGTGCACTGTTGAGACACGTGGAGGGATTTTTCATGGCCTTTTAAACTTAACTGATTTGGGCCCGCTACCCATTTGACTTCTATTGGACCCTAGACATGTGTAGAGCTCCGCACACATTTAGAGACCCTGTTTGGACCTGACCTCTGGAGGTGCACTATTTGGAAACATGGAGGCTTCTGCTTGCTCTATTGTACTTAGCCGAATTGGGTTGGATTTGCCCCCCTTTATGACTTCTTGCCACGTGGTGAGGCTATGGTTGTTTGGCGTCTCCATTTTGGATTCTACCCTTGGAATTACGCCAATGAGGCACGTGGCACCTATTGAGGGTTTGTGAATTTTTAGCTTTCGATGAGACCCTTTCTAGACCCTGGACACATGGAGGGTTGGCACACATTTGGAGATGCCCTTTTGGGCTTGACATTTGAAGATGCACCGATTACATGAGTGGAGGCCTCCACTGACCTTGTTGTACTTAGCTGATTTGGGCTTGCTCCCCTTTCTCTATATTTTGGCTGGGTCCCTTCTACGTATTAAGGAGAGCCTACGTTGGGTCTTTGACACGTGGAATATTTGCACTTGTTTGGGGTCTTCGTTTTTCTACACCTTTTGGAATTGCGCTAAGTTGACATGTGACGCCTCCTGCGAGTCTGTTGCTTGGTCCCGAGTTGAGTCGTATGCGGATCCTCAAAAATTTGAGTCCATTTCTCCAATTTTCCCCTGTTGAGCCTCTGACCTTATTTTAGCGTTATTTGGTCTGATCGACGACCTTGCTATCTCATTTTCGATCCTACCTACCCCTTACTTTGGGATTGAATATGAGCTTGTAGGAATGATCTGACCCTTAGATTTTATTCTATGCAGGGTCATGTTTGATCAATTTTTCCCTTCGGGGGGTGGGATTGGGATAACAGGTGAAAATATTATCTCATGAGCACCTTATCTGATGAATACTCCTGAGTTTTGTGAGCTCAAGTTGCATCTTTAGGGCCTTCTGAAGAAATACCTAATCCATCCCAGTGTATCTCCTTGGGGTGCACTGGTGATTTTTGTAAATAAGAAGGACATATCTCTCTGGTTTTATATTGATTACTGCCAGCTGAACAAAGTAACGATGAATAATTATTACCCCCTTCCGCGCATTGATGATTTATTTGATCACATGAAGGGGGCCATAATTTTCTCCAAGATAGATCTTAAGTCAGATTATCATCAGCTAAGGATTACGAAGGTATATATTCATAAGACCACCTTTCGTACGACATATGGCCATTACGAGTTCACAATAGTGCCTTTAAGTCTGATGAATGCCCCCACAATATTCATGAGCTCAATGAATGGGGTATTCCAGAAATTTTTGGATCACTTCATGCTCATCTTCCTTGATGACATTCTGATTTACTCACATACGTGTGAGGAGAATGAGGAGAACCTTCGTCAGGTTCTTCAATGTCTTCGCAAGAAACATATTTATGGGAATCAGGAGAAGTGTGCATTATTTCAGACAGAGATGCAGTATTTGGGCCACATCATTTCTGGGGAAGGTATCGTAGTTGATCCTTCCAAGATTTGAGCTATTATGGATTGGCCAACACCCACTAGTGTGACAGAGGTGCACAACTTAATGGGTTTAGTAGGATATTGGGTAAGTGCAGCAAGTTGGGGGATAATTAAGTGGACATCAAATCCTGAATTTTACATCAAAAATAGCAAAACATCAAATTTAGTCTTCCACGGACTTGAACCATGCCGAAAAGTCAAAAATATGTCATAAAAATGGTACCATCGCGTAGGGGAGACTATTATTTTTGTAGAAATATTGATTTTAAAGTGAATAGAATAGGATAAATATCATTTTATAATTTTTTACTAATAGTAGGTCTTTAAGACACTTTTTCTCGTGAATTTTTATGTCTATGTTTAAGACTACAAATTTTGTTTAACTTTTCAGAATGTGATAAAAATTATACCATCCCAACTGTGGTGAAATTATATACATGTTAAAAAAAATTATAAGTTATGGCGGGCAAACAAAAAGTGCTTTGTTTTTTTTAATGTTTTCAGCCCACTTTCACGGAAAAAATCATAAAAAATAAAATATTACTAAAATAAATATAAAGTAAAATCTATCCCAAGATAGTTAGCAACATCTAATTTCTCACCACAGGAAAAAAATATATATCAAATTTTGGTCATCCAAATCACGGGCAAACGGAATACAATCTTATAGGCGTTTAAAAAAAAAACCAAGTCATTTAATTTTGAGTGTTTAATATAGCTAAACTTGTCCATTTTTTAAAAAAAATAGTATTTTAGAAACTAGATTCCGGATGCTACGATTCATATTGATATAAGTTTTTCTAATTTTGAGTGTATGCATTGCTAATAATCCCTACAAGTTGATATTAAGTTGTTATCTACAATAAGACGTCCACTTATGAACCCTTTTTTGTCCCCCAACTTGCTGCACTTACCCTATTAAAGGATATTTGTTCAGGACTTCTCTCAAGTTGTGCACCCCATCACTTCCCTTCAGTGAAAAGGGAAGACATTTGTATGGTCAGACAGATGTGAGTTGGATTTTAAGAAACTGAAGGAATGCCTCAGGACAACACCTATTCTTGTAGTGCCAGATCCTTAGGGTGAGTTCTTTGTATGCACATATGCTTATTTGGTAGGACTTGGAGGTGTGTTGATGTAGGAGGGTAGAGTAGTTTCTTTTGAGTCTTACAAACTCAAATATTATGAGCTCAAATATCTGACTCATGATCTTGAGCTTACGATAGTTGTTCATGTCTTAGTTCGATAGAGAAACTTCCTTCTTGGCCAGAGATTTACACTCAGGATTGATCACTTGAGTCTTCGCCACCTCTTCAAATAGCCCAATCTCAATGCTCGTCAACGATGTTGGATGGAGTTTATTTGTGAGTATGACATGGAGATAGAGTATGTGAAGGGGAAGGAGAATGTTATTGCAGACACCCTGAGTAGATGGAGACATGTGGTTATGGACACTTCAGTGGGTACAAATTTATGGAGCAGGATATTACAGCAACTTCCTCACGACAACTTTTACCTTGTAGCCAGGGAAAATATTGAGTCTCAGATACCCCTTGAGGGGAAGTTTGATGGATTTTCATTAGTTATGGATGGCATTCTCTGACACAGAATTTGGATTTATATTCCTAGAGATGGAGGCTTGAGATAAGACATTTTGATAGAGGCTCATCATGCACCCTATTCAACCCATCCTAGGGTGAAGAAGATGCATGTCGTTTTGAGACAGTTTTAGAATTAGAGGGGACTTCAGAGAGACATGGCTCAGTTTGTGTCACACTGTTTAGAGTGTTAGAAAGTGAAGGCTGAGCATTAACATCCAACT
Source organism: Taxus chinensis (assembly GCA_019776745.2). Lineage (NCBI taxonomy): Eukaryota > Viridiplantae > Streptophyta > Pinopsida > Cupressales > Taxaceae > Taxus > Taxus chinensis. The sequence goes on from CM034148.1 coordinate 151,368,410, forward strand.
TGCCTTATCTTTCCTCATGCTATATGGAGTGGAAGTGGGACACCATTTCCATAGACTTCATTGTTGGGTTACCAATGTCAAGATATCACCATGACGCCATCATGGTCACGATGGATAAATTGACGAAAGTGGATTATTTTTCTCTGGTGAAGACCACCTACACAACCAGTGCAGTGGCACGGGTATATCTAGATCAGATTGTAAGATTTCATGGGATTCTGTGAAAGATCATTTATGACCATGACCCTTTGTAGAATTCCCACTTTTATATTACCATGTAGTATACCCTCGGGATGAAGATAAATTTTACCAGAGCCCATCACCCTGAGACAAATGGATAGACTAAGTGGGTGAATCAGATCTTGGAGAACATTCTTAGGATGTATGTTATGGATCATCAGTCGAGATGGGAGGAGAACCTATACTTGGGGGAGTATGCCTACAATAATAGTTTTCAGAGTTCGATAGGCATGGCTCCTTTTCAGGAACTGTAAGGAAGGGAGTGCAAGACACCTCTTAGTTGAGACAGGCTAGAGTATAGGGTTTCTCTTGGGATATCCTTATTACAGGACATGGAGTAGTAGGTTGTTATGATTAGACAGAGATTGTAGGAGGCTCAGGACAGGCGGAAGAAGTATGGAAATTAACATATGACAAATCGTAGTTTTGCAGTGGGAATGAAGGTGTTCCTTTGTGTTAGGCCACATAAGAGCCCTATCCATTATGGAAAAGTTTCTATGCTTGATCCTAGGTTTGTGGGTCCCTTTGAGATCTTGGAGCGTATTGGTCCCTTGGCCTATCGTCTAGCTTTGCCACCCATCTTGTCTCACATCCACAATGTATTTCATTTTTTTTACTTAGGAGATATATTTCAGATCCTTCTCATGTGATAGATTGGAACTCATTGTAGGTGCAGGATCAGGGGAAGGTGATGGTGGAGCCCATCCACATTTTAGAATGTAGGACCCTTGGCCTTCGAGGTAGAGAGATTGACCAGGTTCGAGTGCAGTGGGATAGGTATGATGAGTCTAATGTTACATGGGAGGATGCTACAGTGCTACGAGTCCAGTTTCCACACCTATTCCAGTGACTTCCAAGAGGAAGTCAAGTCTAAGGGGAGCGGGGTGTAGTGCCCACTTTCCTTCGACACCTATTATTTTCATTTTGATATTTTTGGCTATACATATGGACATTGTAGCATCATTTTAGACTTATCTTGATGTTAGATGATTGAGATACATGAATTATTGTTAGACTTTGATTTATAGTATTATATGTGTCTGGATTATTAGGGGTATGTTATATAGATGATGATGGACTATCGACATTGTTATATATTCGAACATTCATGTTTTGTTATATTGAGTAGACCTTTGTAGTTAAACTAATCTTGTGATCCTATGAATATTGATGAAATGTAAAATTGAGATGTGTAGAAATTGAAATTGGTAACATTACTTATCTAGATGATAATTTCATTTAAATTATATGTAGATGCTTGTTGATTTATATTGTATATTTTATCTTGGATGTTTGATGCGTCCATGAGGCTAAAGGATGTATTGTATGTTTTGTAGGTAAAATATAACACAACAACCAACGAGGGATTGGATACCAACCATATCGGAATACCGGATGAATTCAACAAGGGTCACCATGGCAACTAGTGTTTTGTGGTGTGTGTCTTTGTTTTTAGGGGGTCCCCATGGGGGGGATAACCTCCAAATGTGACCAAGGGGTGTGTGTGTTCTTTTATTTTGTTTCCTTTAATTTAATTTTAGTATGTGATTATTTAGTGATGTATTTTTCCTTGTGTTAATTAACTAAATTGTGTTTAGTCAATAAACTAATCATGGCGCTCAATTAATCATGGATGGGACAAAAGAATTTGTTTATTGGATTTGATATTTGGTTTATGTCTTTAAGTTGAGTGCTTAAGATCTTGAGTGTTGTACACTCCATATCTTCTTAGAAATTCGGATTTGTCCTTAAGGGAAAATTTTGGAGGCTTGTGGGACAAGTAAAACTTGTCCCACACCTCTTGAATTACTATACCAACCCTACCTATGGGTTGGGGGGTCAAAATTAGACCCCATTATGTGTTTTGGGAAGACAAATTGTAAGATTTTATTGCACTTTCTTACATGTACATTTATTTTTTAGTCATTAAGGGGTGTGGGCTTAGTTTATGTGTGTAATTAAAATTTCATTTCTTCAACCACTTATTAATTGTGCTTGGAGTATGGGGTTGAATAGGGTGATGTGGAGTGGAGAGGAAATGATGTGGCATCCTACCTGGAGCCACATCATCATCCTCCTCCTCCTTTTTATTTATTTAAATTTTTGAAGGGAATTTGGGGTTACTCACTTAATTTTGGAGCTCTTTCTCTTGGATGCTTGCTTTTGGGAGTTATAAGATTGCTTGGAATTTTTCTTGTGTTGAAGATTTTTTATCTAGTTTTCAAAGAGGAGGTTACCATGGCAAGGTAGGACCTTATTCTTTTATCTTGCTTCCTAAATTCTTGCATGCAACATGTTTGTGTGAAATGGTATTCTTGTAATCTATTGGGTAGAATGTTTACCTTAGGTTATGTTGAGATTTAGACATGGGGATGAAATAATGTAGGGAGGAATAAGAGATTGTTGTTGGGTTTAGGAGGGAGTGGGTTTTGGACGCCCCACCTTATTTTATACTATTATATTATGTATTGTGGGAGCCATAAGATTGAGGGAGGGATAAGAGAATTGAGATTGAATGTGTGTTGGAATAACTTAGAGGTGGGAATCCAAACCATTGGGAGGCAGAAGGGCACCCCCATTTTCCTATCTCTTCTTAGGCTATTTTGGAAGCCTTTGTTTGGGAATTCTTTGTGTTTAAAAGTAAGTATTATGTGATTTTATCTTGTACGTCTTTGGTTGTTGGATAGTGAATTTTGAAGAATTTCTTTAAGTTTCCATGAGTTGAAACAACCCTTATTACCTTGTGGTTAGGCTCGGGGGCCAATGAGAAGAATTGGTTCTTCTACGCATTGGAATTTTGGTTGGGTGGAGAGTGTTTCCTCTCATCCATTTTTATTTGTTGTGGTTAAGTGATGAGAAAATGGAGCTTGGTTGAAGACTTGATTTTTGAGCTAGGATTTAAGACAAATTTAAGTCCATTTTATCTTTCCTTCTCGTAAAAATTTCCCACTTTAAGTGGAAGATATTGTATTAATCTTTGGGAAGAAAAGTTTTATTGATTGTTGGATATTGAAGTTGTATTGTATGTTGAAAAGGAGAAATAATTTTTTTTTTTGTAAAGCTATTTTTGTTGAATTAGAAAGGAAACTTATAAAAGGAAATAACGTATTCCATTGTAGTTGATTTATTCCCACAAAAGGGTTTGCTCTTGTTTTAAAATATATTACTGGAAATATTGTTGTGAACTCTCTTTTGGAATGTTAGAAATTTGTATTAAGAAATGTTACATTTCATTGTGTTATTTGAAAGGATTGTAAAGAAAAAATTTAGCCTAGTGTGCTCATTTACTTACATTGTTGAAAGAGATTAAAACTATGTATATTTAAGATGGAAATAATTTAAATTTTAATTGTCTTTTACATGTTCAACAAAATATGTTAAATAAAGAAAAAATTTAGCCTAGTGTGTTCATTTACTTACATTGTTGAAAGAGATTAAAACTATGTATATTTAAGATGGAAATAACTTAAATTTTAATTGTCTTTTACATGTTCAACAAAATATGTTAAATACCTAAATCTAGTGGAGTAAAGAAATTGCTTGTTATAATTTAGATCATAGCTTCATTGGGAGTGTGTAAATTCACTATAGACTTATTAGAGATTTACTTTTAATTCCCTTGTAAATTAAAGTAGCAATAAGTGAAATTTGATTTAATTTTTGACTTCTTAACAAAATATTATTAAATTTTAAATTGGAATTCCGAGTATAAGGCTTAGATATGTTAATATTATTAATAATAGAAAACATTACTACCTATTAACAAAAAGTTTGATAGTAAAATATTATTAATAATATGCGTATGTGGTTAAAATGACAAAAAAATATAATACAACAAAGACGAGTAACTTCTAATAATTTTTTTTTTAGAAGTGTAAGAACTTTTAAAGAAAAGAAAAAATGCAGTGAAAGGGCTAAAAGCCACCGCCCATGCTTAAGGATTTAAAGGAAATGGTGGGGGGTGGGGTTTGCGACCCCACCCAATAGATCTTTTTTAATACTTTTAAACCCCAAACAGGGCTACCGCGTATTACCTTCTCCTTTCATTTTCTGCTTGGTATGGCCGTAGATTTCGGGGCCGAACTTTATATATATATAGGATCTCTATAAAAAAATTTGGTATATAATTATATTCGGGTTTTAGTCAATGATTTTTTTTAAAAAATGAATAAATAATAAAATATATATATACATATACAATTACATATAAATCTATGTGTGTGTGTTCACAAAACCAAATGAAAATGCATATCAAATATAGTTATGCAAATAAAATTGGGCAAAACCCACAAGCCCATTTGGGCAAATACTAAAATAATGTGATAAATAGAGCATTCAAATACATTTAAAACCCTAGGAGAGGGTGTGAAAAAAATGAGAAAATAATAAAACTTGTAAGCCTTTCCAAAAGCTTGGAAGGGCCTTCAATGACTTCTCTTCCTCCTCTAACAACCTACAAAACAAAAGAGAAACAATGAGCCAAATGGATGAGAGGAAAGAAGTTTTGTTAAGCTTTCTTTAGGGTTAGTTTTCCTATTTTCCTCATCAAGGGTTCTAAATGAATCCATCCAAGGGATGAGCTTCATCCCTACAAAATGTAGGTGGAGATTAGGTGAGTGGAAATTTCCTTTGTAATTTAAATGTTTTAATTTCAAATTCATGGGTTGACTTTTTAAGGAGTTGCTTTATGGGGTAAGGGAATGTTTATTCTAACCCATGTCAAATTGGGACCTTGTTAATTGTTTAAACCTTGTGGATTTAAATACCTTGGGTATTTATGTATCATGACCCCTTTAACCCTCTAAATTTACATATGAAATATTTAACTATAGTAGGAATTATTTTGTTTAGTAAAATAAATATAATAATACTTAGGGGGAGATTAATCATGCTTAGTAAAATTAAATGTATTAAATTTTAAATGTGGATTTCAATGTTCTCTTGATAGAGAAAATTTTATTATTAAATATAATTGACTTTGAAACATTAATGTGACAACTTTTGTTTACGAAACTTTTTGTGGGCACACTTTTAAAAAAAATAATTATTCCATAATTTTTCTTGCTAACTCTAGGTTGTCCTTGAGTTTCATGTGGGCATTTTTTAGCAGGCCTTACAAACACACCCTTTTAATCCCTACTTAGTACATCCCCAGATCTATTATCTAACTTATTTATAAATTAGAAAATTATATGTTGTAAAATTTTGACAAATAAATGCATAAAATAAGTTAGAATAGTCAACCGGATAGCAAAATGCAACCTTTAATTCTCATATTTTTTATCCTTGTGCAAAAGTGTATAGTTTTGTCGGCTTGTGATATCTGGTAATGGTCAAGTTATATAGTTTTAAAATTACATATCCTCTATCTTTGCTTCAAATTATATATCCTTTTTTGGGTCATTTACTTTCTCTATGTTAGTCTTTCCATGAAAATGTACCTTCATAATGCTAGATAAGAAATTTAACACTAGTTCATTTTCTGACCTAGAAATTATATAGCACTACACTAATACAATCACTTGCTAAACATGTAAAAGGTAGTGAGGGATACCTAAATATAATTAATTCTCATGCAAAATCATTAGGGAAATAACCACAGTAGGTTAAAGGATTGATCTCTCTCATTTACAAGCACTCAAGCATCTCCATTCCATGTATTAGCAGGATTCAAGATGAAATCAATCATGGTCAAGGATTCCTTAATTTCCTAATATATTTACATTCATTAAGATATCACATGATAAATGGAGAATGGTGTGTGGTTTGATGCCTCTTTATATTAGTGTTGACATCAATATTCCAAGGATTATACCACAACCTAACTAATGTTTATTTTACATGGTCTCTGACCCTTGACTAGGGTTTTAGACATCACTTAGTATATTCAAAGGGATTTGCATCATGAGTGACAATTAGGCTTTGACAACAATAAAAATTTATAGGAAGGTGACTTCCTTAAAAATATACAGGGTTAGATTCTAAGTATGTCCAAAATTGTATTGTAGGGTCAAAACCATATGGATGGTCCTAAAAAATTCATATGGTCATGTACTAGGTAATTTTCTAATTAGATCTCCTTGACCGAAGAATTATCACATTCAAATTTTCTAATTCCAACAGTTTGGAAACCTTAAAACTCCTAGATTAACTTGCAATCAGCTAATTGCAATAATCCACATATATTTTAAAGTTCATATATTAATTTGTAAATTATTTACAAGTATTAATGTGTTTTAATATTATAATATTACATAATTAATGTTAGAAATTAATTAATATGAATATTGTCCTATAGTTACTCACTAATTTCTAGATATAAATATAATAGGTGTGTAAAACCCTAGAGTCACTTCTTTAGAATTCAACAAGTTTCAAGGCAATTATGACTTACGTGAGTGAAAAATGATGGGTGGAAACAAAAAATAGATGTGAGGGAAAACATATTTCAAATTTATGATGTAGATCTGGGAAGGGTACATGGACATTTAGGGTCTAATCCTCCTCTAAAAGAGACATGGAAAGGAGTGTTGAGGCGAGAGGATGTGAAAACATGGGTTGGGTGTGTTTTAGGGAGGGCTGAATCTATTTCCCCCCTCCATCCCTTGAATTCGATATAGAACTAGTGTCGAACCAAAATGAGCTAGCCTTGTTTTTGTGAGAGGAACTAGTGAATATACATATTAACAAGTATGGGATCTCACTCCGTAGAAGCTTTGCAAGCATCATGCAAAATGTTGAAATTTTCAAGGCCTAGGGTAAAAAAAATGAGATCCGAAGGGAGGAATCTCTATCGTGGTCATCTCAAATAAATCATTCTTGTTTCAGTTCACCGGGGATGAGGAATACCTTAGCTCTATCAATGGTAGACCCTGGTTTTATGGGAAGAAAGTGTTGCACCTTTCTAAATGGAACCCTGGTCTGGACATGAAAAAATGTTAACCTAGTGCCTTTACAGTCTAGGTGAAGCTCCCTAACTTGGCTCTTGAATTTTGGGAAGTTGAGGTGTTGAGGGGTATAGCCAAAGCCCTTTGGGATTTGTTGGCCATTGATCCTATGAATCTTGCCAGGACAAGGATGGCCTCATCCATAATGTGCCTAAATGTGTTACATGGAAAATAATTATCCACATTTATCTACATCTGCTTAGACCATGGGGAAATTGAACAAGAGATCGAGTATGAAAACTCCCCAATGTATTGTGGAAAATGAAGGGAATTCAGTCACGGGGCTGGCTCTTGCAAGGGAATTTTTGTAATGCCCGAACTGAAATATAATATAAAATAATTAAATAAAAGTAATTGGTGGAAAAGTGGATGGGTCATTTGGTGGCACCAATCCTTAAGGTGTCTGCAAAATTTATTATTGGATTTAAATAATTCACCCACCCTTGGTAGTGGCTTGGCCATCCATGCATGCTATTTAACCAATAAAGTAAATGGTGTTTGTTGGTTGGCAAGTGGGTGGGGGTTTTTGGCCACCTGCTTTTTCCCTTTACTGCATTAGGAAGCATGGAATTAGTGTGTGTTTTTCTAGAATGAAACACCAAAAAATATTTTGGCTACGTGGACTTTTTGGGTTCAGGATTCATAGTAAATTGGGGTTTTGATAAAAGGATTTTAAACTTTCAAACAAATGCCAGTGGAAGGTGTAGATTTCCATAGCTTTAGCCGCGTACACCTAGCATATGTCAAAATGGGAAACTTGGAGAAATCATGGATGCCTAGAAAGTAAAAAAATGGGAAATTTTACAAGATATTGCTAGATAAAGGCTTGGTAGACGTGTATGTAAATACTGAAGCTTAAATTAGGCATAATAAGCATGTAACGACCAAAAATTCACACACACTAGACAACACAATAAAATACAGGATAATTTTTATTTTAACTTGCATGAAGTATAGACGACACCATAGGTGATCATAAAGAGCTACAACCAACTCATGATAATATTGACACAACATTGACCATATATACGACACCCATCACAAACAATTCACTTCTATTTTTGACGAGAAAACATAGAAGTACAACCACAATACACACTTACAGTTAGGGCATACAACGATGTGAAATTCTTGAAAGTTATTTATCTTAATAAAACATCTTTAAATTCTTAACTTACGTTCTAGGAGGTTGTGGACATGATTCGTACAATTCTTCTTACAAAGCTAAATTTATTCCTTTTACAGTGTAGGGTAATTAGCTTAAGGTCATCTCTAATATGACAATCATTTGTTTAGTTCTTTTATTTAATAAAGGAGGTAATCAATTCCACAAGTCCGTCTATCCAAACTTACGCATCCAAAACTAGTTCATGCCTCCATTGCACATGGGTTCACATTTAACACACTTAAGAGAATATTACAAAGCACCTTGGAAAAAGTTAGAGGAAGAAGATCAAGTTGAATTTATATTTAAGATATCGTTCGCTATTAACCAGGATTTTATTGAGGCTTGAGAATTTATTCTGAATAGTTAAAAAAAATTGCACTGAGGCTTCACTTGATAAGTTTGATAAAATTATACATATTAAGTTTCTTAATCAATTTCCTCCAAATTACTATAAATTTTTTTCCTCCAATATCTAATCATTTATTTCACCTTAATATCGTTATAATGAATTATTACCGTAAGGATAAAGTTGATTTATTTAGTTTGGGGTAGTGTAGTTTAGATAGTGGCATGATCTAGATGGTTCACCAAGCAAAATTATGACTTAATAATTTTTTTTACCATTGCACCAAATATATAACACATGGTTATATCATTTCTATTTGATGTGACATACGTACCAAAGAAAAAAAATATTTCTATGGAACAATGACTAGGGAACAAGAAGGTAACTAGATTGATCAAGCAATGCTATACTAATCATAAGGTTATTATATTACATTAAAACCAATATTAACAATACGGTGATCAATTTTATATTTTGCATGATAATCAAAACAAGTCAATGTTTCAATAGTTATGACAACATTACTCCACAAGACATAATACTAAGATTCTGCCTCTTCTAAATTTTCTACTGAATCCCATCCCAGAGTTTTACAAAAAATAAGAATTTGTACAAAGGAAATTCATACCCAAGACCGATGCAATTTCCTAAAAGTCTTTCCCTCATCTACTCTCAAATCCATTTGCAACAAATTATTAACCTGAGTCAGTTCCTGAGAAGTAAGAAAGATAAGACTAGACATAACAACAATAAGCGACTATCTAACAATATCATGAAAAGAAACATTTAATTTCAAGAAAAGGAAATGGGGCTCTATCCACTAATATACTTCTTAAGACAAACAAAGTAAATTTTCTACCATGTTGCTAAGAAGGAAGCCATATGATTCAATCAAGAATAATGTCTCTATCCAACAAATCTACAACAACCAATCAAAAAGGTCCAAATAATTTAAGAGTTAACAATAATATGTCAAGTGTATGGGGATTTCAGTCATGTAATCGTGTGGACTATATGACTGAAATCCACTTAATTTTTTTTAAGAATAAAAATATCATCTTTACCATATTGTCTAAGTAGGAAGTCATAAGCTACTGATATCAACAATGTCCAAAAGGCTACGAAGTTTTACTCCCAACCAAGTAGGAACATAGCTCTCAGAGTTAGAACAAAAGGATGAGAGTATAGAAATATCAATCATATAATCATGCGTAATATATATTTGGAGTCCAACACACCCCTAACAATAAAAAATTATCAAAACATACCAAAAGCATTCGCTACGATACAAGATTTCAATAATACAAACTTGAATAGACAATCTTGAAGAAAACCATGGTTTAAAGATTAAACAAAAAAAATCGAGTGTGAAAGAGAGTTCCATTAAACAAGTTAGCATTCTAATCATCCATCTAAGTTTTATAGCACTATGGATTTACAACCCTACTCAATAAGTTATAGTTTTAGTTTAATTAAATGGAATTCACTTTCTCAGCACAAGATATTTTAAAGTAACCTTTGTTAACATAATAAAACCATTCTTACCTATGTATTTACATATATTACTAAGTAATCGTTATCTTAAAAACACTTTCCACACTAAAATTTACAAGGTGTCAATACATATTTATATACCTGAAAAGTCATTAAATTTCATATCGAATTCCGTCGTAATCATCAAGGTTTATATATATATATATAATTTGCCCAATTTCCAATAACATTAACAGTATAAAATAGAAATACAACAAGATAGAAATTAACCCAAAAGGGAAAATAAACTTAGGTATTTCTAATAATAACTGGGTACTAGAATTGCACAATTGTAACCTCATTTTTATTTTTTTTTGGTAATTCAAAACTAGTTATGGTTTAAGCTTGAAAAGGACTAACAAGGTACATCGTAAAGAAGGATTTAAAATTCTTGGAACAATTATAATGATCATGGAAATGTTAAACAAACAAGCTTGGATATGTTGTACTCAAAGTTCTACATTCCAATGTTTTATACCAAACTCCAACACGGCTTAGCCCAAACATTAAAACAATAGACGTAATGAATATCCTCCCAAAATTTTTAATAAAAGAATTTTTTTTTGTATAAATATAGGCCCAACAATGCTCCATCAAGGAGGGCTATATCCAGGAATGAAAGACAACAATATAAATGTATATATTTTATATATTTATAATAATAGAATTTTAACTAATTATTTAACCTTTGCAGCAAGCTAAGATGTTAAACCAAAATAAAAGTCTTCCATTCAATGGTCAACCAGTAACTCTGGCATAAGTAAAAAATGTGATAAATTTAATCAATCCAAAAACATACATCAACCACAAATAAAGTACACAATCATACGACTGTCACGATATGAAGAATATGTATTTATTTATTTTATTTTATTTTGCAAATGCCATACAAAATAGTTGCAAGTAAAGAGAGGTATAAATTTAAGCCAAATCAAACTCATACTTCCCAGTGTTTAAACTAAATACAAATAAGAGTAAAATGTCTATCATTATTCATAGAGCATCCTTTAATATCATACGATAAATTATGAGAAAGAAGGAAATAATATATTGTAACGACAACAAAAACAACGTTCTAGGAACACAATAAAACCTAACACTTATCCCAAAAATTGCGACTAGATTTTTTTTGTTACAAGTAAGTTAAAAGGTTACACGGGTGTCAACACCTAGGGTACATTAAATTAATATACATGAATAATCTCAACTTTACAATTGATATACAAGGTTTAGTTAAACGGTTAAATATTTTTATTTGCTTTATCTCTAAGATCGATTAATTAAAAGTCATTTAGTAAGGTGCCCTAATTTAATTTACTTGGTTAAGTGTTTTCTCCTTATTTAGTTAAAGCTCAATCCCAAAATGGTTAACCTCATACCTAATTATTTTAGTTTTGTTATTCTAATAGCTTAAAGTCCTTTCCTTTATTTTCTTAAGGCATACTAAGAACTAACAATGACTTTGAACCCCAAGGAAAATAAATGGCCCCATTCAGCCATCTACACACCTTTAAAATTTATTTAAACCATTTATAAAATTCATTCCTACCAAAAAAATTAGGGTTGATCCTCAACCCTTGGATCAATTCCACTGTGGCCACTAGATCCTAGGGTTCTAAACTAAATCTAAAATTTCCATATGAATTCTTATTAAAACCTCTTCTTACCCTATTCTCCTCATTTGGTCTATTTTATCATTTTTAATTTGTAGGTTGGAGCAAGGGAAGCCATCAGAGCAAGGAAGGGAGAACTATGGAGGATTTTATAAAAGAAATCAAACCTATATTAGTTTATATTGTAGGTTTATCATTGTAATTTCTCCCATTCGAGGATTGAAGGGATTTCCTTTTTAAATCTTGTTTTACTACAAGACTATATGTATTTGGAGTTCTCTAGTTGGGGAAAACCCTACCTCCATTAATATATATGAGGTTTAGAAATTTTAACTATCCATTTGAAGTTTTGCTTGCTTTAAACAATGAGATGTAGCCATTATTTGTTTGTTGGAGGTTTCCCTGTAATTTCTACATGCTTAAAATTTAATTATTACAAGTTAAAATTTACACAGGTGCAGATTTGATTTTTTCTGCCATAAGTGACAGAACCACCACCCAAAGTAGGCCGACGGTCTTAGGACCTCCGCCCCACCTGGGTGATGATTCACGAACCGCCGTCTTTCCTGAGCGGTGGTTCCGAGACTTCTGCTTTGCACAGGGTAGTGGTCTTGTTTCTTAGAAACATGACCTTCATTTATGAGATTCTTCAATAAAAAAAAGTCACAAAAGTGTTCTAAAATTTATTTTGAGCTTAAATTTATGTACCTAAAATTTCCAATTGTAAGATTCAATTACATTTATTCATTCCATAGTTAAAATTTCTCATTTTTAAAGCATTTTCTATTTTAGTAGTAACAAGAACAACTACAAGATCATTTTCATTTTGTTCAAAATTTTTTCTTTCAAGTCCAATAGTAAGAAGGATCTAAATCTACTTTTAATGTTGTTATTTTTACTGACTACAAAATGCAACATTTCAACATAGCAATATACTTCAAATTTTTTGCCTCTTTCCATTTTTCACTACAACTTATTTGTTTAAATAACTACTAATAACTTTGTTCTACATTCAAGTTTTCCATGCATACATTATTAACAACTTACAACTTCTTTATTCCTTCTTTCTAATTTACAATAATACAACTTCACAATGAAGATAAAATTTCTTTCTCACAATACAAATTTCAACTAAACTTTTTACACAAGATTTCCATTTTTATTCTTCTCTTTCCATACTATAATTTAAAAAGAAGGGAAATTATACAACTCTTCAATGAACTTCTTCAAATAATATTACAACTTACAATAGAACATTTTCTTTAAAAAAATACAATATTACAAATCTTCCACCTTGAGTGGGAATAACAAGAAGGTTTTATCACAAGTAAGGATTTCTTTAGGACGCCAAAATGCTCTATATTTCACATCACCAACAAGAGAGATCCACCATATTTCATTTGATCAAAATAAAAAAGGGGGAGATGTAACACTCTCCACCCAACCAAGAACTCTAATTAGGAGAAGAAGCCATCCTCCTCATTGGCCCCCGAGCCCCAACCACGTTGTAATGGAAAATGGATCCAACTGATGGAAATAAACAAGCTTCCACATCACAATAAAGGATTTTACAACCATACAAAAACACAACAATAAAACCACAATCCTAAGAAGGAAAGCAACAAAATACACAAGGCTTCAAAATGCAAAACCCAAAGGAGGAAGATCTATGGGGAGGTCATTATTGATGCATAATCAAAACACCCTAGAATGTCTGCAACTTAATGGGCTATGACTCTCAGTGTGGTTGCATAACATGGAGCTTCTCCCAAAGTTTGGGACTTTTTGAATTAGGAGAGCTATCCAGATGAAGGCCAGTTCCTATTCCTCTATTCAGGTGCACAAATTCATATTGCAGAGGATCTACTCTAAAACCTACTCAAACTTGCCAAGGAGAAAGGATTAAGGATATGCAAGAAATAAAACCTAAACTAACAAGGGTGATGCACCAAATGAATTCCAAACACCTATTTTTACATTAAACACAAACCATCAAAAATATAATACAAACATCATGCACAAATAACCAACATTGCAATGAGAGATTTGGAAGATAAATGAACATAAGAGAGGGTTGAAATCATCCACAGACTTATACTATTGCTCCAAAGATTTGATGTAGACCATTACAATGGCCAAGAGGAAAGATTGCATTTACAGTTTGAATGAGAGGTTTGAGCTCCACAAATCCACTTTCAGAAAGAGAAGAAGGGAGGGTGCAAAACAAAAAATTTCCAACCTTTAGGAAAATGCCCCTCCTTACAATATATAGGAAGAATGAGAGAAACATGAGAGAATAATTCAAATCATGATTAAACCACTCCAAAAGAGAATTGAATTCACCTGCAACAATGATGGGTGTTACCACAAAACCCATGCCTCCATTAATGTTCCTTTTTGGGTAAGAAAGGAAGCCCATACCTCATTATGGTGGTAGGTGAAAAGATTGACAACCTCAAAACTACCAGACTGTATTTATTAATTTTGTTTAAATTAGTCTCACTAATTTAAATATATCTAGTCATAGTTGAGATCATCTGAAGGTCAGGGTCAGGCGTTCCACATGGGCTCTCACAATATCTTAAAAGATCTAAGCAGTTATAATTATTGGTGGGCTTCATGATTCATATTTCAATTGAATTGACCTTCCACCAATCTATTCAAAACTACTTTGGGTTTGGAGCCTATCTGTGCAAGGTCCACGTGGAATCCCTATGCATTCTTAAGATTTTTGCTGCCTTTTTGGTCCTAGGAATGCGACATGCTGACACTTGGCATCGTCTATAAGCCTGATCTAATTTATTTATTTTTTGGCTAAGTCCCTTTTGTTTAGGAGTAACTATGTTGGACCCTAGAAATGTGGAAGGCTAGCGCACGTTTGGGAACCTACCTTTGGATTTTATGTTTGAAGTTGCATTGAGCTGAAACATGGAGGCTTCTGCTAGCTCTTCCCATGCTTAGAATTTTCAATAACCAGTTATACCTTTATCAGGCTCTCATGATGTGGAGAGAATGTGCTCGTTTGGGGACCCCACTTTTGTCACACCTTTGAAGTTACGCTGATGAGGCACACAGAGGCTTCCATTAGCTCTTCCCATGCTTAGAATTTTCAACGGCTGGTTCTGTCTTTTGCAGGCTCTCATCACATGGAGAGCCTGCACTCATTTGGGGACCCCAATTTTTTCATACCTTTTGAAGTTGCATTGATGAGGCACGTGGAAGATTCATATTGCTCTTTCCATGCTTAGACTTTTCAACGGCCGGTTCTACCTTTCTTGGGCTCTGACCACGTGGACAACCTGTGCTCGTTTGGGGACCCCAATTTTTTCACACCTTTGAAGTTACCTTGATGAGGCATGTGGAGGCTTCCGCTGGCTCTTCCCATGCTTATAATTTTCAACGGCTATTTTTTCCTTTCTTAGGCTCTGACCACATGGAGATCATGCACTCATTTGGGGACCCCGCTTTTTTCGCACCTTTGAAGTTGTGCTGGTTCTTTTGTCTTTCCCTTTCACTTTTTCAAATTACACCGAGTTGACACATGGAACCTTCTGCAAGTCTTTTTCTTTACTTTGAGTTGAATCTTTCTGGGCTTGATTTAGACTTACTAAGTTAGCTTTCTTCATTTTTTCAACTGTCCATTTCCCTGAGATCCCTAAAAATGTGAAGTAAAGAACTTCAATCCTTTCTCCATTGTTCTTCCTCTTGGGCTCTGACCTTCTTTAACATTGTTTGGCCACTCATTTTATGACCTTACTTCTCCATTGTCGAGCCCGCCGAAAACTTGATTTTTTGGATCCAATGTGAGCTCACACGACTGAACCAACCTCTATATTTCTCCTTTGTATAATCTTGTTTGATCAATTTTTCATGAGGGAAGAATTGGATAAAAATTTGGTGAGTTGCGGAGTCACCTTCCTGCTAGGTGGAAAGATCATTTGCCTTGTTGTATAGATTTGTATGGAGTCATGAATGATAGCCTGATATCGATCCTGTGCTTGAAACCAGAACCCAAAGCTTACACTCTCTGATCTTGAAATTGTTCTATTGCTTGCACTCTAAATTTTCATAGGAAAATATTGAAGGTGAGATTTGTGAGAGTAGAAAATTGTCTTGACCTGGAACATTCACCTCCCTCTAAAATGAACTACTACAACATTCACCTTTGGAGTAACATTGAACTACACAATGATTCAACCTAGGAGAAATAAAAACTATGCCGAAGCACTTAGGGAAACTGAAACCTAATAGTACAACAAGAAAAATGTGCATACGCACTTTGAGGAATTAAAATCCTAGGCTAATATTTACAAGGGTGAAACCTTTCCTTTTTAGTAGCAATGTTTAAGGTAGATCCTGTTAACTTAAATCAGAAACTCTTCTCCATCCAATGTAGACAATTAGAAGGCATTGCTACTTTTACATCCTGTGACCATGTAGGGGCCACTCCAAATGGCATCAAACTTGGAGTGTCTTTCTAGTTTTTCCCGATCTGTATCCCACTTTAGAACTAAATCCCCCTCCTAAAAGATCCTTGCTCTTGCTTTCTTGTCAAACAATATTTTTACTAAGGCCTTATCCTTCTCCATCGTTTGGACTAAAAGTTCTCCGATTTCTTCTAATTCCATCAGTTTTGCATCCATAGCCTCCATTGGTTCGAACTCAAGTAACTTTAATTTCTTCATGAGATCCAATGTGTGTAGCTCTAATGATATAGGAAACACTACCTCTTTCCCATAGACTAACTTGTAGGGAGAATTAGCTATTTACCTAGTTGGTGTGATCCTGTTAACCCATAATGCTGATTTTAGCTTTATATGCCATGTCCTTTGATTTTAATCTAGAGTCCTTCTGATGATTCTTAGTAAATTCTTGTTCATGGATTCCACCTACCCATTACCCTATGGGTAATATTTTAAAGAGGTCTCAAGTAGATTCCATTCTTGATAGCCCACTCTGTGATCTTGGGACCTAGGAATGGTAATGCATTATTTGATATGATAGTGGCTAGTACACCAAACGTCACTATTCCTTCATAGAAGTCTAGTATGCTAGACTCGTTGGCTTGCTTGAGTGTTACCGCCTCAGTCCACTTGGTGAAATAGTTTGTTGCTGTGAGAATCCACTTGTGCCCTTGGCTTGAGTTTGGATTGATGACCCCAATTAATTCCAATCCCCATTACAATGGTTGGTAAACTTAAATTGGGTTCAATGGAAGTGCTGCTAACTTTTCTTTAGCTATAAAGAACGAACATTTTTTGCACCTTTTTATCAATGCGTAGCACTCACTAGACACTGTGGACCAATAACAACCCACCTTCATTATTTTGAGAGTTGTTACCCATAGAGAAAAATGACCTCCAGCTTCTCCATCTTGAAACACTTGTAATAATATCTCAATTTGATTTTTTCGAATGCATCTCAATAGAATTCCATTGATGTTCCTTTTTAACAAAACACCACCGACAAGGACATATGGAATGGCTTGCGATCTGAAGTATCTCCTATTTTCTTTGCTCATTTCTTGAGGGCATAAGCCTATTTGTAGGAAGTGTATCATAGTTTGAGTCCAACAAGGAGTGGGAGAAACATCATTCGTCTACTCTTGACTGTCTTGTAGTACCAAAATAACCCCATTTTCATTACTTGTATCAACATATCAACTTCAGGATAGATGTTTAAATAGTCCCTTTCAATGGACCAACTTAGTGACATTAAATTCAATGTCATATTCCATGACATGATTGATCCATCCTGCACATTTCTCATTCTGATCTTTGTTCAAAAGGAAGTCCTTGACTCCTGCATGAGAAAATAGCAGTTGGATCTTGTTATTTGAAACTAGGTGCTTGAACTTCTTCAAAATTTTGATCACTGCAAAACCATGTTTTTTGATGAAAGAGTACCTAGTTTTGTATTCCTCCAAATCTTTACTGAAGAAGGAAACTGGCTTCTCAAAACCTTCCTTGTTTTGCTACACTTAGATTGTAGAAATTGTTTCTCCACAACCAAATGCATAGAGCATGAAGTCCTTGGAGAAGTCTAGATTAATGAGAGTTGGAGCTTGAGATATATCCTCTTTGATTGCTTTAAAGCTTGATTTTCCTTCAGTTTTCCACCTAAACCCCACACTCTTCTTCAACATTAGCGTTATTGGTTTCACAAGAGTGGAAAAGTTTGGCACAAACCTGTAAATTTTTTTTATCCTTTCTAGAAATATCTTAAGAACCCTTTTATGACATGGCAATGGTAATGCTCGGATTGCTTCAAATATTTCTGGGTCAATCATCAATCCTTCCCTTGACACAATATGGCCTAGGAGCTTGCCTTCATGAGCTAGGAATAAGCATTTTTTGGGATTCCACAGTTCATTTTTATTTCCCTTTCACTTTTTGGAATTACACCAAGCTGACACGTGGAAAATTCTGTGAGTCTATTTCTTTAGTTCAAGTTGAATCATTTTGGGTGTGATTTTGACTTACTGAGTTAGCTTTCTTCATTTTTTCAACTATCTATTTCTGCGAGATCCCCAAAAATGTGAATTCTGAAAACTTTGAGCCTTTCTCAATTTTTCTTCCTCTTGGGCTCTGACCTACTTTAATATTGTTTGGCCACTCATTTTCAAACCTTGATTCTCCATTGTCAAGCCCTCCCATAACTTGATTTTTCGAATCAAATGTGAGCTTGCACGACTGAACCATCCTCTCCATTTCTCCTTTGTAAGATCTTGTCTGATCATTTTTTCTCGAGGGAAAAATTGGATAACAATTTGGTGACTTGTGGGGTCACTTTCCTCCTAGGAGGAAAGATCAGTTGCCTTGTTGCATCCATTAGGCATGGAGTCATGAATGATAGCCTGATATCGATCTCATGCTTGAAACCAGAACCCAAAGCTTACACTCTTTTATCCTAAACTTGTTATGCTATTTGCACTCTTAATTTTCATAGGACAATCTTGAAGGTGAGATTTTTGAGAAGATAAAATTATTTGGACCTGGAACATTCTCCTACCCTTGAAATGGAATGCTACAACATTCACCTTTGGAGGCACATTGAACTGCACAATGATTTCACCTAGGAGCAATAAAACCTGTGCCAAAACACTTAGGGAAACTAAAAGCTAATACTACAACAAGACAATGTGCATACACACTTAGAGGAATTAAAATCCTAGGCTAATATTTAGAAGGGTGAAACCTTTCCTTTTCAGTAGCAATGTTTAAGGTAGATCCCGTTCACTAGAATCAGAAAATCTTCTTCATCCAATGTAGACAATTAGAAGGCATTACTACTTTTACATCTTGTGACCATGTAGGGGCCACTCCAAATGGCATCAAACATGGAGTGCCTTCCTAGTTTTTCCCGATCTGCATCCCACTTTAGAACTAGATCCCCCTCCTGAAAGGTCCTTTCTCTTTCTTTTTTATCAAACCATATTTTTACTATGGCATGATGCTTCTCCATTGTTTAAACTTAATGTTCTCTAGTTTCTTATGCATCCATTATTTCTGCATACCTAGCATCCATTGGTTTGAACTCAAGTAAATCCAATTGCTTCATGAGCTCCAATGCAAGTAGCTCTAATGATATAGGCAACACTGCCTCTTTCCCATAGACTAACTTGTAGGGAGAATTACCTATTGACCTCTTTTTTGTGATCCTGTTAGCCCATAATGCAAATTTTAACTTTGTATGCCATCTCCTTTGATTTTCATCTAGAGACCTTCTGATGATTCTTAGCAAATTCTTGTTCCTGGATTTTGCCTGCCCATTAACCTGCAGGTAATAGTTTAAAGAGGTGCTCAAGTAGATTCCATTCTTGACAGCCCATTCTGTGATCTTGGAACCTAGGAATGCCAATGCATTTTCTGATATGATAGTGGTCGGTACACCAAACCTAGTCACTATTCCTTCATAGAAGTCTAGTATGCTAGACTTGTTGGTGTCTTTGAGTGCTACCGCCACAATTCACTTAGTTAAATAGTCTGTTGCTAAGAGAATCCACTTGTTCCCTTGGCTTGAGTTTGGATTGATGACCCCAATGAAGTCCAATCCCCATTGCATGAACAGTTGGTCAACTGAAATTGGGTGCAATGGAAGTGCTGCTAAATTATCTTTACCTATGAAGAACGCACATTTTTTACACCTTTTTATCCATGTGTAGTAGTCACTAAACATTGTGGGCCAATAATAATCCACCTTCATTATCTTGAGAGATGGTACCCATAGAACAAAATGACCTCCAACTTCTCCATTGTGAAACTCTTTTAACAATCTCTCAATTTGATTTGTTCTAATGCATCTCAGTAGAACACCATTGATGTCCCTTTTTAACAAAACACCACCAACAAGCATATATGGAATGACTTGTAATCTGAAGTATCTCCTCTTTGCTTTGCTCATTTCCAGAGGGAATAGGAATTTTTTAGGAAGTGTATCAAAGTTTGAGTCCAATAAGGAGTGGGCAGATCATTATTTGTTTTCTCTCGACTATCTTGTAGTACCAAAAAACCCCATTTTCATTACTTTCATCAATATGTCAACTTGAGGCTAGCTATTCACATAGTCCCTTTCCATGGACCAGCTTAGTGACCTTAATTTCAATGTCATATTCCATGACACAAGTGATCCATCCTACATTTTTCTCACTCATATCTTTGTTCAAAAGGAATTCCTTGACTCCCGCATGAGAAACTAGCTGCTGGATCTTGTTATTTGAAACTAGGTGCTTGAACTTCTTCAAACTTCTGATCACTAAAAGAACATGTTTTTCGATGAAAGAGTACCTAGTTTCATATTCCTCCAAACCTTGACTGAAGAAGGCAATTGGCTACTTAAAACCTTCTTTGTTTTACTGCACTAGGATTGTAGAAATTGTTTCTCCACCACCAAAGGCATAGAGCATGAAATCCTGGGAGAAGTCTTAATTGATGAGAGTTGGAGCTTGAGATATAGCCTATTTGATTGCTTCAAAGCTCACTTTTCCTTCAGTTGTCCACCTAAATTCCACACTCTTCTTCAAAATTAGCGTTATTGGTTTCATAAGAGTGACAAATTTTGGCATACACCTGTGAACAAAATTGATCCTTCTAAGAAATCTTTGAAGAGCCCTTTTATGACTTGGCAATGGTAATGCTCGGATTGCTTAAACTTTTTCTTGGTCAATCGTCAATCCTTCCCTTGACACAATATGGCCTAGGAGCTTGCCTTCATGAGCCAGGAATATGGGTTTTTTGGGATTCAACGATACCCCAAATCTCCTACATCTTTGAAATACCCGTCTCAGATGAAAGAGGTGATTTGCTACATTTTTAGAGATCACATTGATATCGCAAAGATACATCGGTACTAGTTTATTGTTCAACCCCCTGAATGTCATGTCCATCACCATTTGAAATGGGGCCCTAACATTAGACAATCCAAATGACATCTTCCTATAGGCATATGTGCCCCACTTGGTGGTCAAATCCATTTTGAACTGATCATCTTCTTTCACCATTATTTGATTATACCCTGCATATCCATCTAGGAGAGAGAACCTTTCTAATCTAGCTACTACCTGTAATATTTGTTCCATTGAAGGAAGTGGATAGTGGTCTTTGAGAGATGCCCTATTAAAGTCTCGAAAGTCCACGCATAACCTTATTCCCATGTTCTTCTTCCTAATTGGAACCAAGTTTGTAACAAAGCTTGAATGTTTGATTGGAAATATAATGCTTGCCTTTATTAGCTTGTTTAGCTCTTTCTTCATAAGAGGCTCAATATGTGGTTTGACTGGTCTTTGCTTCTATCTAATGGGTTTAGCATCTACATCCAATTCTATGGTATGTTGTGCCAACTTTGGATTGAATCCTCACAGGTCTTCGTATCTCCAAGTGAAGACATATTCTTGGAAAAGTTGTATGAACTCATATCTTTCATTTTCATTGGCCACTTTGCCAATTTGTAGTGTTTTTCCTTCCCCAACTGAGATAGGTTCTGAATCCTCTCCCTTGACCTGTATGTTGGCTTTCTCCTTATGAAACTGGTCATTAGGATTGAAGATATAATCCAATGTTACTAAACCCTTGGGGAGATTGTTGGTCTGTAGCTACACAACTTGATCCTCGTACTACTGCTCTAATTTTTCTTGGTTCCTAGTTTAGAATTCAGCCTCTTATAGCAAGAAATTGATGATCTGTTGATCATTCTCAAACACCTACCAACTTGTGTTATTAATGGCAACTACTAGCCTTACAATCATATGGACATGTGGTTGTGTTTTGTCTCTTTTGATACTTTCAACCACATAAAATGTTTCTCCAACTGCTGCAAGCCTATTTGTAGCTTCATTCTTCTTCCTGGGTATGGACACAATGTTGAAAGCTTCAAAGTCTTCAATTAGGTCCCATACCCTATTTTTTGTAGCTCTTGAGTAGGTCATTCTTTGCAACATGTTGCCTCCTAACTTGGTTGACGATTAGCTCACTATCACCAAATACTTTCAAATTCTTTATGCCTCTTTTCCTGGCCTAATGAAGTCCATGAATCAAGGCATCAATTCAGCTGTGTTGTTTGAACATGAAATATGGAAACAAAACGATGAATAATACTTGATGTTCTATGGCGAAACTAACAATGCATGTCCTCTAGCACCTTGTTTGCTTCTTGAATAACTAAAATATAATTTCCATACCTCATTGTCACCCTTATTTTCTGGCTTGATGATGTCAAGAATGGGCCAATTTTCTTCATGTACACAATATACACCCAGTTCAAATTCTTCCATTTCCTTAAATGGGTCAAATGCATGCCTTTTGTTTTCCCATTCGTACATAGTCAAATATGGAATACCCTCAACCTTAGTACTGATTTCTAGATCACTTGAACACTCCTCTTGGTCAAAGGCTGAGAAATTTTCATTGATAGGACTTGGCAAATGGAGTTCAATGTGAAAGTTTGCATTTGGTTCTGACATGATGGTTGCTTTAGCTCCATACCTTGTTCTGAATAGCATGTGTGACCAATCTCATGATAGATATCCACCAACTTCGGTAGTGAAGTCTCTTGACAAAAAAAGTGCAAAGAGTGGTGGGAGGTCAATTAAAGATAAATCTTACAAGACCGTGACATTTGAACAAACATGTAGTGTAAGGCTTAAACCCTTGATGAACCAAAATATTTCTATTGTTGTTCCATCTAGCTGCACTACTCCTTTTAGAACCGACTCATACTTTAGAACCAATTGATCTGCTATTTGTTTAGGCATTAATGAGTTACTTGTACTCGAATCAATCATGTAGTTATGTATAAAGTAGTTCCCAATAATAAATGACACATAGAATGGTAGAGGCTTCAAATTTTTTCTTGGTTGACCATCACCCTGTTGCACTGCAGTAGTGAGAACTTCATCCTGTCATTGGTTTGATCCATTCAAGGTAGACCAATTGGCCATTGTAGCTTGTAAAAAATCTCGTTGTCTTGGGATTACCAGTGACTCCCACATGGAAATTTTCACATGTGTTTTCTTCATCTGATTGATGATGTTGAAAGGGGATGAATTATCCTTTTGTTTCCCCTTACTTGGTGTGACCTTTTCTGGTGCTTGAACATGCACATGTGCTCACTGCAACAGGTTCCTTAGGCTGATTTTAAACATTGGGGGCTGCATTTGGTCTATTAACTCCTTTTTATGTGGGAGTGGGCTAGAAAACAACTAGATTAGATGGTTTTCCCTCATATGTTCCTCTTATTTGACTGTGTGTTAATGGCTACACCCTAAAAAGGAGGTTGATTAACTCCAAAAAATTATTCTATCTACTAATTGACCAATGTGGTTTCCATTAGAGGTGCCTCTTATAGAGTTTTGTGTTGTTGATTCCTTTCTTTACTTGGTTCTTGGGACACACCAATGGTCTATACCATCAAGTCCTGGTTTAGTGCACCATTAAAACATGTTGATTGATTATGAGGTAGATTGTAAGGGTAACACCAGTTGTACTCTCATGCCATGTTGTTCTGTGTTGGAACTAAGGCTTTTGATGTTGAAGCTGCATTTGGATCATACTGTCGGAATGGCCTAATAGCCTGAGGTTGTCCTTGGTTCTGGTTTTGATTTGTAGCCTGAGCTGGTGGTCTATTTTGTTAATATGGGGGCCTAGCTTGATATTGATTTGGAGGTTGATATGGTCTAGAACTCTGAGCTTGTTGTCTCTTGATAGTCACTAGCTCATTTCCTAGGTTTAGTAGTTGTTTCATAACCTCCTACAATTATTTTTAAATTCTTGAAGAAGTAGAATCCTCACTATTGATTTGATTTCCAAGGGCTGCAATGGGATTCAAATCTGGTGTTTGAATAGCTGTAGGAGCCCCCATGTCTAGATAGAGAGGCATTGATGGCCTTGGTGTTATCTTACCATCTTGAATCAAGAATATTTCAGCTCTAATGGTAATTTTATAGGTTGTAAGTAAAGCTATACCTCCCATTGATTGGATCATTATTGTAATATCTGAATTTATAGCCTTCAAGAAGTAAAGGAATGATCCTTTGGTAGTTTGTTTAATGGCTATCGAAATCCTATCCCATGTCTGTTGGAAATGGAAATTGAAATTGGTCAACTGCTCAATAGGATCCCTCTTAATAGTTGTCAGTTATTCCACTAAAGAGATATTATCATTCTTTTCCCAAAATTGATTATGGAGGGCTATGCACAAATGGTCCCAATTCTGGATAGACCCTATTGTGAGGCTTCTAAACCATTACAAAGATTTAAATTTAAAAGATGAAGCTAAAAACTTGATTGCGATATCAATTTCAGTGATTTTGTGAATTACACAGACATTTGCAATGTCTTAGATGTGGTCAATCGGAGTTGTCTGGTTCTCTCCAGTGAAATATGGGATGTTCTTCAATGCCACAATTGGAACTAGATTTTGAGCATTTAGGGAAAGTGGACTACTACCTATGAAGTTGACATAGGGATTGGGTTGTGCCATCCCGATTGGCCAGAGAACTCTCATTGATCGAAGGAAAGGTCTACCAAGTAGAGGCGTAGACAAAGTCCTTTTAGGTGGAGATGGTGATCTTTGTGGTCTTCTTCCTCTCCTTCCTCTACCTGGTGATAATTTAAAGTAGACAAATAATCCCTCTTCTCAAGTATCATACCTAGTTAGAATTCTTCTCATGTACTTGGGTAACTTGTGCTGCTACACCATTGAATTCTATCCCTTCAAAGTCACCAAATGTGTTGGGAAAAGAGCATCTAAAGGCTAGATTTTGACAAGCTACACACAAAAATTGACAAAATAAAGGTGATAACCTTGAAGGACTTGTGCATTTGATATTTTCAAGGTTGAAAAATTATTTTGGAATGACAATCCTGAAACCTGAATTTTAAAGAACTTTGAAATTTTGAAAATCAAAATTTCATAAAAATAAAATACGCTTTTGAAGATTATCCCCAGATCTATCAATTGGTGAAATTTGAACCTGTTTTGAACACATTAAGCCCCTGAAAATCGATTTCAAAGTTTATCCAGAGAGGTGGAAATTCTGAAATTGGAGAACTTGTAATTTCTAAATTTGAATTTGATAAATTTTTTGTCAAAGCTTGTAGAATGATCACTGGGTCCCACTAGGCATGCCAAAACTATTGATGTGTAATCACAACACCCCTAAATATGTATGCAACTTGACGGGTTGAGACTCTTAGTGTGATTGCATAACATGGAGCTTCTCCCAAAGTGTGGGAATTTACAAATTAGGAGAGAACTCTGGATGAAGTTCGGTTCCCATTCCTATATTTAGGTGCACACATTCATATTGCACAAGATCTACTCTAAAACTTACTCTAACTTTCCAAGGAGACTGGGTTATGGAGATGTAAGAAAAAAAACCTAAACTAACAAGGGTGATGCACCAAAGGAATGCTGAACACCTACTTTTCCATTAAACAAAAACCATAAAAAATGTAATACAACCATCATGCACAAATAAACAAGATTGTAAGGAGAGATCAAGAGGATATAATGAACATAAGATAGGGTTAAAATCATCCACAAATTTATACTATTGCTCCAAATATTTGATATAGTTGATTACATTGGACAAGAGGAAAGATTGTATTTACAATTTGAATGGAAGGTTCGAACTCCACAAATCAACTTTTAGAAAGAGAATAAGGGAGGGTGCAAAATGAAAAATTTCCAACCTTTAGAAAAATGACCCTCCTTACAATATATAGGAATAATGAGAGAGAAAGAAGAGAAGAATTCAAATCATGCTTTAACCACCCCAAAAGAGCTTTGAATTCACCTGCAACAATGATGGGTTTTACTACAAAACCCATGCTTCCATTAATGTTCCTTGTTGGGAGAGAAAGGAATCCCATACCTCATTATGGTGGTAGGTGAGAAGCCTGAAAACCTAAAAAAAGGCAGACTGTGTTTATTAATTTTGACTTAGTCTCACTAATTTAAAGATATCTAGTCGTAGTTGAGATCATCTGAAGGTTAGGGTTGATCATTCCACACGGGCTCTCACAATATCTTAAAAGATCTAATAGTTTAAAATTCTTGGTGGGCTTCATGATTCATATTTCAATTGAATTAAACTTTCACCAATCTCTTCCAAATTGATTTGGGTTTTGATTCTATTCGTCCAAGATCCACATGGAAGCCTCGCAGATTCTTAATATTTTTTCTGCCTTTTAGGGTCCTGGGAATGCAACATGCCAACTTTTTTCATCATTTGTGAGCCTACTCTACTTTCTTCATGTTTTGGCTAAGTCCCTTATGTTGAGGAGAAACTATGTGGGACACTAGACACATGGAGGGCCAACACACGTTTAGGAACTTGCCTTTGGATTTTACCTTTGAAGTTGCACTGAGCTGACATGTGGAGGCTTTCGCTAGATCTTCCCATGCTTAAAATTTTAAACGGCCGGTTCTTCTTTTCTCGGGCTCTGACCACATGGAGAGCCTACTCTTGTTTGGGGACCCCACTTTTGTGGCACCTTTGAAGTTACACTGATGATAAACGTGGAGGATTCCATTGGCTCTTCCCATACTTAGAATTTTAAAGGGTCAGTTCTGCCTTTCTCGGGCTCTAATTACATGGAGAGCTTGCACTCATTTGGGGACCCCACTTTTGGTACACCTTTGAAGTTTCACTGATGAGGCATGTGGAGGCTTCCATTGGCTCTTCCTATGCTTATAATTTTCAACAGCTAGTTTTTCATTTCTTGGGCTCTGACCACATGGAGATCCTGCACTCATTTGGGGACCCCACTTTTGTCGCACCTTTGAAGTTGTGCTGATGAGGCATGTGGCATCTTCCGTGGTTATTTTTTCTTTCCCTTCCACTTTTTGGAATTATGCCAAACTGACACGTGGTGCCTTTTGCGAGTTTGTTTCTTTTCTTCGAGTTGAATCATTTTGGGCTCAATTTTTACTTACTGAGTTAGATTTCTTTGTCTTTTCAACTGTCCATTTCCTCGAGATCCATAAAAATATGAAGTCTGAAAAATTCAAGCCATTCTCCATTTTTCTTCCTCTTGGGCTATGACCTTCTTTAACATTGTATTGCCACTCATTTTTCGACCTTTCTTCTCCATTGTCAAGCTTGTCCACAACTTGAGTTTTGGGATCAAATTTGATCTCACATGACTGAACCAACCTCTCCATTTCTCCTTTGTAAGTTCTTGTTTGATCAATTTTTCCCAAGGGAAAAATTGGATAATAATTTGGTGACTTGCAGGGTCACATACCTCCTAGGTGGAAAGATCAGTTTCCTTATTGCATCCATTAGGCATGGAGTCATGAATGATAGCCTGGTATCGATCTCTTTCTTGAAACCAGAACCCAAAGCTTACACTCTTTTATCCTAAACCTGTTCTTCTACTTGCACTCTTAATTTTCATAGGAAAATATTAAAGGTGAGATTTGTGAGAGTAGAAAATTGTTTGGACCTAGAACATTCACCTGCCCTTCAAATGGAACGCTACAACATTAACCTTTGGAGGCACATTGAACTCCACTATGATTTAACCTAGAAGTAATAAAACCTATGTCGAAGAACTTAGGGGAACTGAAACCTAATACTACAACAAGATAGTGTGCATACGCACTTAGAGGAATTAAGTCCTAGGATAATATTTACAAGGGTGAAACCTTTCCTTTTCAGTATTAATGTTTAAGGTAGATCCTGTTCACTGAAATAGGAAAATCTTCTCCATCTAATGTAGAAAATTGGAAGGAATTACTACTTTTTCATCCTTTGACCATGTAGGGTCCACTCCAAATGGCATCAAACTTGGAGTGCCTTCCTTGTTTTCTCGATATGCAACCCACTTTAGAACTAGATATCCCTCTTGAAAGGTCCTTGCTCTTAATTTCTTTTCGAACCATCTATTTACTAAGTCATGATCCTACTCTATCATTTGAACTACATGTTCTCTTGTTTCTTTGAATTCCATCAGTTCTGCATACCTAGCCTCCATTGGTTGAAACTCAAGTAACTCTAATTGCTTCATGAGCACCAATGAGGGTAGCTCTAATGATATAGGAAACACTGTCTCTTTCCCATAGACTAAATTGTAGGGAGAATTACCTGTTGAACTCTTTGTTGTGATGCTGCCAACCCATAATGCTGATTTTAGCATTGTATTCCATGTCCTTTGATTTTCATCTAGAATCCTTCTAATGATTCTTAGCAAATTCTAGTTCGTGGATTCCACCTACCCATTACCTTGTGGGTAATAGTTTGAAGAGGTGCTCACGTAGATTCCATTCTTGATAGCCCATTCTATGATCTTGGAACATAGGAATGTAAATGTATTGTCTAATATGATAGTGGCTGGTACACCAAACCAAGTCACTATTCCTTCATAGAAGTCTAGATGCTAGACTCATTGGCCTCCTTGAGTGCTATCACCTCAGTCAACTTAGTGAAATAGTATGTTGATGTGAAAATCAAATTTTACCCTTGGATTGAGTTTAGATTGATGACCTTAATGATGTCTAATCCCCATTGCATGTACAATTGGTCAACTGAAATTGGGTTCAATGGAAGCGTTGCTAAATTTTCTTTACCTGTGAAGAATGCACATTTTTTGCACCTTTTTATCCATGTATAGTAGTCACTAAACACTGTGGGCCAATATTAACCTACCTTCATTATTTTGAGAGATGTTACCCACGGAGAAAACTCACCTCCAGCTTCTCCATTGTGAAACTCTTGCAAAAAAAATTCAATTTGATTTGTTCCAATGCATCTCAGTAGAACACCATTGATGTCCCTTTTTAACAAAACACTGTCAAAAAGCACATATGGAATGACTTCCAATATTAAATATCTCCTCTTTTCTTTACTCATTTCTTGAGGGCATAGGCTTATTTTTAGAAAGTATGTCATATTTTGAGTCCAACAAGGAGTGGTCACATCATCATTCATCTATTCTTGACTATCTTGTAGTACCAACACAACCCCATTTTCATTACTTGCATCAACATGTCGAATCGAGGCTAGTTGTTCACATAGTCCCTTTCCATGGACCAGCGTAGTGACCTTAATTTCAATGTCATATTCCATAACATGAGTGATCCATCCTGCACGTCTCTTGGTCAGATATTTGTTCAAAAGGAAGTCCTTGACTCCCGTATGAGAAACTAGCAGCTGGATCTTGTTATTTAAAACTAGGTTCTTGAAATTCTTCAAAATTATGATCAATGCAAGAACATGTTTTGTAATGAAAGAGTACCCAGTTTCATATTCCTCCAAACCTTGACTAAATAAGGCAACTGGATTCGCAGAACCTTCTTTGTTTTGCTGCACTAGGATTGCATAAATTATTTCTCCACCACCAAAGGCATAGAGCATGAAGTCCTTGGAGAATTCTGGATTGATGAGAGTTGGAGCTTGAGATATAACCTCTTTGATTGTTTCAAAGCTCATTTTTCCTTCAGTTTTCCACTTAAATTCCACACTCTTCTTCAACATTGGTGTTATTGGTTTCAAAAGAGAAGCAAAGTTTGGCACAAATCTGCGAACAAAATTGATCCTTCCGAGAAAGCTCTGAAGAGCCCTTTTATGACTTGGAAATGGTAATGCTCAGATTACTTTAACTCTTTATGGATCAATTGTAAATCCTTCCCTTGACACAATATGTCCTAGGATATTGCCTTCATGAGCTTCGAATATGCATTTTTTGGGATTCGATGATACCCCATATCTCCTACATCTTTGAAATACTTGTCTTAGATGAAAGAGGTGATCTGCTACGTTTTTAGAGAACACAGTGATATCGTCAAGATATATCAGTACTATTTTGTTGATCAACCCCCTGAATTCCATGTCCATTTCCCTTTGAAATGTGGCCTTGACATTAGACAATCCAAATGACATCTTCTTGTAGGAATAGGTGCCCCACTTGGTGGTGAAATCATTTTTGAACTGATCATCTTCTTTCACCATTATCTTATTATACCCTGAGTATCCATATAGGAGAGATAACCTTTCTGATCTAGCTATAACATGTAAGATTTATTCCTTTGAAGGAAGTGGATAGTTTTATTTGAGAGATGCCCTGTTTAAGTCTCGGAATTCCACGCACAACCTTATTTCCCTATCTTCTTCCTGACTGGAACCAAGTTTACAACCCAATTTGAATGTTTGATTGGGAATATAATGCTTACCTCTATTAGCTTGTTTAGATCTTTCTTCATAAGAGGTTTAATATGTGGGTTGACTATTATTTTCTTCTACCTGATGGGATTAACATATGGATCCAGTTCTATGGTATGTTGTTCCAACTTCAAATTGAATCCTCGCAAGTCTTTGTATCTCTAAGCGAAGACATCTGAAAATTCTTGGAAAATTTATATGAACTCATAGCTTTCATGTTCATCTCACTGTCCTAGGATTTCCAGTGACTCCCACATGGAAATATTCACATGTGTTTTATTCATCTGATCAACGATGTTAAAAGGGGATGAATTATCCTTTTGTTTCCCCTTACTTGGTGTGACCTTTTCTGGTGCTTGAAAAGGCACATGTGTTGCTGCAACAGGTGCCTTAGGCTGATTTTGCACATTGGGGGCAGCATTTGGTCTATTAACTCCTTGTTGTGTTGGAGTGGGCTGAGAAACAACTGGATTAGATGGTTTTCCCTCCTCTATGTTCCTCTTCTTCGACCATGTTTTAACAGGTACTGTCGACACTAAAATTTTCCTTTGTAATTTCTATTTCATTAATGTATGTATTAGGAATATGATGTTGTTAAGTATAATTAGTAGTAGCGTCTGATAGAAGATAACGACACTACTGGTACGACGCTGACAATAATGTATAGTATGGTAATAGTCAAAAGTACAATAGGAATGTTGTGGTAAAAAGTAAATATTTGTCGTAAGTGGTCCGATAATGTTAAAATGTCAAAGTTGGGGTAAGTAGAGAAGCGGGGTCTACATGATTGGAAATTAGAAATATTATATTGGTAATAAGGACAAGGAGTGAGGTCATAAATATTTTATGTATTTTATTTGTAAAAAGACTAAAAATGTGGAACCCATGTGAAATGATAAGATTTATCTTATCTTAAAAGATAATCTTACATGTACAGATAAGAGTTAAGGTATGGAATATGATTCGTCAAAGTGGATTTCTTATCCTATCTAAGAGATAAGCCTGGAAGTTTTATAAATAAAGAGGCCACCCCCCTCATTTAGCATAGAATGAAGTAGTGAGAAATATTGTACGAGTAAGTGTGTTAAAGAAGCCATCAAGAGGTGTAATTGTGAAGTTTCTCCCATAGTAATTGTTGGAAGGCAAGTGAAGTTAGTAACACTTGAAGTACCTCATGGATGAGATTGTAACAATTTCATGTTGATATTATAATTTACACTTATATTTCAGATTTGTCATCATTCCTTCTTATCATAGTCTATGGTATTCTTGTGTTATGTTTGTTGTTTTTGTGTTTCCAGATTACATCCTCCAAACTAAAGGCTGTGCATTAGTAAATAATCATAGCACGAGGAGTTCCCGATGAAGAATTATCATAGTGTCGTTGCTGGGACCATTCCTCGTTGGTGGATTTTCTGGAGAGATATTACCACTTAGTCAGAAAACATTTGGAGGGTAACCTTTTTTTTACTGTGCATAGTAGTTACCATGGTAAAGTCACTTTTTTGCATGAATAGTATTTACCGCAGTAAAGTCACTTTTTACCGTGAATAGTATTTACCATAGTAACTTCACTTTTTACTTTGAATAGTGTTTACCACAGTAAAGTAATTTTTTACCGTAGTAATTCAAGTTTTACCATAGTTCACCGTGGTCATTTCTGTTTTCTATTATAGTGATTCCAATTATTTATGCACATAAGTCTTGTTGATTGTACTTGTGGGTTGGTATTTCACTGGGGTTACTTTTGAAAATGGGGAAGATTCCTATTTTTTCAGCCCAGTCTAATGAAGATGATTCCTCTTTCATTCAAGAGTTTAAACGATCTTGTATTTGTAATGGCCTTATAAGAAGGGAACAATGGACTGGATTTTTTCCTACCTTTTTGGATGGTTTAACTCTTAGGTGGTTTTAAACACTAGGTGATATTGTGAAAAACTCATGGGATTTATTAACTGAAAGTTTTCTTGAAGAATTTGGTGAACAACAGAAATATGCAGATCTCATGATTGATATCACAAAACTATCCCAAGGAGAGAAGGAGAAGATAAGGGATTATCATGCTCGTGTTCTAGAGCTAATGAGAAAGCTCGACGCCCAGATCCAAAAGGAAGGATTAGCGGATGGGTTGATGAATGGCATGGATAATATCCTATGTAAGCAATTCATTCTTGGAATGAAGCCAAAGATCAGACAACGAGTGAAGTATGAGCACCCAGCTACCATTGAACAAGCAAAGGAGATTGCAAGAAGGCAAGAAGAAAGCATGGAAGAGGAGCCCAAAGAAATTGTTGCTAAAGTAGAACCTACACCAGCACCTTTGCTCCAGAATCCACAACCACTCTCGGTGAGCAAAAATATTTCTCCTAGTACATCTACTGAGTATGAAGATCTGCTCAAAAAGATGGGTCAGTTAACTATTAATCTTCTTCAAGGAAAAAAATTTAGTTCTCAGGGAGGAGATAGAGGTCAAAAAAGAAATATTTCTGAAGTTGTATGTTATGGTTGTTATAAAAAGGGTCATTATAAGTATAATTGTCCAGATAGAGCTTCTACATCTAGTAAAGGAGATAATGATAAAGGAAAATCACCTGTGAATTCTTTTGATGTAGTAGATAAGAGCAGAAATAATGAAGTAGATGTGTTTGGAACAAAAAGAAAGAAAGAAAAAGATAATCAAGATGGAAATGATCCTAAGAAGATGAAAGGAGAAACTAGTAAGAAACATAGGAGAAGAAATTTGGGTGTGCAGGATTTTCTGATTTCACAGGGGCAAGGACCATACTCCATCTTGGAAGATCTGTCTAAAAGGCCTACAAATATTACATATGGTCAACTCTTGGCTATGTCTTCTAAGAAGAGGCGGGAGCTGCGAAGTGGAATCAATGCTCGACGAAGGAAGGAGGTTAAGGTCCCTGTTTTGGAGGCAAAGGCGAATCCCTATGCTCAACAAGCTGAGGTATTATGTAATGGTATTTCAATTCATGATGTCTTAGTTGATGGAGGTGCTACAGTTAATGTAATGACCGAGTCTGTAATGAATATGTTGGGTTTAAAAATTGATCGCCCTTCAACACTTATGTTAAGGTCATTAAATAAGGGAAAAACTAAACCAGAAGGTGTAGTTTCAAATGTGGAAATATCTGTTATGGGTGTTGTATGTGTGGTAGAATTTCAGGTGATGAAAAATGGTACTGTTGCGTACCCAATGTTGCTGGGAAGACCATGGCTAAGGAGAGTTCATGCAAGAAACTACTGGAATGAAGGCTTCATGACACCTGGACGTGGTAGAGAGAGGGTGAAGATAAACGTGATCCCTCGACATCATAAGGTAGAACCTATGGATTCAAGTGATGAAACTGATGATTGGACATCCTCTGATTACTCTAGTACCAGTGAAGTGGACAGTGAAGATGAAGAAAGTGAGGTTGATGTTTCAGCTATGGATATCCTTCCAGTCACACCGACTCATGACCCCATAAAATTATCTGAAGAAGAAGTTGATGATCGTCTCCAACAAATAAATATTGGTGATGCTATTATGGAGAGTGAGAAGGAATCCTACCTCCTACTCTTTCAAAGGTACATACACATATTCACTTTTGATTACAAGGAACTCCGTCAAGTAAGTTGGGTAGAACATTCTATTGAGCTGGTAGATGGTGCTAAGCCTATAAAGCAAATGCCATATAGAATGAATCCTAATTTTTCCAAGACTGTAAAAGAAGAAATAGATAAGTTGCTTGATGCAGGATTCATATTTGCTATGGAGAATTCAGAATGGGTTTATCCTATTGTGATCTCAATAAAAAAGAATGGGAAGCTACGCATTTGTGTTGATTACAGGAAGCTCAATACGGCAACAAAGAAGGATCATTACCCTCTTCCATTCTCAGATCAGATCTTGGACAAAGTAGCTGGCCAGGAGTGTTATAGTTTTGCTGATGGATATAGCGGATACAACCAAGTTCGTATAGCGGAGAAAGATCAGTTGAAGACCACATTCACCACTCCTTGGGGAATGTTTGCTTATAGAGTTATGCCTTTTGGGTTGTGTAATGCTCCGGTAACATTCCAGCGTTTGATGAATAGGGTGTTCGAACCGTACATTGGGAACTTCATCAGAGTATTTCTGGATGATTTTTTACATCTTTGGGAGCAAGATGGACCACCTGCACCAGATGGAGACAACATTTCAAAGGTTAGATGAAGCACAAGCCTCACTAAACCCTACAAAGTGTGTCTTTGGATGTTCTAAAGGCATTTTGTTAGAGCATGTTGTATCCAGAGATGGTATTGGTATTTTTCCTGATAAAGTTTCA
Organism: Taxus chinensis; assembly: GCA_019776745.2. Lineage (NCBI taxonomy): Eukaryota > Viridiplantae > Streptophyta > Pinopsida > Cupressales > Taxaceae > Taxus > Taxus chinensis. The sequence goes on from CM034148.1 coordinate 151,403,240, forward strand.
AAAATCAAAGAGTTACCATTTCCTATGAATAGAAGTAAGTTGAGATATTTTTTAGACCATGTGGGTTACTATAGAAGGTTCATCAAGAATTTCTCAAAGATTGCACAGCCACTAACCCAGTTCTTGAAGAAGGATGTTACTTATGAACCAGGAAATAAGGCGCATGAAGCTTTTGAACAAATGAAGGAAGCCCTGGTGTCTTCACCTGTTTTAAAGAATCCAGATTGGAGCAAGCCATTCATTGTGTACACTGATGCCTCAGATGCAGCAATAGGAAGTACTCTGAGCCAAAAGGATGAAAATGGGAATGAACATACATTTTACTTTGGGAGCAGACAAATGAGTAGTGCTGAGGTAAATTATACTGTAAATGAAAAAGAGGCTCTAACTATCATTTTTTCTATAAAGAAGTGTAGAAATTACTTGCTAGGGAAAAAAATTATAGTTGTAATAGATCATCAGGCTCTAAAATATATTGTAAATAAGCCTAACCCATCAGGGAGGATAGCAAGATGGATAATTTTGCCACAAGAATTTGATTTTGATATTATAGATAGGCAAGGAAAGAAGCATGTCAATGCAAGTGCACTCTCTCAAGCCTATGATGGTTTAGGTTTATCTTGTGATGATGATGATTTCCTAGATGTAGCATTGTTATCCCTTGACACAATCCCTAGTGAATACATAGATATTTGGAATTATCTGAATGAATTCAAGTTTCCTGATGGTGCCAATGCAAAGACTACGAGGAAGATTACTCAAGCCAGTCGTCCATATTCTGTTCTGCATGGAGTATTATTTCGAATAGGACCTGATAGACAATACAAGAGGGCAGTTAGACATGATCAAGGGAAGGAGCTGATAGAAGAATTCCACAACGGTACATGTGGAGGGAACTTCTCTGGACAACTTACAACAAGAAGGATCTTGGATGCAGGTTATCACTGGCCCACTCTTTTTAAAGATTGTTATAATTATTGTAAGACATGTGATATTTTTCAAACACATGGTAACCGTAAGACAACATCAGCTCCATTATGCCCTATTCTTCCACTTGGTCCCTTTGAAAAGTGGGGAATAGACATTGTAGGTCCACTTCCAACTACCCCATGCCAAAATAAGTATATTGTAGTTGCCATAGATTATTTAACCAAGTGGGTTGAAGCTAGGCCATTGAAAACATCTTCCATGGAAGAAGTGGCAAGGTTCATATATGAACGCATTGTCACCATATTTGGTTGTCCATTAGAAATTGTAACAGATCAAGGAAGCCACTTCATTAATGAGGTGGTATAAGCCCTAGTCAATAAGTTTTCTATTAAGCACAAGAAGGCAACAACATACAAGCCAAGCACAAATGGACAGGTGGAACGAACAAATTTTGTGTTGTGTCAAATTCTAGCAAAAGATGCAGCCTTGCAAGTACATAAGTGGGATAAAAGGATTCATGCAACATTGTGGGCATATAGGGAAACATCAAAGTCAGCAATAGGATACTCCCCATTTCAGTTGGCTTATGGCATTGATCCAGTTCTTCCTATTGAGTTTGATATTCCCATTGTGAGAGTTATGAAAAATGAAAGGATGGATGAAAGTGATTCAGTAAAAGAAATGTTGGTACATATTCATTTGCTAGAGGAAATGAGGTAAATAACGAAGGATACAAGCTATAGGAAGAAAATGAAGCAAAAGGAATACTTTGATCAAAAGATCCGTTGGTCTCCATTTCATGTGAATGACTTGGTCCTAGTATATGATTCGAGATACAAAAAAAAGAGACAGAGAAAATTTCTTCCAAAATGGATGGGGCCCTACAAAATAGCAGTTGTGCATGAAAATGGTACATAATGAATAGAGGAATTGGCTGGCACTCCCATTACGAAATGGGTCAACCATGACAAGCTAAAGATTTTCCAAGCACCGAAATAGTCTACTCCGATGATGGAGTAGAATCTAGGAAGGGGGAAGATGTCGACACAAAAATTTTCCTCTGTAATTTCTATTTCATTAATGTATGTATGAGGAATAGGATGTTGTTAAGTATAATTAATAGTAGTGTCCAATAGAAGATAACGGCATTACCGGTACGATGCTGCCAATAATGTATAGTACGGTAATAGTCATAAGTACAATAGGAATGTTGTGGTAAAAAGTAAATATTTGTCGTAAGTGGTCCGGTAATGTTAAAATGTCAAAGTTGGGGTAAGTAGAGAAGTAGCGTCTACATGATTAGGAATTAAAAATATTATATTGGTAATAAGAACAAGGAGTGTTATTGATTCCCTTCTTGACTTGGTTCTTAGGACACACCAACGGTATGTACCATCAAGGCCTGGTTTAGTACACCATTGAAACATGTTGATTGATTGTGAGGTATATTGAAAGGCTATCACTAGTCGTACTCCTGTTCCATGTTGTTCACTATTAGAACCAAGGATTTTGATGTTGAAGCTGAGTTAGGATCATACAGTTAGAATGGCCTTGAAGTTTGAGGTTGTCCGTGGTTCTGGTTTTGATTTGTAGCTATAGTTGGTGGTCTATTATGTTGATATGTGGCCTAGCATGATATTTATTTGGAGGTTGATATGGTCTAGAACTCTGAGTTTGCTGTCTCTTGATAGTCACTAGCTCATTTCCTAGTTTTTGTAGTTTTTTCATAACCTCTTGCAATTATTTTGAAGTTCTTGAAGAAGTCTAATCCTCACTATTGCTTTGATTTCTAGGGGCTGGAATGGGATTCAAATCTAGTGTTTGACTAGTGGTAGGAGCTCCCATGTATGGATAGAGAGGCATTGATGGCCTTGGTGCTATCTTACCATCTTGAATCAAACAGTTTTCAGCTCTAATGGAATTGTTATAGGCTATAGGTAAAGTTATAGCTCCCATTGATTGGATCATCATTGAAATATATGAGTTTATAGCCTTCAAGAAGTAAAGGAATGCTCCTTCATCTATTGGTATAATGACTATCACAATCCTATCCCATGTCCGTTGGAAATGGAAATTGAAATTGGTCAGCTGCTCATTAGGAGCCCTCTTAATATTTATCAATTGTTCCGATAAAGATAGATTATCTCCCTTTTCCCCAAATTGATTATGGAGGGTTGTGCACAAATGGTCCCAATTCTGGATAGACCCTACTGTTAGGCTTTTAAACCATTACAAAGCTTTACCTTTAAAATATGAAGCTAACAACTTGACTGTAATATCCATTTCAGTGATTTTGTGAATCACACAGACATTTGCAATGTCCTGGATGTGGTCAATTAGAGATGTTTGGTTCTCTCTAGTGAAATATGGGATTTTCTTCAATGTTGTAATTGGAACTAGATTTTGAGCATTTAGCGAAAGTGGACTACTGCTTGTGAAGTTGACATAGGGATTGGGCTGTGCCATCCCGATTGGTTGGAGATCTCTCGTTGATTGAAGGAAAGGTCTACCAGGTGGAGGCGTAGAAAAATTTCTGTTAGGTGGAGATGGTGATCTTTACTGTCTTCTTCCTCTTCATCCTCTTCCTGGTGACAATTGCAAGTAGAAAAATAATCCCTCTTCTCGAGTATCATACCTATTTCGAATTCTTTTCGTGTACTTCGACAACTTTTACTGCTACACCATTGAATTCTATCCATTTGAAGTCACTAGATGTGTTGGGAAAAGATCCTGTAAAGGCTAGATTTTGACAAGCTACACACCAAACTTGACAGAATAAAGGTGAAAAACTTGAAAGACCTATGTATTTGATATTCTAAAGGCTGAAAATTGATTTTGGAATGACAATCCCAAAACCCAAATTTTAAAGAACTCCAAAATTTTGAAAATCAAAATTTCAAAAAACTAAAAAATCCCTTTTGAAGATTAGTCCCATATTTATCATTTGGTGAAATTTGGACCTATTTTGAGAAAGTTAATCCACTGAAAATCAATTTTTGAGTTGATCCTGAGAGGTGAAAAGTCCAAAATTGGAAAACTTGCAATTTCTAAGTCCAAATTTGATGAAACTTTCTTCAAAGCTTATAGAATGACCTCTTGGTCCCACCGAGGATGCCAAAACTATTGACGCGTAATCAAAACACCCTTAAATGTCAGCAAATTGATGGATTGAGAATCTTAATGTGATTGCATAATATGAAGCTTTTCCAAACATGTGAGACTTTGTGATTCGAGAGAGCTCTTCGGATGAAGTGTGGTTCCTATTCCTCTGTTCAAGTGCACACATTCATATTGTAGAGGATCTACTCTATTACTTACTCTAACTTGCCAAGGAGACAGGGTTAAGGAGATGTAAGAAATAAAACCTAAACTAACAAGGGTGATGCACCAAAGGAATGTTGAACACTTGCTTTTCCATTAAACAAAAGCCATCAAATATGTAATACAACCATCATGCACAAATAACAAAGATTTCAATGAGAGATCAGGAAGATACAATGAACATAAGAGAGGGTTGAAATCATCAACAAATTTATACTATTGCTCCAAATATTTGATGTAGTCCATTACAATGGCCAAGAGGTAATATTGGATTTACATTTTGAATGGGAGGTTTGAGCTCCACAAATCCACTTTTACATAGAGAAGAAGGGAGGGTGTAAAACAAAAAATGTCCAACCTTTAGCAAAATGCCCCTCCTTACAATATATAGTAAGAATGAGAGAAGAATTGGAATCATGCTTCAATCACCCCAAAAGAGCATTGAATTTACCTGCAAGAATGATGGGTTTTACTGTAAAACCCATGCCTCCATTAATGTTCCTTGTTTGGCAAGAAAGGAATCCCATATCTCATTATGGTGGCAGGTGAGAAGCTTGACAACCTAAAAAATGGTGGACTATATTTATTAATTTTGAATAACTTAGTCTTACTAATTTAAAGATATCCAGTCGTAGTTGAGATCATTTGAAGGTCAGGGTTGGGCATTCCACGCAGGCTCTCACAATATCTTAAAATATCTAAGAATTTAAAATTCTTGGTGGGCTTCATGATTCATCTTTCAATTGAATTAACCTTCCACCAATATCTTCCAAACTACTTTGGGTTTGGAGTCTATCGATGCAAGATCCACGTGGAAGCCCCACGCATTCTTAATATTTTTGTTGCCTTTTAGGGTCCTGAGAATGCGATGTGCCGAAACTTGGCATCGTCTATGAACCTTCTCTATTTTCTGTGTTTTAGTTGAGTCCCTTTTGTTTAGGAGTTAATATGTTGGACCCTAGACACGTGGAGGACCAACGCATGGTTGGGAACTTTCCTTTGAATTTTACCTTTGAAGTTCCTCTGAGCTGACATGTGGAGGCTTCCACTGGCTCTAACCATGCTTAGAATTTTCAACAGCCAATTTTTCCTTTCTCGGGCTCTAACCATGTGTAGAGCCTACACTCGTTTGGGGACCTCGCTTTTGTTGCACCTTTGAAGTTGCGCTGATGAGGCATGTGGAGGCTTCTGCTGGCTCTTCTGATGCTTATAATTTTCAATGACTAGTTCTTCTTTTCTTGGTCTCTGACCACATGGAGAGCTTGTGCTTGTTTGGGGACCCCGCTTTTGTCACACCTTTGAAGTTGCATTGATGAGGCACGTGGAGGCTTCCACTAGCTCTTCCCATGCTTTGAATTTTTAACGGATGGTTTTTCCTTTCTCAAGATCTAACCACATGGAGAGCCTACACTCGTTTAGGGACCCTGCTTTTGTCACACCTTTAAATTTGGGTTGATGAGGCATGTGGAGGCTCCCATAGGATCTTCCCATGCTTAGAATTTTTAATGAACAATTCTGCTTTTCTTGGGCTTTGATCATGTGGAGAGTCTGTGCTTGTATGGGGACCCCACTTTTGTCATACCTTTTAAGTTTCATTGATGAGGAATGTGGGACATTCCGTGGTTCTTTTTTTCTTTCCCTTTCACTTTTTGAAATTGTGCCGAGCTGACACATGGTGCCTTCCGCGAGTCTGTTGCTTTACTATGAGTTGAATCGTTCTGCCCTCGATTTTGACTGAATGAGTTTGCATTCTTCATTTTTTTCAACCATCTATTTCCCCAAGATCCTCGAAAATGTGAAGTCTGAAAACTTTGAGCCTTTCTCCATTTTTCTTCCTCTTGGGCTATGACCTCCTTTGAAATTGTTTGGCCACTCATTTTTCCTACCTTGTTTCTCTAATGTCAACCCCACCTAAAACTTGATTTTTGGGATCAAATTTGAGCTTGCACGACTTAACCAACCTCTCCATTTCTCGTTTTTAAGATCTTGTTTGATTAATTTTTCCTGAGGGAAAAATATAATAATAGTCGCTTATGCCTCCCAAAAATCTCTTAAGGATCCCTCATAGAAATATACTAAGTAAGAAATGCAAGCAATTTCTTGTCCAAGGTGGGGCACCCAACCCAAATACCTCTAAAAACATGAAATAAACTTTTATGCCTCTCCACATGTAAGGTCCCCATAGTCCCCTCCTACACCACACTTAAGAAATCTACCCAAGCACCCAACAAGCATACGAAAACACTCAAAAACACACACATATGTATACAAAATAAAAGGAAGCATTTAACAAGATTTTAGCTCCTACCTTTCCATTGTAGAGCTTCATTCAAGAGTCACACACCAATCCTCTTCAAGCCCAAACAATCACCAAGAAGCTCCAACAAATCCACAAGCACTCCAAAATATTCTAACTCCAAAAATGCAAGAGCAAAAAATAATGAAGTAACCCCTCAAAAAGCCAAAGAACTTGAATAAATAGAAAAGGGAGAGAGGAGGGTGAGGTGGATCCATGTAGGATGCCACATCACTCATCTACAACTCCACTTCACAAGTCAAACCTCAACCCCAATGCACCATAAATTTGTGGGTGAGAGGAATGACAATTTACTTACACACACAATCCAAGTCCACACCCCCTAAGGAAAAATTTTAATTACAAGAAAGAAAGTGCAATAATATTTTACCTTTTTGTCATCCCAAAACACATAATGGGGTCTATTTTTGACCCCCCAACCCATAGGTAGGGTTGTTATAGAAATTCAAGAGGTGTGGGACAAGTTTGACTTGTCCCACAAGCCTCCAAAATTGGCCCTTAAGGCCAAATTCGAATTTTCATGAAGGGGTATAGTGTACAACACTCAAGATCACAAACACTCAACTTACAACACATAATCCAAGAACTATCTAGTCTAATAAATGAATTATTTTGACCCATTCATAATTTAGTTTAGTAAAATAGTTAATTTACTAATTTAGACACAAAACACATAATTAACAAATGAGAATTCATCACTTTAAAATCACATTAAAAAATTAAATAAAGGAAACTAAATAAAAGAAAAACACATAACCCATTTGTCACAATTGGTGGTGATCCTCCCCATGGGTACACCCTAACAACAATTCAAACACACAAGCACACGAAAAAATACATGTTGCCATGGTGACCCTTGTTGAGTTCATGTAGCATCACAATGTGGTTGGTCTGCAATCCCCCCATTCTTTGTTGTGACATGTTTACCTACAAAACACATAACACCTCCTTAAGCCTCACGGCCACATCAAAACATCTAGGATAAAATATATAATATACATCCACAACCATCTATATATGAATCAAAACATCATCTCGATTCTATATTTCATCATATCCATATGATCACAAGATTAGTTCAATTGTTAAGGTCTACTCAAAATGACAAAAGTATCACATGTCAGAAATATATATAACCATGTCAACAACATATCATCATCAATATAAAATATCTCTAATAATCCACACACATCATATATGAATCGAAATCAACAATAGTCCAATATCTCTAGCATCTAACATCATGCTAAATCAAAAAGCATGAGTCAGAACCAATAATAAAAAGTGTCAAAGGGAAGTGGGCACTACATATACAACCAAGAGTTAGAACTAAAAACAGATTTTCAAGGAAACATTTTCACAGTAATAAGATCTCCACAAATGGAAGCATTCACAGTAACCTAGGAGGTGAAAACCATAGAAAAATCAAGAGCAGTCAACTGGAAAACCATGACAGAAGAAAATCCCACAAAAATCACCAGAGACATATCCATTTCAATAAAGAAAAGTTGTAATTCTTAATATTGTTAAGTATTGGCAATTAAAGCAGTGGGTAGGTTTATTTTTCTTGGTTTCCAGCTTCATCAAGTCACATAGACACCTCACAGACTAGTAACAACAAAACAAACAAAAATTCTCTCTCCTCATGCTTGTTGGGCATCCAAACTCAACTTAGCCACATTTTTCGCATAGGTAGAAGATGTGTAGCCATGGAAGGAGGTATATTTTATGCCTGGAAATGCATTTTTTGGGTCCAAAAGCATCTCTAGCAACACCACTCTTCTCTTCCTTCATTCTTCACATGGCCATGCAATTCTTTGTATAAAAACCACAAACACAGCCAGAGAAAACAAAAATACAAAGTGAACAACCAACATTCTTTCAGGAATTTGGAAAAAAAGACTAGATAAGGAAAAGTTTCTATTAAGAAAGCATTCCTCCCATTATTCCCATGCACCCAATGCATTAGTTTTACATTTCCAACTGCATCAAGTCTAGCAGACACCACTAAATTCTCTTCAGGAACATAAATGAAAACCATGACATGGAAAATCCCACAAAAATCACCAGAGACATATCCCATTGTTAAATTCAATTAAAGCAGGGGTTTTATTTTTCTTGTTTCCAGCTTCATCAAGTCACATAGAAACAGACCAGTAACAACAAAACAAACAAAAAATGCTTGTTGGGCATCCAAACTCAACAGCCACATTTTTCGCATAGGTAGAAATGATAGCCATGGAAGGAGGTATATTTTATGCCTGGAAATGCATTTTTTGGGTCCAAAAGCATCTCTAGCAACACCACTCTTCTCTTCCTTCATTCTTCACATGGCCATGCAATTCTTTTGTATAAAAACCACAAACACAGCCAGAGAAAACAATAATACAAAGTGAACAGCCAACATTCTTGTAGGCATTTGGAAATAAAAGACCAAATAAGGGAAAGTTTCTACCAAGAAAGCATTCCTCCCATCATTCCCACGCACCCAAGAATTAGTTTTACATTTCCAACTGCAACAAGTTAGAGAAACCAATAAATAAAATCAGGAACATAAATGTGGGTTTCCAAAATCATGTTTTAGCGCATCAGAAACAAGAAATGGTCCATCAGGTTTGAAATGATAGGTGACACAATATCCCTCCATTATGCATTCACTAACAACACTCAACAAAGACTTGTATCCCCCACGTACAACATGGTTCAAGTAAAAACAAATAATATAAGGGAAATAATAGATTCAACAACTGGAAAAGGTAGCATTTAATGAAAAAAAATAAAAAGAAAAAAAAATAATGGAAACTAATGAGGGTAGCTGCCTTTGTTGAAAATTTATCAAAATAACTAGCCCTCTCATAGACCATGTGTGGAAAGTGGGTAAATATTAAAGTTTTTAATATATATATATATATTTTGCATTCCATTCACATCTAACTTCACATAACCAAAGTTAGCCAAGTTTTTTTATTTTATTAAACATATACATATACATATACATATACATATACATATACATATACATATTCATATTCATATACATATACATATACATATACATATACTTATACATATATATATATAATTTAAATGGAAGATCAATTTTATTTATTTATTTTATTAAATAAACTTCATTCAAAAATTAGGTTTCGTATTAATAAATTTACGCCTGAAACTCTTAGAATATTTTAAAATATATTTTTTGGATATTTAAATGAGAACATCATTTAAACAAGCCATTTGAACAAAATACAATTATCATTCAAATGTGAATGCTCTTAAAAGAGGCTATGACCATTAACAACCATGATGACAAATGAAGGATAAACTATGAAAAAGAAAGGAATTTAAATTAACCTCATGGCAAGACGGTAATTCACCTAATGATACGAGAGAGCACATGCAAAAGAAGAACGATAGGACCGAGGGAGAAATTTGGGAGTAAAAAACAAATGGGGCATTACATTCTCCTCCCCTTAAGAAATCATTGTCCCTGATGCGACATAACATTGAATAAAACAAAAAGGGAATAAGCAACAAGGAATGATACGCACAAGGATTATACCTTTGGTTAAAATCTTTATCGTTAAAGAGTGACCACTGAGTAGCCTTAAATTTTTTTTGATAGAATGTTTAATTTTCAAAGTTCTATTAAAATTGGCATTTCCCTCTTGTTCATTATTTAATTAATTTCTTTCCATTTACATTATCCCTAATCCAAGTTCTTTAAAATTTCATTGTTGTAGATTTTTTTGTATATTCATTCTTGTGGGTGCCCAACATGTACTGCTATCACAACACCCTACCAGGGTCATACACAACACTAAGGATTCACAAGCATAATTTTACATACTTTCATGATGGTACCACACCACAAGATCTTAACCAAATTATGGACAAGAGAAAGCATGGTCCACATAACATAGTACTTGTCACAGTTCTATGACTGTCATATAATACTCGAATAAAAGTGTACTACAACAACCAACAATTTTCACAATTTTACAGATGAATATTTTACATAACTCATAACAATAGATATAGGTACATAGTGTTAACAAAGACATCAAAGCCATATCCATAACATCACAGAACATATCTAACTATCATGAGTAACACATACATCATAAAACCATAACCAACACATCATAACAACTCTGCATACCTCCCGAAGCATCAATCACACACACACAAATCTCTTATGCCTCCCTCGAGTAGAAATAAATAAATAAATTTTCCTTTTCACTCCCCAAAGAGGTCAAATTTCCTATGGCCCTAGGCACATATATTCCAAACACCCCTAACCCAACTGACATATTAACTCATGGATTGACAACCCACTAGTTATAGGTAGCCCCTTGAGGTGTACTCCTAAAAAATGAAGCGGGACCATAGGTCCAACCATTCCATGGTGCCTCCCATGACCCTATTCCACACATAACGACAATAGAACTAGCATAGCAATCCGATTCAAATGCCAAGTGGCAAAGTACAAGCCCTGGGAAAGGTGATAAAATTTTAAAATTTAAAAGAAGATCCAAATCCAAGCAAAACAAATGTCCAAATAGAAATAGTTTGTGCAAAAATCTACATGTTAGTACCACAAACCAAGGAAATTCCTAAAATATAAAACATGACAATCAAGAAAACTGCTGGTCCTTGCAAAAATGAAATAAAAAATTCAATTTATGAATAAAATACACATATATAATAATAGCACATTACGATGACTATGTGGCCTTATCTGGCCACCAATGGGGTACTCAATGAGTTTCTGGCACTCGAAACATCGAGCCTCATATCGTAAAGAAACATATCAATAGTACAACTATCATCCTCTCTATTTGAATCATCTTGCCACCACTTCGACAAGGCTAAACATAGTCATAGCTACACTTAGGTTGCATCTATACAAAAACTATTAGGAAAGGGAAAAATAGGAGCACATGTCATCATCTAATGAGCCTAAGGTTAACTTGAGTTACTGGCCATGGTACAAATTCCCTCACTCTGAACATACACTTTTACCAATTTCCCTCAAAGTCGGTTAGCGTAAGGTTCACAGCATAACATATAACTACATTACTAATATAGTGGTGGCTCATGCACCTTACCATAATGTCTTACGCATGGAACCAATACAAGGTATATTGCATACATTACATTCATGTTTTACAACATGCCACATCACCATATGTTACACCCAAGTTGCAATCATTGTACGATAGGGATCATATACTCACCATATGTCCCTAAGTCACGACATGAATCATTACATATCACATGAATTACAATTATGATGAACACATATACAACATATAGTTAACTGCAACATGACATTGGAATACACACATTTCTACATAATGATAATAACATAATTAAGAAATCTAGTTCACTACAATCAACCTTTTTGTACAACATTTCAGTACACCCACACATCACAATTTCCAAAAGGATTCAACACTCTGAAATCAACAATCACACTTCTTCCACACACACAAAAAGACAGTGCTTCACACTTGAATTCTCATTGAATTCCTAAAAAGGAAAAAAAATACTCTCATATCCAACATATCAACATACCAATAGTTACGCACTAAGTGACATACACAACATGTGCACGCATAATATCAAAATTAGGACATAGTTTAAATCACACTTATATCACATTACTCTTCCAATATCCACCACCATCATGCAACACCATCATAACTCCAATCTGTCCCAGAGGTCTGAGAGCATGATCCTCCACTCTGATACCAAGTGTAATGACCAAAAATTCACACATGCTAGTCAAAACAGTAAAATACAAGATATTTGTTTTTGACTTGCTCGAAGTATAGACAACACCACAGGTGATCACAAAAAGCTACAACAAACTCAAGATAATATTAACACAAAATTGACCACATATATGACAACCATCGCAAAAAATTCACATTTCTTTTTGACAAGACAACATAGAAGTCCAACCACATAACGCACTTACAGTTAGGGCATACCATGGTATGAAATTCTTGAAGGTTATTTATCTTTATAAAACATCTATCAATGATTAGCTTACATTCTAGGAGAATTTGGATATGATTCATATAATTCTTCTTACAAAGCTAAATTTCTTCCTTGTACACTGTAGGGTAATTAGCTTAAGGTCATCTTTAATATGACAATTATTTGTTTAATTCATTTATTTAATAAAGGAGGTAATTAATTCCACAAGGCCATCTATCCAAACTTACGCTACTAAAACTCATTCATACCTCCATTGCACATGGGTTCATGTTTAACACACTTAAGAGAAGATTACAAAGCACCTTGGAAAAAGTTAGAGGAAGAAGGTCGAGTTGAATTCATCTTTAAGATCTCATTAGTTATTAACCAGGATTTTATTGAAGCTTGAGAATTTATTCCGAATGGTTAAAAAAATTTACATTGAGGCTTCACTTGATAAGTTTGATAAAAGTATACATATTAAGTTTCTTAATCAATTTCCTCCTACTTACTATAACTTTGTTTCCTCCAATATCTAATCATTTATTTCACCTTAATATCGTTATAATGACTCATTACCATAAGGATAAAGTTGATTTGTTTAGCTTGGGGTAGTGTAGTTTAGATAGTGTCATGATCTAGATGGTTCACCTTGCATAATTATGACTCAATAAAAAAAGTTTACCATTGCACTGACTATATAACACATGGTTATATCATTTCTATTCGATGCAACATACGCACCAAAGAAATAAAACAATTCTATGGAACTATGACTAGGGAACAAGAAGGTAACTAGATTGATCAAGAAATGCTATACTAATCATAAGGTTCTTATATTACATTAAAACCAATCTTAACAATATAGTGATCAATTTTATATTTTCGATGATAGTCAAAACAAGTCAAGGTTTCAGTAGTTATGACAACATTACTCCACAAGACACAATACTAAGGTATTTCCTCTTCTAAATTTTCCACCAAATCCCATCCCAGAGTTTTACAACAAATAATAAATTGTACAAATGAACTTCATAACCAAGACTGATGCAATTTCCTAAAAGTCTTTCCCTCATCTACTCGCAAAGCCATCTGCAAAAAATTATTAACCTGAGTCAGTTTGCGAGAACTGAGCAAGATAAGACTACACATAGCAACAATAAGCTACTATCTAACAATATCATGAAAGGAAACATTTAATTTCAAGAAAAGGAAACATGGGGGCTCTATCCACTAATGTACTTCTTAAGACAAACAAAGTAAAGGTTTTACCATGCTGCTAAAAAGGAAGCCATATGATTCAATCAAGAATAATGTTTCTATTCAATGAAATTGAAGCAAGCAATCAAAAAGGTCCAAATACTTTAAGAGTTAACAATAATATGTTGGCTGTATTGGAATTTCTATCATGTAATCGTGTGGACTATATGACTGAAATATAATTAAATTTTTTTAAGAATAAAAATAACATCTTTACCATACTATCTAAGTAGGAAGTCACAAGTTGCCTATAACAGTAATGTTCTAAAGGAAACAAAGTTTTACTCCCAACCAAGTAGGAACATAGCTCTAGGAGTTAGAACAAAAGGAAGAGATTATAGAAATCTCAATCATATAATCATGCGTAATATATTGTTGGAGTCTAATACACCTAACAATCCAAAATGATCAAAATATACCAAATGCACTGACTATGATACAAGATTTCTATAATACAAAGTTGAATAGATAATCTAGAAGAAAACCATGGTTTAAAGATTAAACACGAAAATTCGAGTGTGAAAGAGATTTCCATTAATCAAGTTAGCATTCTAATCATCCATCTAAGTTTTATAGCACTATGGATTTACAACCCTCCTCAATAAGTTATAGTTTTAGTTTAATTAAATGGAATTCACTTTCTCAACACAAGATATTTTAAAGTAACCCTCGTTAACGTAATCAAACCGTTCTTACCTATGTATTTACATATATTACTAAATAACCTTTATCTTAAGAACACTTTCCATCATAAAATTAACAAGGTGTCGATACATATTTAAATACCCCAAAAGTCATTAACTTTCATATTGAATTTTGTCGTAACCATCAAGGTATATATATATATATATATATATATATATATATATAATTCACCCAATTTCTAATAACATTAACATTATAAAAGAGAAACAAAACGATATAGAAAGTAATTCGAAAGGGAAAATAAACTAAGGTAGTTCTAATAATAACTGGGTACTAGAATTACACAATTATAACCTCATTTTTATTTTTTTGGGTAATTCAAAACTAGTTATGGTTTAATCTTGAAAAGGACGATCAAGGTACATTATAAGGAAGGATTTAAAAGTCTTGGAACAATTATAATGATCATGGAAATTTTAAACAAGCAATCCTGAATACGTTGTACTCAAACTTCTACATTCCAAAGTTTTATACCCAACTCCAACCCGACTTAGCCCAAGCATTAAAACAATAGACGTAATGAGTATCCTCCAAAATTTTTTAATAAAAGACAAATCTTTTATATAAACAGAGGCCCAACAATACTCCGTCAAGGAGGCTATATCCAGAAATGAAAGACAACAATATAAATGTATATATTTTATATATTTATAATAATAGAATTTTAGCTAAGTATTTAACCTTTGTAGCAGCCTAAGACGTTAAACCAAAATAAAAATATTCTATTCAATGGTCAACCAGTAACTTTGGCGTAAGTACAAAATGTGATAACTTTTATCAATCCAAAAACATACATCAACCACAAATAAAGTACACAATCATACGACCATCACGATATGAAGAATATGTATTTATTTATTTTATTTTATTTTTCAGATGCCATACAAAATAAGTCGCAAGTAAAGAGAGGTATAAATTTAAGCCAAATCAAACTCAGACTTCCTAGTGTTTCAACTAAATACAGACAAGAGTAAAATGTCCACCATTATTCATAGAGCAACCTTTAATATCATATGATAAATTTTGAGGAAGAAAATAATATACAGCCAAGAGTTAGAACCCAAAACAGATTTTCAAGGAAACATTTTCACAGAAGGAAGATCTCCCAAAATGGAAGCATTCACAGTAACCCAGGAGACCAAAACCATAGACAAATCAAAAGCAATCAACTGGAAAACCATGACAAAAGCAAAACCCACAAAAATCACCAGAGACACCCATTTCAGGAAAGAAAATGTTCTAATTCTTAATATTGTTAAATCTTAGCAATTAAAGCAGTGGGTAGGTTTATCTTGCCTAGTTTCTAGCTTCATCAAGTCATATATACACCTTACAGACCAGCAACAACAAAACAAACCAAAATCTGTTGTCCTCATGCTTGTTGGGCATCCAAACTCAACTCAGCCACGTTTTTGGCACATGAAAAAAATGTGCAGCCATGGTAGGTTTATTTTATGCTTGGAAATGCATTTTTTGGGGTCCAGAGCCATCTCTAGTAGCACCAATCTTCTCTTCCTTCATTCTTGCTTGGACATGAAAAAATTTGGCATAAAGACCACAAACACAGCCATAGAACACAGAAAAATGAAAACAGAAAATGTGGCAAAGTGAGCAACCAACATTCTTTCAGGCATTTGGAAACCAAAGACAGCCTAAGAGAAAGCTTCTACCAAGCAAAGCATTCTTCCCATCATTCCCACGCACCCAAGCATTATTTTGGCATTTCAGACAACAACCAAAGTCAGAGCTAACCAATAAATCAAATCTTGAACATCAAATGTAAGCGGCCAACATCATGTTTTGGCACATATGGCATAAATGACAATCCAATAGGTCTCTAACAACAAAGAAATGGAAGGTGGTCATATTTTCCTCTACCATGTGTCCACTACAAGAACTCATCAATATCTTAATTCCCACGTACAACATGGACCAGGTAAAAACAAATAAAATAGTGAAATAAAGGGAGAGTGATAACAGCTAATGAAATAATTAAAATTACCAATGAAAAAAATAAAAAGTCACTTAACCAGGGACATGCGTGGAAACTTATGGGCTAGCCCTCCAAGACCATGTGTGGAAAGTGGGTAAGTATTAAAAATTTTTAATAAATATTATATTTTCAGCATTCCATTCACATCTAACTTCATGTAACCAAAATTAGCCAAGTTTTTTAATTTTATTAAACTTTTTTATTTTTTTTAATTTATTTATCTATTTATTTATATATTTATTTTAAGTAAAATATTAAATTTAAATGGAAGATAACATTCATTTATTTATTTTATTAAATAAAATTCATTCAAAAATTAGGTTTCGTATTAATAAATTTACATCTGAAACTCTTGGAATATTTTAAAATATTTTTTTAGATATTTAAATGAGAATGTCATTTAAACAAGGCATTTGAAAAAAATACAATTATCATTTAAATGTGAATGCTCTTAAAAGATGTTATGAATATTAACAACCATGACAACAAATGAAGGAAAAATGGTAGAAAAGAAAGACATTTAAATTAACCTCATGGCAAGACCGTAATTCACCTAATGATCTGAGGGAGCGCACATAAAAAAACAACGACAAGACTAAGGGAGCAATCTAGGAGTCCAAAGTAAATAGGACATTACAAAGAACCACCCATTTTGATATTTTGCTAGCTTTAACAATCTCATTAAATGAATCGTTCTCTTTTACTAAAATGGCTTTATGATTTGGATTTTGTGGATTGTGTATAGTTATTTTTACCTTGCTAGTTATTCCTTGATTATTATCTGAATTTGTGATTATGGAGGATGCGTATATTTATTATAATTTCATTTTGTGTTATTTTTCTATGAAGAACTGATATGGGTTTGTAGCTTTTCTATGAAACTAAATTCCTTGTGTTAGTTAGTAAATCAGTTGGGAAGAGGGTTTTCCGCACTGTAATTTAGGCTGGATTTATCTGGGGGTTGAATACGAATGCACAAGCAAAGTTTCTATAAGTATATAATGAATGAATTGTTCTTATTTTTGTTTGGAAATGGGTAATTTGGATTTTAGAAAATATGGAACACCTAGAAGTGATTGGTATTGAAAATTTGGTGACCTACTCGATTACGAGAAGGAGATTTAGTCTTGTCACTGTAACTCCCACAATTTTTGACATCCAAAAACTACATTAAACCTTAATAGTTATCTAGAAAATTATAGAATTTTTTTTTTTTTTAAAAAGATTGCAAGGATGACAACACTAATATATGTTTAATCAAATCCTACCAGCAATCTACTACATTACATTAAATGTAACAAGTCTAGATTAATAATTAAATATCCTTAATCCAATTATAATGTTAATTTCAATTACAATTCTATAGAAAAGTGTTTATTAATTCTTTTACTTGATTAAACAATATTCACTTTCAAAACATAAGATTTATCCCACATTTATTAAACCCTTACCCCTAGTTACTTTAGTCCCTTTAAATTATCATCTTTAATGCCCATGGAAACTTTTACTAAAACATACTAGGAAAATTATATTTTTAACTTAATACACTATGGTACTAAGTGCCCCATTCACTCATTTTCACATACACTTAGATTATTTAAAAGCCCATAATATATTCTCACCTAACAATTGTAGGATTGATTCCTATCCTTTGGATTAAATCAATTGTGGCCATTAGATGTTAGGGTTCCATACTAACCTTAAATATCCTTATGAAATTCTATTAAACCTTTTTCTTTGCCCTAGCCTCCTCATTTGGTCTCTTTTCTTTTGTTTAATTTGTAGGTTGGAGAAATGGAAGCCATGGGAGAAAGGAAAGAAGAAGCCATGAAGGAATTCATTGGGATCAAGCTTAGCTTATTTTATTTTATATATTTATTATAGCAATGTATTCCATTAGTTAATTTTAGAGGTTTCTACTTTAAATCTAGAGTTGTTATTTAGTTATTTCCATATTTAATTTCTCTATTTGGGAAAAACCCTCTTTCCAATTAATCAAAGAGATTGGATACCTTTAAATGTCCATTCAAGGTTTTACATACTTGAAACAATGATTTTGTTCACATATAGTTTGCTGCTGGTTTCATTTTTACATTTTATAGGCTCAGATTTTAGTTTAAATCAAGTTTACAGTTTACACAGTCACAAATTTTAATTTTACTGCTAAACTGATGGAACCACAACCAAAAGTAGGTCGGTGATCTTGTGACCCCCGCCCTACCTGGGTGACAATTTGTAAGCCTCTGCCTTGCCTGAGTGGTGGTTCAGAGACTACCACTTTGGTTATGTTGACTGTCTGGAGACCGCCTCTGTGCATAGGGCGATGGTCATGTTCTTTAAAAATAGAACCATAAATTCCGTAATTTTTTGCAAAAACAAATTTTATAGAGTGATTTACAGTTTATCCTTAGTTGAATTTATGTGCTTAAAGTCTCTAGTTAAAGGGTTTTACCATTTATTCATTCCATAACTTAAATCACTAATTTACATAGATTTTCTAATTCAATAGTAACAATAAAACAACTACAAGAATAGTTTTCCGATAAAGTTTCTTTCAAGATCAAATAAAGGAATGAAACTAAATCTATTTCTAGTATCATTGTTATCCTTTCCACAAAAAAGACTACAATTTTTCCAATAAAGTAACTTAGTATAACTTAGTGCATCAGTCCAATTCAACTACAACCATTTACCCAAGGAAGCACAAGCAACTATTATACCTTTAAAATTTACTAAGGATACATTTTCAATGACTTACAACTTCCAAGTTTTCCTTTCATTTTTACAATAATAAAACTCCTACAATAACAAGGAAATTTATTTATTTTCTTTAGTATAACTCATTTCTTACAATCCATAGAGATTTCTTTCCCATAGTCACTATCCAATAGTCACATCCCACTTTTAATTAACAAATTAAGTAGGATTAGATTAATTAAAACACATTATTACTTTCTAATAAAGTCACTACAATTTCAAACAATTTAAACATAACACAAAATAAAAACACACACAAAATTAAAAGAAGAGAAACATTATCCCCATGGCCACACATGTGAGGTCATCCCCCATAGTAAACCTCCTAACTAGGCATGCAACAACACAACATAACATTACACAAGTTACCATGGTGACCTATTTTGAATACCCCACATTCCTTCATTGTAGGTATCCTATCCCCCATAGTTTTTGGTGCTATAATTTCCTATAAAATCAAACAATACCTTCCTGGCCTCATGGCCACATTAACGACGTCGAGATAATAAAACACACATATATATTTATAACAATCCACATCATCAAATATCATAATCAAACCAACGTTCAAATCAATTAATTCACCAATTGTTCAAATTTCTAGCATTTCAATTCTACCAGTCCATCAATTTGTAATAAGATCATAACATCAACAGTCATCTAGAAATATCCATAAATAGAGTCCAATGTATCAGTGCAATAGTAGCACTTAGAACATCAATACCGATATGTAAATCAAACATATAAAATACATCACATAAGTCACATCATGTCAAGAGTCTAACACCTCCATATTGTCTATCAAGCAAGTTAATCAAATCATATATAGTAATGTACATCAAATTCCGTGCTACAACCATACAATCAATAACAATCAGAACACAATAGTAATCATGATGTATCGTGCATCTTATTAGTACTCTAACTAGAATAAATTAGCCATGTTCAAAATTATAATCAATTTAAAAATGAAAACATAGTTCAATCAATGTTGAAGAGGAGTGGGCATTACAATGTTCATAACTACTACATATGACTTACTTAAGGTGTTGGTGCTTAATTTGATCTCACACCATTTACCCTAATTTTCCTTTGATCTGTGTGTTATGAAATGTTTTATCTCTTGATGTGGATGTTCTGAAGCTTTTACCTCCATTTGAATGCCTTGAATTGTTTGTAGAATCCATTGTCATGCCCTATTTTGAAGAAGTCTTTGAGTTTTCCCTATTTTTGCCCTAATTTCCTCAAAATCCGTGGGCTCTGCCATTTTTTCTATTTTGCCCCAACCATGGAAACTCGAGAATGATCAATTTATATTTGTATGCCTTTGAAAATCCAAATCCATGGTCAAAATATGCTTGGAACCATGATTCACTTGGTTTTGTTTCAAAAAAATTCACCCTTAGCAAAAAATCAGATTCTGGGCATGAATGGTGAATTTTTGTGTTTTTGACAGTTTGGTGGGCATCTTTTTCCTTTCAAAATTATTCATAAGCATTCAGCGGTCACGTGGCTTCTTTTGGTTGGTCGGGGGATGGTGGGAAAATGTTTTAACTTGTCACTTTTTGCTTTTTTGGCAAAAAGGCAATTTTGGTCCTATAGCTCCGCTCAATTTTGATTGGCTATTTTGGTACTTATGTGGCTTCTTCTAATTGGATGAGGCACGGTGGCTTTATTTTATGAAAATTTTCTTTTTGGCTACTTCGGAAAAAAGTTTGAACTCACCTCGTGGCCCTGCCAGGATGTGATTAAAGAAAAATTTAAACAGCAGGGAAAAGGTCTTACTTTGACCTCATAGAAGGACACGTGGCAAAGTTAAAAGTGGAGATGTGGGCCTTAGGAAATAAGTTGGATATTTTTCCATTTTGGAAAAATGGAGTAAACATTATAAAATGGAAGTGCCCCCCTGCCGAATCATATTGACGCCTTATAATATTCTTGAAGTTGCACCATAAAGACATGTGGAGGTTTCTGCCAGGTCTTCCTTAGATTTTTCAGCAACTTCCTAAAGGGACCGAGACATGTGGTGAGCCCACGCACTCATTTAGGGTCTCTATTTTTGGGGACAATCTCAAGATGCGCCATTGTGATGCGTGGAAGTTTGAAAATTCAAGAGGTGGGGAGGCGGGCCATTGGGGGCAACTTGGATTTTTTTCCCCATATCATTTAACAGATTAAAATCATCAAAATGCCCCACAGGCCTAACAGAGAATAGTTAAAAAATTTCTTCATTCAATGGTGAAGGTGTGGACTTTCAGGGGAATTTTTTGTGGATAAAGGAATTAAAATTGTAAAAGGAAGTGTGGTTCCGTTGGGACCCACATCAGAAACTAGAAGTGGAAGAGCGGAGCTACGAGGAGAACATGGAAAAATATCCATTTTCCAAAAAGGAGGTGAAATAATAGAATTTATCCGCGTTTCCTTTGGGACCCACATTGGGACATGTGTCAAGCCCATTTTTCAAAGGTGGAGGGGCAGAGCAAATTGAGAAATTTTGCATTTTTTCCAAAAAGGTGTAAAAAGTAAAAAATAACCCCCAGGCCTGTCTTAACTTAGATCTCCCATGTGGATAGTCCAAATTCAAAAGAAAGATCGACAGAAGCTGTGCGTCTGTATCTGATTTTCCTCCAATTATCTCCAAAGCTCCTGGGGATGTGTATTCTTATGGTTCTTTTATCATTTCTTGAAGTCTCCTACACGCCAAATGAAGAGGAACATTAATTTGATATCTTTGTTTGGTGGGAAAAATATGAAAATGTATTTTTCCATTAAGATGTGATCTGGTTGTTGGCTTCAATCTGATTTTCTAGTTTTTCCTTCCCTGGCATGTAAAGAAATAGATTTGGAAAATTTGAGCACAGAGTAGTTGGCGCGTGAGATAAAGAATGACTTACCAAATGAACTAGAATTGAATGCTGGAAATATTTGGAGAGATTTACATTTGCACACCTGACACCCTTTTTGTAAATCCAATTCTAGGAGTCACGGTCAAGATCGTAAGACGTAATCGTGCTTTGAATGTTTTCTAGTTTTGGGGGTGGAACTCTGTTGTAAATGAAGTATTATAAATTACATGAATTTATCGTGCAAATGGTTGGAGTGTTAGAGGTCGGGACTGATTTTTCTAAATAAAAAAGCTTGATAGAATTCGTCCTTCTGATAAACCATCTGAAGAAACATATTTATCTCCTTTGTGTTAAATTTGATCATGTCAAGGTGGTTGTGAGTGTACATCCATTGACAAGCTCTGAGATTGTTCTAGAAACATTCCCTTGTTGATAAATTTAATAAAAATTGACTTAATTTGTATTATTTATGGGAAAATGTTTTGTTTGCTTCATTTTTTAATGTCTTAAAGTAGTTTTCTTGTTCCCGTCACAATCAGATCCGAACCAATTGCAAACGTTCACATTGAGCCTCATACTCCAAGCCAAATCAATGCCAACTGTTCAGCATTTTATCAAGAAGATTATCCAAGCATAGATGAAGCTGACACCAAAGTCAGAAGCATCCTAGATTTGACTCTTGATGAATGGGCAAGAAAGGTACATGCTTTTGATCCCTACCAAGAAATAGAAGAATCTGAGCTAGGAGTCTATTGTATACATGAAGAAAACCAACATATTCCTAGCATCACCAAAACAGACCATAAGGATGACAATGAGGTATGGTGATTATTTTTCAATGGATCAAGGAGTAGGCAAGGCGCAGGAGGAGGAGCTATGCTTGTTTCACCTCAAGGCATCAAATATTATTCAGCTTTCCGTTTCCAGTTTTCCTGTTCAAACAACACAGCTAAATATGAGGCGTTGATTCATGGAATTCATTGGGCTAGGAAAAAGGGCATAAGAAACTTGCAGGTGTTCGGGGATAGTGAGCTGATCGTCAATCAAGTCAGGGGACAACATGCTACAAAGAATGACCTGCTGAAGAACTACAAGAATAGGGTATGGGACCTTGTTGAGGATTTCAAAGATTTCAACATCATGTCCATACCCAGGAAGAAAATGAAGCCGTGGATAGGCTCGCAGCAGTTGGAGCAACGTTTGACGTGGTTGGAAACATAAAAAGGGAAAAAATGCAGCCACATATCCACGTGATTGTGAGGCCAGCAGTTCCAGATAATAACACAAGCTGGCAGGTGTTTGAGAATGATCAACAGATCGTCAATTTATTACAAGAAGAGGCTGAATTCTCAGCTAGGAATCAGGATAGACTAGAGCAACAATACAGTGATAAAGTAGTGCACCTACGGACAAACAAACTTCCCAAGGGTTTAGTAACATTGGATTCTATCTTCAACCCTAACGACCAATTTCGTAAGGAAAAGGATAACATACAGGTCAAGAGAGAAGATTCAGAGCCAATTGCGGTTGGAGAAGGCAGAACACTTCAAATTGGCAAAGTGACCATTGAGCAGGAGAAATCAGATTTCATACAACTTTGCCAAGAATTTCCAGATGTCTTCACTTGGAGCTATGAAGACTTGAGAGGTTTCAATCCGTAGTTGGAACAACATACCATAGAATTGGATCCAGATGCTAAGCCCATTAGGTAGAAGCAGAGACCAGTCAACCCCCACATTGAGCCTCTAATGAAGAAAGAGCTAAACAAGCTAATAGAGGCAAGAATTATATTCCCGATCAAGCACTCAAGTTGGGTTGTAAACTTGGTTCTGGTCAGGAAAAAGAGTGGAGAAATCAGGTTGTGTGTGGACTTCTGGGACCTCAACAGGGCATCTCTCAAAGACCATTACCCACTTCCTTCAATGGAACAAATATTGCAAGTGGTATCCGGTTCGGAGAGATTCTCTCTCCTAGATGGCTACTAAGGGTATAATCAGGTAATTGTGAAAGAAGATGACCAGTTCAAGATGACTTTCACCACCAAATGGGGCACCTATGCCTACAAGAAGATGCCATTTGGGATATCAAATGTTGGAGGGAGCCACTTTCCAAAGGGCAATGGATATGGCATTTAGGGGATTGATCAATAAAATAGTTCTGATATATCTTGACGACATCACTGTATTCTCCAAAAATGCAGTGGATCACCTTTTTCATCTAAGGCAGGTATTTTAGAGGTGTAGAAGATTTGGGGTATCATTGAATCCCAAAAAATGCATAGTCTTGGCTCACGAGGGAAAGCTTCTAGGCCATATTGTTTTAAAGGAGGGGTTGACGATTGACCCAGAAAGAGTTGAAGAAATTTGAGTGTTGCCATTGCCAAGTCACAAGAAGGCTCTTCAAATCTTCTTGGGAAGGATCAATTTTTTCCGCAGGTTTGTTCCAAATTTTGCAGCTCTCGTAAAGCCAATAATGTCGATGTTGAAAAAGAGTGTGACATTTAAGTGGACATCTGAAGGCAAGGTAAGTTTTGAGGCAATAAAAGAGGCTATATCTCAAGCTCCGACTCTCATCAATCCATACTTATCCAAGGATTTCATGCTATATGCCTTTGGTGGTGGAGACATAATTTCTGCAATCTTGGTACAAAAAAAAAAAGAAGGATTAGAACAACCAGTTCCTTTCCTCAGTCAAGGCTTGGAGGAATACGAAACTAGGTAATCTTTCATTGAAAAGCATGTCCTTGCAGTGATCAGAAGCTTAAATAAATTCAAGCACCTAGTCTCAAACAACAAGATCCATTTGTTGGTCTCTCATGCAGGAGTCAAGGACTTCCTTCTAAACAAGGATTTGAATGAGAAACGTGCAGGATGGATCACTTGTGTCATGGAATATGACATTGAAATTAAGGTCACTAAGCTGGTTCGTGGAAAAGGATTGTGTGAACAACTAGCTTTGAGTCAGCAAGTTGAAGTAGGTGATGAAAAAGAGACTATCTTGGTACTACAGGATGGTCAAGAACAGGAAAATGATGATGTGCCTACTCCTTGTTGGACTCAGAATATGATACACTTCCTACAGACAGGCCTATGCCCTCCAAAAATGAGAAAAGAAAAGAGGAGATACTTCAGATTACAAGCCATTCCATATGTGCTTGTTGATGGTTTTTTGTTCAAGAAAGACATCAATGGAGTTCTATTGAGGTGCATTGGGACAGGTCAAATTGAGAGGGTGTTACAAGATTTTCATGATGGAGATTCTGGAGGAAATTTTTCCCCACGGATAATAGCTCTCAAGAAAATGAAGGTAGGTTATTATTGGCCCACAGTGTTCAATGAATGCTATACATGGATAAGAAAGTGCAAGAAACGTGCACTCTTCACGGGAAAAGAAAGACTAACAGCGCTTCCATTGTACCCAATTTTGGTTGACCAACCATTTATGCAATGGGGATTGGACTTCATTGGGGTCATAAATCCAAACTCAAGCCAAGGCCACAAGTGGATTCTCACAGCAACGGACTATTTCACCAAGTGGACCGAAGCAGTAGCGCTCAAAGAAGCAACTGAGTCTAACATACTAGACTTTTATGAAGCAATAATGACCAGGTTTGGTGTGCCGGCCACTATCATATTAGACAATGCATTGGCATTCATAGGTTCCAATATTACAGAATGGGCTGTCAAGAATGAAATCTATTTGAGCACCTCTTCAAATTATTACCCGCAGGGTAATGGACAGGCAGAGTCCATGAACAAGAATTTGCTAAGAATCATCAAAAGGACTCTGGATGAAAACCAAAGGACATGGCATACTAAGCTAAAATCAACATTATTGGCTGACAGGATAATGCCAAAGAGATCTACAGGTAATTCTCCCTATAAGTTGGTCTATGGGAAAGAGGCAGTATTTCCTATATCATTAGAATTGCCAGCATTGGAACTCATGAAGCAGTTGGAGTTATCTGAGTTTGAACCAATGGAGGCTAGGTATGCAGAGTTGATGGAATTGGAAGAAATAAGAGAACATGTAGTTCAGATGCTTGAGAAGGATCAGGCCTTATTAAAAAGATGGTTTGATAAGAAGGCAAGAGCAAGGACCTTCCACGAAAGGGACCTAGTTCTGAAATGGGATGTAGATCGGGTAAACCCAGGAAGGCATTCCAAGTTTGATGCCATTTGGAGTGGCCCCTACATGGTCACGGGATGTAAAAGTAGTAATTCCTTCCAATTGTCTACATTGGATGGAGAAGAACTCCCGATTCCGGTTAACGGAATCTATCCTAAACATTGCTACTAAAAGAAAAAGGTTTACCCTTGTAAATATTAGTCTAGATTCAAAATTCCTCTAAGTGCGTATGCACATTGTCTTGTTGTAGTTAGGTTTCAATTTACCTAAGTGCTTCGGCATAGGTTTTTTTGCTCTCGGGTTGAATTTTTACAGTTTAGAATGTTGTCGAAGAAGGAGTTGCAGTATCAGGTTGGTTTCAGGTTATTGCTTATGACTCCATGCCCAATGGATTACTAAAAGGCCACTGATCTTCTACCTAACAGGTAGGTGATCCTGTTGAGTTGCCAAAATTGTTGTAAATATCTTCCCCCTAGGTAGATATAGACAAGCAGAAGAAAACAAAAATCAGAGAAAATTAAAGCCCGATATTTATTGCGTCACCAACAACCCATGGCGCAGGTAAGAAGGTGTTGACATGGTAAAAGTTGTTCCCATGGCATAGGTAAAAGGTGCATGACAGAAGGTGTCGACACGAAAATGGATGCACCCATGGCGTAGGTAAAAGGCGCACGACAGAAGGTGTCGACACGAAAATGGATGTGCCCATGGCGCAGGTAAAAGGTGCACGACAAAAGGTGTTGACACGAAAATGGATGCGCCCATGGCGCAGGTAAAAGGTGCACGACAGAAGGTGTCGACACGAAAATGGGTGTCCCCATGGCACAGGTAAAAGGATGTTGACACAAATATGGATGCGCCTATGGCGCACCTTCAGGTGGCACAACATTCTGAGTGCTAATAGGAAGCAGACCCTGACACAGATATTTAGAGGGCCATAACTTTTCACAGGGAGCTCAGATTCACACAAGGTTGGAATTTTTAGAAAGCTTACGAGGTCCTCTGTCCAATATAGTTCTAAAAAATGCAAAATACAGTTCGCCACTTTTTGGGTTTGCTAGTGTTCTCACCTACCACCATAATGAGATGAATTAAATGCAACCTGGAGGTGGTTGGGGTAGATTTGGAATTCCTCTCTCTCTTCACTCTCTCATTCTTCCTATAAATTGTAAGGAGGGGCTTCTTTCTAAAGGTTGGACATTCTTGTTTTGCTCCTCCCTTCTTCTCTTTGGCAGGTGAATTTGTGGAGTTCAAACTTCCCATCTAAAACTGTAATGCAACTTTACCTCTTGGCATTTTGTAGTGTATTGTATCAATATTTGGAGCAAATAATACATGTATGTGGATGATTCTCAACCCTCCCTGTGTTCATTTGCATCCTCCTGATCTTTCACTGCAAATCTGGTTATCTATGCATGATCTTGCATTACATTTTAATGGTTTTGTGTTTATTGGCAAGACAGATGTTTCTTCATTCCTCAGTGCATCACCTTTGTAGTTTAGGTTTTATTTTATGCATCTTCTTACCCTGTCTCCTTGGAAAGTTAGTTTAGGTTTTGAGTAAACCCTCTACATTTTTATGTGTGCATCTGAACAGAGGAATAGGAACCGACCTTCATCCAGAGAGATTTTCCAATTTCGCAAGGTCCCACACTTGGGAAAAGCTCCATGTTATGCAATTGCACTGAGAGTCTCAACCCATCAAGTTGCAAACATTCATGGGTACTGTGATTCGCCATCAACAAGCATATTGTTTTAATGTGTAGTTCTTATCATGCTCTGTTCTCATGAATTTAATCATGCTAATACATGTGTAGATGGTTTTTATGAGTAGAAAATAGAAATACTTGTAGAAATTTGCATCATTTTTGTTATTGAACTTCTTTTTACTTGAATGTTTAATTTATTAGAAGGCTCAGGAATAGAATTTTCTAGAAAAGTTAGAAGGATGTAGTGCCTTATCATTTATGTAATTGTCGAGTAGTGTTGTTGGTATTGAATGAAACGAAGACTTGTGAAATATTATTGTGAATGAAATAAAATGAGCTCTACATTGTTATGAGTATCTTATTATATGATTGCAATTTGATAGATAGTTATCTTTGATATGACCAATATTGTTTTAGCTTCTTAATTTTTATTCAGAGTGCATAAGAATATTTAGCTACCTTTGGATTGTGTGTCATGTTGGATAGAGAACTATACATCTATGAGTAGTTATAAAAAAATGGTAAACAAATTTGAGTTAGAACTTTGAGTTAATAAACCCTTCTAGATTACGACAATAATGTAATACTAGGTATCACCGAGTGGTTTTGTAATCCATACAAATTTTATACAATATAAATATATATGATGTTGTGAACATATAGATGAAGTAAAAATTCCTTAAGGGGAAGAAAGGGGAACAATCTTCTTGCATTAAAAAGGATATACTTTATTACTTTTAATCTATACTGGTAAATTATCCTTAGTGTTGATGGGGTGTAAAATGATATTAAAATGTAAACCAATGTTTAGTAATTTTGGAGGATAACAAGGTTATGTTAAATGGGGGTAAATGATCAAAAAATAATTAAATCTAACTTATTTGTTATAAAAAAAAGGCTTTTCATTGGACGAACTTAATCAAGAGAACACTAGATGATGCACTTACTTACTTCAGAGTGATTTTTAAGTCTCAATGATCTAAGGGTTAATGACTTATTAGATCATGAATATGAATGCAAAATTGACCTTCATGCCATAAACCCTTATGAAGGTACATTTTAATCATTTCTTATGTAATTTAACTATTATGATCCCTGCACAAAGGAATTTTTAGTTCCGAACCTAGATAGGTGTTCACCTCATTTGGAGCTTATGCTTGCCTCCTAGTACAATGGAGGTATGAATCAAGATCAAGTAGCTTGTTTGTGTCCGTAAATGACCTCGTGTGTTATAAATGTCATTTTAAAAAATGAACAATTTAAACAAGTAAATAAGAAAACTTCTGTCAATCTATTAAATGGGATATACCGTAGGTTAATGTTAACAAGATTAGAGGAAATATAGCAAGAGGAAACAATAATGTATGATCCTCATATATTGAGTTTTCTAAAACTTAATTAAGAATTGAAACAAAATTATAAAAAATGTGCAATCCTAAAAGATCAGACCTTGGGAAGACCCTACCTGTAAGTGTGTAATATAGTTGAAACGTTATGTTGTGCCTAGTAAAACAAACGAGAATTGGTCTTGATGTGTGTCACATGTTTCATGTTGCCTATTTGGGTTAGTGTTCATGAAAAACATATTGTGAGTTGTGTGTGGTCCTTAGATACTACTTGTGGTGTCGTATATACTTTGATCAAGTCAAAAAGAAAAGTTATCCGATATTTTCATGTTGTCTTTGTGTGTGTAAATAGTGGGTGTTACAACTTCCTAGGAATGGAAGTTGAAACCACCTGCGCGAGATCTTGGTGTGACCTATGGGGTGATACGAAAAATAGACCCCCCAAAACTTATGTACGTAGGGTCAATGGATGGTGTGTTCAAAAATCTTGTAAATGGTGAGATATTGAAAGGTGGTGGGTTTGAAGTGGCGTGTTGTGTTGATGCGGTGGTTGAGCCTAACATGACCATTCCTCTTCCATCTGTAACTGCGTTCAAAGTTCTAACCAAATACAAGATCCCATATCCCATAGTTATAAATAAACACCTAACAAATTTGGAAGGAAATAGTGAGGTGGAAGACAACAAGGCTCCTAGTGAGACTGAGTATGACGAAGATTCCTTTTCTAGTGAATCATAGGAATCACATGAAAAATCACGAATGACATCCCTTGTTCCACCAGAGAGATTGATTGAAACGGGGAACTCTTTCGAAGAGGAGAGATAAGAAAGATTATGATGAAAAAAGTAGGGCATTGAAGACTCAGTGTAAATCTGAAACCAGAAATCCATAAAAAAGGTTCTCAAGTTAGGTTGTGGTTGAAAAAATTCCCCCTTTGGCTAAATTAGAGGTGGTGTTTGAGGCTAACACAGAGGATAAGAAGATGATGTAATCGAGGAAACTTCACCTCTAGATTGATTCTGACTCCCTCAAGGTTCTTGACTTCTAGGAGGGTAAGAGATACAAAGATTACATTAAAGAGACATTTGGGTGTATTGATGGTTCAGATGATGGGTGGAACATGGTGCAATAAAGAATGGATAAACAAAAGCATTCAGTTTTGTACTACGATAAAATCACTAGGAGTAGATAAAAAATCTACCTAAATCTTGTGCCCCCTTGATTCTCGTCTTTTCTTGCTCGCCGCATTGTTTGGGTGGTTTTTTGTTTTTATGTTGCTTTCCTATTGCAACAGTGTTGTTGTTCTACTGACTTTTCATCTTGTTATGGCTTGTTTCTTGTTTGGTCTTCATAATTGTCTTTCTGGGTGCTTAGACCGTTTTTGGTTGTACTAGGGTAGGGTCCCTGGCAGAAAAATTTACACTTAATAAAAAATGACTTATGGGAGTGTACATGCAAACATTATAATGGGACATTCTATAAATACCAAATATTGATATGTATGAATATTTAATGTCTACAGTGTTAGTGTTTCAAAATGCTGGCATGTTTTCTCTTTGTTTGTTTAACTCTTTAATTTATCTCTCAGTTCAATATTTTATAGTTTTATTTGTGTGGCCATGTCTTGTATGTTTTATCCAATGCATTTTTTCTCTCTCAAATAGTTTTCCTTTCTTTCCTCATTGTTTCCTAGTTTTGTATACATTTTTATTAACTACAGTAGCATGGTCCTTTTTTCGATAAACTATACCACTTTGATTTTAACATCCTTTTTTTTCCCTTGACCCTCCATTTGAAACAATTCAAATTTTATGGTATTCATAATCAATTTTCAAACTAAAAATACATAAGTGTATTAGAGTATTTAATTTAAATTCATAAATAATAAAAAAAATGTAAATCAAATATTTCATTTATGAAAGTAACATCCCTATGCTTGATATCTTTTTTCATGATAGCTTTGTAACGCTCTAAGAAGTTTGTTTATATGCTTTTGTAAGTTAGTTAAGCTATTCCCAAAATATAATTTAACAATACAAATTTGGTTCAAGTGATCACAAAATTAGTTAATAGAATTACCTTGATATTTCTCAAAATAAATTATAATAATAAAATGTGTTTAAGTTAATCCCTGCAAAGGTCTAATAAATGGGTTTTCAAAAAATATACTTTAATGATAGTTTCTCTTTGAGACGACCACTCTAGTTTGTATTACAAATGTTTTAACACTTTTTCTACTTATATTTATTTTTTATTGTAAGATTTTATTTTTAATGAGTAGTGGGAGTAGATTACATAGATCGTGAGCATCTCTACTTATACTTGGGAAGAAGTATATAACGGATTTACAAGTACAATTATGCGTAGAACTAAACTAGTGATTACCTTCATATGAGTAAGGGGCATCCACTATATCAAAGTCACCCATCCTGACCTCAACCATTTTGACTCTCATCAATCCTTCCAGTAAAGAAGATTTTTACCAACCACAATCATATATTCCCGGCCTTGAACGCTAAGGAATTTCAATACTACTCTTTTGTATCGCCTGCTAGGTAGACGGCCATTTTTTATGTGAATATATCACTGATAGAGGTGCTGCGAGTGTGACGGTAACGAGAATCCGCCACACTGAAGCTTTTTGTGAGCGTCTCTGGAAAATAGCTCGGGCCATCCTCGTCGATCCTTCCCACAGACGGCGCTACCTTTCTTGCACTCATACTTCTTGGAAATGTTTGCTGCACAGAAACAGACCGTGATAATCCAGAACTCCTCGTCTGAAAGGCGGCCCTCACGAGTTCACAATAATCATCCTCATTTCTGAAAGAGCTTGTTCCGAAGCTTTGAGGGAGAGTAGCCATGGCGGAAGCGCCGATACCTCCACCTACGAGGCCGCCATAAGTGGCGCTCGCCGCCCACCTGTTAAGGCTTCTCACATAATAATCACGGGCCTTGGCAAAATATCGAATTGGAGACAGTACTTTCATTAGTCTGTGAATTGATCCACGCTTGCGGATTCTCCGAGCAGATTTTGTGGCTCCGCCATTGTCGCCACCTTCCATCGGAAATTGGGTAAACAAAACTTGATGCAAATCAAAAGACAGAGGAAGCTCTGTAAATCAAATCTGTGATGGGTTTTGGAGGCTTTGTTTTCTGGGATATATGTAAAGATCAAAGCAGGAGAGAGAAAGGATACCGCTATTCAGAACGGGGGATGAAGTCAAAATAAAAACAGCGGGGACCATAGGAAGTCATAAAAAAATAAATCAAATCAAAATTCGACTTAGTTAGCGTCGCCAAATATGTCCCTCGATACACCATGTTAAACTCCTTGAAATTTTTTATAATCGATTGGAGCGACTACAGCAAGGTTTGAATTAAATCTATTTCAACGAGGATGAACTCTTGGCATAGTCCCTTTAAGATCGACCTAAGATTTATTTATTTATTTATTTTTTATATGTTTTTCCAAAATTTAGTTCAATGTGACTACCTATAGACGATTTTGTTTGGTTTAGCAGTACATGCGACGATTTTTGTCGATTTTGACAGCTTAACGGGCCTGCGTGGGCTGTTCTTCCATGGTCTGCGTTGGGTTTTGAAAAGCGCTTAAGTAATGCCAAAAAACTAGTTGTCATGTTTGATCCGGAACATAAGCAAAGGACGAGCTGGATGTAAACTGCCAGATCCAACAGACCACGGCCAAGGTAGAGGGAAAATAGATTCAAAACGGGCAGATCTAAATACGAAAATAAGCTACATGACCTGTTACAAAATGAGGGAAGGTTCGAGCCTCTTGGAGAGAAAATCCTCCATATAGCTCGTGGAATCGAGTCGAGGATCTCAGATCGAGGGCAGCCCAATAAAGATTCGAGGATAGTAGTGAACTGCGAGTGTATCGAAGCCCAGGACAGGGAGATGAGTCACAATGAATCATGAGCATGCAAGTGCCGCGCAAGGTACATTAGGGTCGAGCCAACAGAGATAGACGAGCTCGAGCCAAAAAATCCATGCCAAAAAATGCAAAAAAAGATGAGATCTGAAATAGCTATGAATGGCATAGCTCTGGAGCTAAACAACGTGTTGAGTTACACCAACCAGTCGCACGCCAAGTTCATAGAAATACATAATTTGAGCTCATCATGTCTCAGAGTGCCTATAGAATCAGTTCACAGGATCTACAAGGCTTGCCAGTAATGTCGTCTTGAATAGATATTTTGTCTAAGCTAATGTGAATCACTGAAGAGGGAGCTCATCCCATGATGTAGGTCGTGAAATCCTTCATTTCCTCCAGTCGAAAAACATAAATGCTTCCATATTTCTACAAAACACGCAAGGAACTGCAACAAATAAAAATACGTGGGTCTATTTTCTCACTCAACTTTTATTTTGCTGTTAAATACGTGTTACCAGGCCTGGAATTTCAAATTATCTGTGGCTGTCAAATCAAAAATTGCTGACGGTTTAGCTCTTTCAGGCAGTTGTAAATTTCAGTAATTTTCATAGATTTTTCTATAATCTGTTCATACCTATACCAAAATAAACCACTTAAAAATATATACGGTTTCAAAAAAAAATCATCTGTAATAAACGGTTAAAATCACAAACAACGGCCTACAGCCTGTCAATTTCAAGGCCGGATTACACCTTATGGTTTTGATCTCACATTTATTCTCTGTTAAGTGAATGCGAATTTCTGCATGATAATTGCATCATTTGGATTCCAAATTGTTCGAAGGTTTATGTGTAAAAATAGTTAGGTTATATGCCCTGGGATCGATCGATGTAACGTTTAGGTATGTACTCTTGCACTCATATTAATATACAATGTTTTCTATCATATGACATAATCCTATTTTATTATATATTCTCACTAGGTGTATACATTTAGTAACATACTCTACTTTTTTTTGGGTCAAATTTCTATATAAGAAATCTATAAATTAGATAGACGGTAATATTATTGTTGTATTCTTAAACATTGTGTATTTTTTAATGTGTTTAATATTCTTTTTATATATTATTCATACATTTATTTCACATCTCAAACAATACTATTTTGTATATTCTTTATAAAATATATTTAAACTATTTTATATATACTTAATTATTTTGTATATATATTAGTATAGTTTATATATAAATGTATAGGAAAAATGACGGTCATACATAAAATATATAAGTTGCTTGTGACAGTTATTTCAAATATTTACAATTATTTTATGGTTCAAATTATGAAGATATTTTAAACGAGCCGTCAAATTTAACCACTGGGCCACAAATTTATGTATGTTTGTAGGGTTGATTTAACCCATAATGCCATTGGTTTTGGGACAGGTGCTAGTGAGAGCTCTATTTAAATTTTTTTCTATAGTGTCGTTTTTAATTAATTATGTGAGGGTAGAAATGCGAACTCGCTGCAATAATCCAAGCATTGCTAAATTTTCACGTTAACTTGTTTTCTAACTTTAGTCATACAGAGGCCATTAGAGGGATGGGATCGAAAGCACATGCCAAAGGGGCGATTGCCAAATACGTTCATGACATTGAGTATACACCACTGAATATATTGTTGTGGCACTCAAATTCTTTGAAACCTGTTGATCATAATATTCCACACCCATGTTTTCTTCATGGCCCTCGGTTCCGTTGGCTACCATTAAGAGCCTCTACACATTCAGTTGTGTCTATGCATCTTTCATTATCTTTCCGAAGGTTTCGTGAGCCATATTTTTGTCTGTTGCACAAACGACTGAATCAGGAAACTTGTTTAGAGAAACAAGAATAGGGAAAATTTTAGTGGCGAATTTTCTTAAATTCGTGAATATTAGGGATTTTTGAAATTGGAAATGACAAACTTTTAGCATTCGACTACCACCCAGTTCTCCAAAATTTTCACCCAAAAAGTCATTTGTATGGGTCAGTCCACCTACTATTTATATCTAAAAATTAACTTGTACATGTATTCACTGAGGTATAATACATAGCCTAGGGGGTTATAGGGGGTACAAGTTTAATAATGACATCCAGAAAGGAGTGACTGTCCATCCAACTTAGGTTGGACAGACAACCATTGTCTATCATCCAACCTAGGTTGGATGACAAATGATGGATGACCATCTAACCTGGGTTGGACGACCGTCTATTGTCTGTTGTCCAATCTAGCCATCCAACCTCGGTTGGATGAAAGATAATGTATGCTCGTCTAACCCATGTTGGATGGCTGGGTTGGACGACAGATAATGTACAGTTGTCCAACCTAGGTTGGACAACTAGGTTAGACGGAAGATGATGGATAGTCGTCCAACCAAGGTTGGCTGGTAGATAATGTACAACTATTTAACCCATGTTGGATGGAACATAATGTACAATTATCCAACCCAGGTTGGACGGTTGGGTTGGATGGCAGATGATGGACAGTCATCCAACCTAGGTTGAACGGTTAGGTTAGACCATAGACAATGGATAGTCACCCAACCCAAGTTGGACGGCTAGGTTAGATGAGAGACAATGGATGGTTATCTAACCCAAATCAAATCGTCGTCCATCATCTACAGTACAACCTAGGATGGATGCCATCCAACCCAGGTTATATGACAAATGATGGATGATAGTTGAATTTGGGTTGGACGGTCTTCCATTATCTGTCATATAACCAAGGTTGGATGGCATCCAACATTGGTTGTGTGGAAGACGATGGATGATCATCCCACCCAGTCAGCTTTCCCACAAAACAAATTTTGAGAAATTCACCATTGATGCGAAAGTCAATTTTAGATATTCGTCACCAATTATATACTACTTTTTCAAAGTGGGAGTCATAAAATGAACTCTGATCAAGAACTTTCTTATGTAGTTTCTGGAGTCTTTTGAAATCATTACAAGAATCCATACATATTATATCAGTGTAAATGTTGATAATATTATGTATATAAATGGCTTTTGTATGTTGAGAATCACAGTTTTGAACAAAAGTCATTAGATCCAAGGCTTGTCAACAAGATTCACCAAATTGTTCTAGGAAGTTAACCCCCTGTAAAAATATAAAATTATTATGGTTTTATTGAGAAAGGAGAGTGTTGTCGTCCTCGTGTAGTTTTCATCTAGAACTGGGAAATGTTCTACAACATCCTACAACTGATCAAGATGACCTATAAACTTTCTGTTGCCATCAAAATCCTCATAATGAGATCTTAACACACGTTAAAGGGGAGATTTCCAAATAATTTCACTACATTCCCGTATTTTTTTTATTTAGTTATGTGAGGGTAGAAATTTGAACTCACTGCTACAATCTAGTTTCTGCTAAAATTACACGTTAACTTGTTTTTTATGTTCAATCTTATAGGGTCTGCTAGAGGGATGGGCACAAAAGAACACACAAAAAGGGTGTAACGCCCACTAAAACTCCCACTCGAGACCCAAGAACAACCTAGGTTTAGCTATAAAAATTAAGGAATAATTTTTTTTGAAAAATGTGTCAACTACCAGGCTTCAAACAACATTTTTCACAACAAGGATTCAAAGTCAATTATAATTTACTGAATGAAATTTTCCTGTTGAAACATACATTGGATCCATATTACTTAATTAATGAGTATAGTAATATTTTTTCTTGGGAGTTAACTTAATAAGTAATTAAGTTAATATTATAGTTAAATATTCCCTAAAAAATTTTAGAGGGTCAAGGGGCCAAAGGAATTAAATACCTTGGGTATTTAATTCCACCAGATCTAAACAATAAACAAGGTTCTTATTTTCATGGGATAGGAGAACATTCCATTGTCCCCTAATGTGGCCCTTAAAAGGGTAAACCCATGCTTTAGAATTACACATTTAAGTTAAAAAGGGGTAATTTCCCACTTACTCACTCTGTAACACCCACTGAAATATCCCACTTGAGACCGAATAATAACCTAGGTTTAGTTTGAAAAATTATGGAATAATTTTTTTTAAATGTGTTCACAATGAATTTTTCAGAGTCCATTACAACAACTATCAAATCACCTTACAAAACACTAAGAGAAAGAAATTTATCCCGAGTACAGTTAAATTTCCCTTAGGTGATAATCTAAATATTTATAGATTAACGCTAAGCCAAAATAACCTTAATTAAACTCAGAGGGTAAGAAGAGCCAAAACAATTAAATACCCAAGGTATTTAATTCCACAAGGTTTAAACAATTTACAAGTTCCTAAACATGGGGTTAGATTAGACATTAAAATTAACAGGGTAAAATCCCCTCTAACCCATTCTCATAAAAAACTTAAGGATTTAATCTAGTTTTCCCCATAATTAAAGCACTTAAATCTTCTTGAAAATATACCCATTAGATAGGAAATTTTCTCACCTTTCCAGTGATATAAAGAAGTCCTTCTAACTCACTATATTTCAAAAGTTATGCATCGGTGGACCTTGGGAGGAAAATTTTCCGAAGGCGGGCCGGTGGGCCAGGGGAGAAAAGTATCCCCAATGGTGGGTTTGCAGGTTGCAAGGATAAATTTTTCCCATAGGAGAAGTCGGGTCGGCGGGGCTGGGTGGAAATCTCTTCCTAGACACGAGCCGATGGAGTGGGGGAGAAGTTTTGGATATTTTCCCACTTGGGTGAAAAGCCACCTTTTCACCATGCATGCCCGCAAGTCTACAAGGGACATGTGGCATCTCCTAAGCCAACGTGGAGAAAGTGGGGTGGCGGGGATAAAATAATTTTATCACCCCGAAGGGCGAAAAGGGTAAAACTCACCTGCGCCTCTGCTGACGCGAGAAGATGCCATGTGTCAACCAACCATTGGCTACGGGTTGGTGGGCTTGTGTGGATATTTTGGAAATTTTGCCCAAAATTTTTCTGAAGCGTCAAGGATAAACAACATCCGCTCCTTCGCCGATGACTCGTGAAGCCACGTGGCAGCACCTGATTGGTTGTGGGTTAGTGGGGCTACGGAGGAAACTTACAATTTTTTTCCAAATTAAATTTTTGAAAGTGCAAATGTTAAAATATATTTGAGCATCTTCCAATGCCTGATGAAGCCATGCGTCACTCAAGGATTGGCTGCAGGGCGGTAGAGCCGCAGAGGAAAAATTGCAAAAAAATGTTTTTGGACTTAGATTGTTTTTAGAAAAAAATGAAGGATTGCGGGTTAGTACAGCGGCGGGAAACTTCACAACTTAGCACATTTTTGGGAAAAAAAAAAAAAAGTTTCAGCCCGCGGGTTTGCCCAAGAATAATTGATTCATTTAAATTCGATAGTTAGATTATTTTTGAAGCCAAATGAAGTAAGAACTTCATAAGGCTATAAATTTTGATTGCGAGCTTGGTTTTTGGAAAACGAGGACTTTCTGGAAATATCTCAACATCCAATTTGTACAGAGACCTTAAGAATTTGATTTTGATAAATTTTAAAGGGTAAAATTTGAGAGAAATCTCTACAGGCTTTAAAAAATGAAAACTAGTAGCATTTGACTCATAAAGCTTTGTTCAATTCGAGCTCTTTCCTTTCTCAACATGCCAAATAGACATGGAGGGTTGCTGTTAGAGGTATTTAGGATGGATTTCAAGGTATAATTTTGTTGATTGAATATCAATTCGAAATTGCTCAATTTTGACAGCAAAATGATTGTTGTTTTACCTTTGTTCGATTTGAAAGGATCCTTAACCATTTCTTAAGTGGTTTAGTTTTTTTACGAGTGCCTTAATCATATTAAGTTCAATTTAATGTTTCATTTTATTGTTCACTACTTCAGGGGTCATTCTGTGCATTTTGAATTAAAAAATTGTCAGTTTGATAAGTTGTCTAACAAAGCTCTACAACTTCAAATTCGAATTGATCTATTTGCATTTACTAAGCTTAAACTATGAATTCATTCCAAAGTAATCTAACATACTAGTTTGATTTAAATAAAAATTTGTAAAATCCAAAAGATACAATCTTGATTTCTATATCATACTTTTCAAAAGAACAAAGTAATGTATTTTCTTCATACGTGTTTCCAGAATTTCAATGGAGATCTCATAATGCATTTCAAGAATCAGATTTTAAATACAACAGTACCATTTGAGGAGTATAATATAATATTTTATTAATTTAAAATGATATCCCTACAACATTTTTTTTTATTATTCCTTGAAATACAATATACAGAATACGAATCTTTCCTTGCTTTTATTCAAAACCAGAATACAGAGCACATCTCTTTCACATTTTGAATTACAACTATCATAGCCAATACAAAACATCTTTCCATCACAAAATATATTACATTGTCATCCACTTCTATTGGGAGAAAGGTTTTACAAATAGGACTCTCACAAGGGACTGTCAAAACTATCTTTTCCTTTTTTCTCCAGAACTGCAATATGCAGATCCATCATTCTCCAATTTTGATCATAACAAGATAGGGGGAAAGGAAAAAATCTCCACCCAACCAAGACATCCAATGAAAAGGAGAATCCATCCTTCTTCATTGGCCCCCGAGGCCCAACCATAATGCAATAAGAGATGTGTTTTCAACTCATGGAAAGGCTTCCACAAACACACATGCAATCTTTCACATGCACATTTCATATTTAAAACACAGTCCAATGCAAAAAA
The DNA here is from genome assembly GCA_019776745.2 of Taxus chinensis. Lineage (NCBI taxonomy): Eukaryota > Viridiplantae > Streptophyta > Pinopsida > Cupressales > Taxaceae > Taxus > Taxus chinensis. Next base: position 151,443,130 of record CM034148.1, read on the forward strand.
ATATTTTACAACCATAGAAAATAAATGAAAACAATACTCAGGCTTCACCATGCAAGCCAAAGGAGCAAGAAACTATGGGGGATGCTGCTTATGCCTCCCATAGGGAAATGGGTATCACCACCTGAGAAAAAACCACCAAAATATATCATTACAAAAACCCTAACACGCCTTTATGTCTCCCACAAGTACCCCTTATTCCTCCCATTTCCTTATGCCTCCCCAATCTATTATGGCACACCATAACGAGTAAAGAAATTCAAGCTATTTATTTGTAAGGTGGAACCCAAATCCCAACTCCCTCCACACTTATGCCTCCCTAAAACAATTATGCCTCCCACAAAATACCCCATAGTCTTCTGTTACACCATTCCTAGGCAGTCTACCCAACTAGCCAACAAGAAATAACAAACATACAACCATTCACATATTCGTAAAAAGGAAACAAGAGCATTTTCAAGAGCCAAACTCTTACCTCTTCATGATGGAGTTTGTTCCAAGGTTCAAACACATCAAGCTTTCTAATGCAAAACAGTCCAAGATCTAAAATCTACAATCATAGAACAATCTTCAAATTTCTCCCAATTTTCAAGAGCTCCAAAAACCAAAAACAAGTCACCAAAAATGAAGTGATAAAAGTGAAGCAACCCCCAAAACAAGCCAAGGAATTCAAATATATAGAAGAGGGAAGAGAAGAGGATGAGGTGGATCCATGTAGGATGCCACATCACACATCCTCAACTCCAAATTATAAGTCAACTTCAATCTCCAAGGCACAATAAATAAGTAGGTGAATAAATGAAAGTTTACTTACAAACTTCAAAACAATCCCACACCCATAAGGACTGAAATTAAAAAAAATAAAGAAAGTGCAATTAAGGCATATAACTTGACTTACAAAAATGCATAATGAAGGATAGATTTAACCTCTCCAACCATAGGTGAGGTTGGTATGAAAATTTAAGAGGTATGGGACAAGTTTAAATTGTCCCACAAGCCTTCAAAATCAGCCTCCAAGGACAAATTCAGACAAGTTTAATAGGTGTCAGACAAGTTTAAATTGTCCCATAAGCTTCTAGAATACGCCCTTAAGGATAGATCCGAATTTCAAAAGGAAGGTGAAGTGTTTCAAACTCAATTTTTTTTACACATCTCTTACAACATATAATCCAAGAGCCATCAACTCTAATAAATGCATTCTTATGACCATTTTAATTAATTAACAAAATGATTACTCATTAGTCTTGACGCAATTTAAATAAATAATAAACATAAATACATCATGAAATAATCATATACAAAATTAAATAAAAGGGAATGTAATAAAAGAACACATATAACCCCTTGGTGACATTTTAAGGTGATCCGCCCCCCCCCCCCCCCCCCCCCACATGGGAACCCGTAACATTAATTCAACATACACAAACAACAAATACACATTTCCATGGTGACCCTTGTTGAATTCATCTAGAATTCTAATGTGGTTGGTATCCAATCCCCTGATGTTTGTTGTGACATGTTTCCCTGCAAAACAAAAATACCTCCTTTGCCCTCGTGGGCACATCAAAACGTCTGAAATAAATATAAAATATAACTTCAAATCATCTATATATATCAATAAAAACATCATCAGAGCAAGCAATAATCTCCTTTATAATTCCATGCATAATCATATGATCACAAGATTAGTTCCATTTTATAGGTTTACTTGATATGAAAAAATATCACATGTACGAGAAACATATATATATATCTAATCATGTCAAGCAGTGTATCAACTTCAATATAAAATGTCTAACATCATACCAACTCAAAGGCTACAATAATGTCCATAAGTATAGTTGACAGTATCATAATAAATATGGAAAGGTGTCGAAGGGAAGTGGGCACTACATCCCCCTCCCCTTAGACTCGACTTCCTCCTGGAAGTCACTGGAATAGGTGTGGATATTGATCTCGTAGCAAAGTAGCATCCTACCATGTAGCTGTAGTCTCATCTTATCTGTCCCACTGCACTCGAACCTGGTCAATCTCTCTACCTCGAAGGCCTAGGGTCATGCGCTCTATAATGTGAATGGACTCTACCATCACCTACCCCTAATCATGCATCTGCAATGATGTCCAATATAGCACATGAGAAGGGTCTACAACATATATCATAAGTACTGAAACATGAAACATGTCATGGATGGGAAACAAGCTAGGTGACAATGCTAGACGGTAGGCCAAAGGAATGATACACTCCAATATCTCAAAGGGACATGCGAATATAGGAGCTAACTTAAAAAAATTTCTATAATGGATAGGGATATTATGTTGTTTGACACAAAAGAAAAATTTCATGCCCACATCAAAACTACGTTCGGTCCTATGCTGATCTACATACTTCTTGTGTCTATCCCATGCCTCCTGCAATCTCTGTCTGATCATAACCACCTATTGCTCCATGTCCTACAATAAAGATGGTGCAAGAGAAACCCTATCCTATAACATGTCCCAACTAAGAGGTGTCCTGTAATCTCTGCCATACAAAGCCTGAAACAGAGCCATGTCTATCGAACTCTGAAAACTATTATTGTAGGAAAACTCCAGCAAGTACAAATACTCCTCCCATCTCGAATGGTGATCCATAACATACATCCTAAGCATATCCTCTAAGATATGATTCACCCTCTCATTCTGTCCATCCATCTCAAGGTGATACGCAATGCTAAAATTGATCTTCATCCCGAGAGCATGCTGCATGGTAGTATAAAACTAGGAATTATACAGAGGATCATGGTCACAAATTATCTTCCGCAGAATCCCATGTAATCTAACTATCTCATCTAAATATATCCATGCCACTGCACTAGCTATATAGGTGGTCTTTATCAGAGAAAAATGATCCACTTTCATCAATTTATCCAATGTAACCATGATGGCGTCATGGTGGTATATTGACATCGATATCCCAATAATGAAGTCCACGGAAATGGTGTCCCATTTCCATTCCTATATAGCATGCAGGAAGAGAAGGCCAGCTAGATGCTGATACTTGGCCTTCATTTTATGAAACTCTAAACAATGTGACACAAACTGAGCCATGTCTCTATGAAGTCCCCTCGAATGATACAACTATTTCAAGGTGGCTTACATATTCTTCACCCTTGGATGGACTGAATAGGGTGCACGATGTGCCTCAGTCAAGATGTCATGCCTTAAGCCTCCATCTCTAGGAACATAAATCTAGCCTCTATTCCTAAGAAGGCCATCCACCTCCAATGAAAACCCATCAAAATTATCCTCAAGGGGTCTCTGAGACTCGATCTCTACTCTAGCTGCAATGTAGAAACTATCATGAGAAAGCTATTGTAGAATCATGCTCCTCAAATCTATGCTCACTTAGGTGGCCATAACCAAATTTCTCCTACTGCTGTGAGCATCTACAACCAAATTATCCTTCCCTTTCACATGCTCTATCTCCATATCATACTCACAAAGAAACTCCATCCAACATCGCTGACGAGTGTTGAGATTGGGCTGTGTGAGGAGGTGGTGAAGACTCAAGTGATCAATCCTAAGTGTGAATCTCCGGCCAAGAAGGAAGTTTCTCCATCAAACCAAGGCATGCACAAATATAGCAAGCTCAAGATCATGAGTTGGATAATGGAGCTCATAATCCTTGAATTTGTGAGACTCAAAAGATATTACACTACCCTCCTACATCAACAAACCTCTAACTCCTAACAAAGAAGCATCCATGCATAGGAGAAACGCACCCTGTGGATCTGGCACTATAATAACAGGTGCAATCGTGAGGCATTCCTTAAGTGTCCTTAAGGCCTACTCACATATGTATGACCAAAAAAACTTCTTCCCTTTCTGCTTAAGGGAAGTGATGAGGTGCACAACCCAAGAGAAGTCCTGAACAAATCTTCTGTAATAACCCACTAAACCCATGAAGCTGCACACCTCTATCACACTAGTGGGTGTTGGCTAATCCATAATAGCTTGAATCTTTGAAGGATTGACTACGATACCTTCCCTAGATATGATGTGGCCAAAATACTACACCTCTGTCTGAAAGAACGCACACTTCTCCATGTTCCCATAAAGAAGCTACTCACGAAGACACAGAAGAACCTGGTGAAGGTGCCCCTCATGCTCCTCATGTGCATGTGAGTAAATCAAAATTTCATCAAGGAGGATGAGCATAAATTGATCCAAGAATTTCCTAAAATCTCCATTCATCAAGCTCATGAACAATGCAGGGGCATTCATCAAACCAAAATGCACCACAGTGAACTCGTAGTGGCCATATCTTGTACAGAAGGTGGTCCTATGAAATTATACCTCCATAATGCTCAGGTGATGATAACCTGACTTAAGGTCTATCTTAGAGAAAATTGTATCCCCTTCTTTTGATCAAATAAATCATTAATACGCAGAAGGGGGTAATGATTGTTGATCATTACTTTTTTCAGCTGGTGGTAATCAATACATAACCGCAAATATCTACCCTTATTCTTTAAAAATATCACTGCTACACCCTAAGGGGATAAACTAGGATGGATTAGGACTTTCTCCAAAACACCCTCTAGCTGTAACTTGAGCTCGCAGAGCTCAGAGGTAGTCATCCGATAAGGTGCTGGTGATATAGGATTTGCTCCCAGAACTAGATCTATGTGAAAATCTATCTCATGCGAGAATGGTAACCCCAGTAGCTCCCTTGGAAACACATCAGAGAAATATCTAAAGATAGGATGGTCATCAAGCAATGTTCCACTAGACTCATCCTCTGATCTGTCACTAACTGTGACAGCATACATCTAACAACCCTATCATACACACCGTTTAAGCTGCATAACAGAGATGGTGTGAATGGAAATGGGTCTCCTAACCCCTACTATCACTGAATTAACTCCGAGATCGTCTGTACATGATATAATATTATGGTAACAATCCACCCTGGCTATGTGTGCAGACAAATAGTCCATGCCCAAGATGACTCCATACGAACCCAACGAAAGGATACGGAGATCCGAGGTAGTGGTGAAGGGTCCCAAATCAGCTACACATTCCTCAACTAAGGAGTCTACAGAGATCTTGGCTCCAAAATCCATCTTGAAATCCAAACTAAGACCCTGCCTAACTACCACCATATTGCATCACTCTACCAAAGATGGTGTAATAAAAGAATCAGAAGAACCAAAATCAAATAGAATGGTGGTAGGAACACCACCAATGCTACCTGTCATCTCAATCACGGTACTCTGGTACTCACCCTGGTGGTTCTTGACTACTAGATACATCTGATGACCACGTCCCATATCACCAACAGTAGGCTCTAAGATATATCCCTTACCCTTGTTACTAGGGTTCTGTGGGCAGTCTCTCCAAAAATGTCCCACAACACCACAACCAAAACAACTGCCCGATCGTCTCCCATGAGTAGCAGGTTTGGCTAGTACTCTGAAGGTATGTGTTATGGACTGTTGAGGTCTCTATTGACAAGCTCCTATAGACTAAGCTCTCGATGCACCCAGTGTCCTAATGGGACCCCTAAGAGGAGGTCCCATACTCAGTCCCCTCTGTACATAAAATCTATGCGAAGGTCTGTATGGTGGACAAGAATTATACTACTGCTGATGTGGTCTAAAAGATGACTATGATGAACCCTATCCACCATGAGGAGGAGGAACTAACCCCCTCAATTTATTGTCTTGTGTTTGTTGGATGCAGTTCTGCACCCTATATTTTGCTTTCTTTTTCCTTCCCTGATCCTCCGCTGCTATATAGGCCTTCTCAATGGCCCCAACTAATGTTTACAAACAATGGATATGCACCACAACATCCAAATCTACATTCAAGCCCCAGATGAAACTGTGAATCCATACTTGTTCATAATGCATGTAGTCGACATATAGGAGTAAATCTAGAAATCAAATCTCATACTCAGCTACTCTCAAAGATTCCTGTTAGAGGTCGTGCAACTCATATATCCTCTGTTGCATGAACCTCCATGATAAATACCTGCTCCTGAACCGCTCCTCAAAGAGCTCCCAGGTAACCATCTCCAAATTAACATGGAGCTTCTGCTCCTTGGTCCTCCACCAGACACTGGATCCATCCCTTAGAAGATGGATTGCAACATGAGCCTTCATGTTGCTAGAACAAGGGTAGAGCTTGAAGCACTCGCTCAAGCTCATTAACCAGGCCTTTTCCTGAAATCCACCTATGTTATTTAAATAATGAGATGGTTGTAGCTTCAGGATCTCCTTGATATGGTCTGAAGTTCTAATCTGGTGACCCCTAGGCCTGTCTACATGCTCATCCCTAAGCCTAGGGATCCATGACCTATCCCTGTGTCCAGAAGTCTGCTCTCCCTACCCCCTATGCAGTGAATTTGTTCTTCCTGACTCCACGTGGGAGTTCTATCCTCTATGATCCTCACTATGTTAAGGAGATGCATGAGCCTCAATGAATGGCTCCCCATCATGTCTGGCTGACCGTCCACCTACGGACCGTCCTTGAAAAGTGACATTAACATACTAAAGTGTCTATAAAATCTGGGGAAGAATGCCTGCTACATCATAATTTGGAGGTGGAAAATCTAGATCTATGTGAAAAGACCCCTCATCTTTCCCACGCCTCCAGCACAAACCCAAGCGAGAGTTATTTCATTATCTTAGGTTTTATTCAATTTTCCATGTTTTCTAAAATATGCAAATTCCAAACAAAGTTGTTTTTTAGGTTTAAAAGTGTGCTAGGTTAAATATTCAGGTCTCATGTTTGCTAGTGTGGCCAAGGGTCCAAGTTTTGAACACATGGCTCTGATACCAAGTGTAACACCCGCTAAAACTCCCACTCGAGACCCAAGAACAACCTAGGTTTATCTAGAAAAATTAAGGAATATATTTTTTTTCTTTTGAAAAATGTGTCAACTATCAGGCTTCAAGCAACAGTTGTCACAACAAGGATTCAAAGTCAATTATAATTTACTAAATGAAATTTTCCCATTAAAACATACATTGGACCCATATTACAAAATTAATGAGTATATTTATATTTTTTCTTGGTAGTTAACTTAATCAGTAATTAAATTAATATTATAGTTAAATATTCCCTAATCAATTTTAGAGGGTCAAGGGGCCAAAGGAATTAATGCACTTACCCACTCTTAGACTCATGTTTGCACTTCAACCTGATTTTTCACATTATTAACACACTTAAGATTTCCTGAAAACATTTCCATTGGATAGGAAATTTCTTCCCCTTTCCAACGATACAAAGAAGTCCTTCAAACTCCTCATATTTCTTAAGTTATACGCTGGCAAGCCTGGGAAGGAAATTTTTCCCAAAGGCGGGCTTGCGGGTCTGGGGAACAAAATTTTCCCAAAGCCGGGCCAGTGGGCTCTAGGAAGAAAATTTTCCCTAAAGGTGGGCTTACGGGCCTGAAGAAGAAAATTTTCCCAAAGGTGGGCTAGCGGGCTCCGGGAAGATGATTTTCCCAAGTCGAAAGGGACACATGGCATGTTCTTAAGCCATTGTGGGAAGGTGGGTCATCAAAGGTAATTTAGATTTTAACTCTTTTTGTTTGAAAGGGAAAAAAGGTTCAAAAACCCCCATGCCTCCACCGACACCTAGGGATGCCACATGTCCTGACCAAAATCTCAAGCGGGGAAGCATATCGTTGGGGAAAACTTACAAATATTGGCTTTTGTGTTAAAAAGTGCGAAGTCTAAAAAAAATCCATGCCTTCACTGACGTAAAGCGAAGCCACATGTCAGTCCAACAGTGACCTGTGGGAAGGCGGGCCAGTGGGGAAACTTAGAAATTTTTTGTCAATATTTTTCCAAGATAATAAGGTCTAAAACCACCTGTGCCTCTTCTGATGCCTAAATATGCCATGTGTCAAACCCACAACGATAGGTAGGGAAGCAGACTGGTGGGTAGACTTAAGATTTTTCACCCTTTTCCAAAAAGGTAAAATTTGAAGGTATGGGCCCACGAAGGCATTTTTTATTTAAAAAATGAGAAGGTGGGGCTGTAGGGTTGCAGAGGAATTTGTGACTTTTAGATTTTATGAAAAAAAAGTGACTTAAGAAATATTTTCGGGCCTGCGGGTCTGATTTACAAAACTTTCCCTCTTTTTTTTTAAAAAAATAAAGCAAAGTAATAACTTCATAAGGCCATAAATTTCAACTGGAAGCTCGTATTTTGGAAAATGAGGACTGTTTGGAAAGGGCTCAAAATCCTCTCTACATAGGAACCAACAAAATTCATTTTTAACAAACTTAAATGGGTGAATTTGACAAAAAACATCTTTCCTTCCATTAAATGTGAACTGGACTTTTTAACTTAACGAAATTAATTCATTCCACCTTTCTTTCTTCCTCGACATACCAAACTGACTTGGAGGATAGCCTTTGAAAGGATTAGTACGGATTTTGTAGGGTTAAATTGATGGATTGAGTTTCAAAACGAGTTTCCCCCTTTTTTCTGTAAAACACTTGAGTTTTTTTGTCTAAGTCTAATTAATTGAAGTTTGATAAATTTTCTTGAGAAATTAAACTATTTGAAAATCATTTCGATTTTCCTTAGCTTACATTGTTATTTAAATTTGTCTTTCAAGTTGTAGAGTAATTTGTAAATTTTTCTGATAAATATTTGCAGTTTTATAGTGAATCCAAAATTGAAATCATACTTAAACCTGAATGGTTCTACTTTTCATTATCATACTCTAAATATTTAAATTCATTCAAATCTGATTTACAAATTTAACTTTACTTCAATTAATACATGAAGACCCAAAATGTAGTTCCACTTTCAAAACATGCATTTCGAATGAAACAGAGAAATGTAATATTTCTTCATACATATTTCTTTTTCAATTTTCAAACATAGATTTAACAATACATTTCAAACACATATTTCAAATGAAAACCCTACCATTTGTGGTTATTAAAGAAACTTCTATTGAACTCCAAAATTCTCTTACAACTTCCTTTTTCATTCATCAAATACAACTTACAGAATATACATCTTTCACATTCCAAATGAAGATTCGATTTCCAAAACAGAGCAACTTTCCACCACAAATAATATTAAAATGTCATCCACTTGAAGTGGGAATTTTTTTTTCAACAAGGAAACCCTAAGGGGATTGGGAAATTTTTCTTCAACCTCAAGTCCAGAACAGCAACAATAATATCCACCATATATCTTTTGATCACAATAAAAAGGAGGAGAGGCAATTCTCTCCACCCAACTAAGATTTCCAATGAAGAGGAGAAAACGTCCTCCTCGTTGGCCCCCGAGCCCCAACCACAAGGAAATAAGAAATGTCTTTCAACTCATGGAAACAAATAGGCTTTCACAACATAAAAATAATTTTCACATATAAAGCATAGTCCAATACATACTGCAGTTTGCAACCACATGAAGAACAACAAACAATACTCAAGCTTCATCATGCACAAGCCAAAGGAGCAAGACCTATGGGGGAAGCTTCTTATACCTCCCAATTGTGGAAATGGGTGTCCACCTTAAAATAAACCCGTCAATACATACATACATACATACATACATACATATATATATATATATATATATTTCAAAACCCCTACATACACTTATGCCTCCCCCAAGTACCCCTTATACCTCCCATTCTCTTATGCCTCCCCACACTCTTATGGAACTCCATAACGAGTAAAGAAATGAAAGCTATTTATTTTACAAGGTGGAACCCAATCCCAAACTCCCTCCACAATAACACTTATACCTCTCCACAAGAGATCCCCATAGTCTTCTCCTACACCATACCTAGGCAATCTACCCAACCAACCAACAAACATACCAAAACATTCAAAAAAATTCACATAAGCACAATACAGAAAGAAAACCTTTTTTTACAAGAGTCAAGATCCTACCTCTCCATGATAGAGTTTGATCCACAAGTTCAACAGCAGGCTTCTCTCAAATCCATACAGTCCCAAGCATCTGCAACAAATCCACAAGACATTCATCAAAAATCCTCTAACTCTCTTCCAAAATTGCAAGAGCACCAGACCAACATGAAGTAACAAAAAATGAAGTCCCCAAGAATGAAGTAACCCCCAAAAGAGCAAAAGGACTCAAATAAATACAAAAAGGAGAGAGGAGGATGAGGTGGCTCTATGGAGGATGCCACATCACTCATCCTCAACCCCACCTCAAACTTTAAAGAACAATTTTTAAAAATGGGTAAATAAATGACCTTTTTACTTACACAAACAATCCAAGTCCGCACCCCAAGGACGAAAATTAATTTCATGCAAGAAGGTGCAATAAAAACTTACAACTTGCCTTCCCAAAATACATAATGAGGCCTAATTTTGACTTCCCAACCCATAGGTAGGGTTTGTGTAACAATTTAAAAGGTGTGGGACAAGTTTTACTTATCCCACAAGCCTCCAAAATCAGCCCCTAAGGACAGATCCGAATTTCAAAAGGAAGGTGGAGTGTTTCACACTCAAATTTTCTTACACATCTCTTAGAACATGTAATCCAAGAACCATCAAATCTAATAAATGCATTCTTATGACCCTTTTAATTAATTAACAACATGATTACTCACTAATCTTGACACAATTTAAATAAATAATAAAGGGAAGTACATCACCAAATAATCACATACAAATATTAAATAAAAGGGAACACAATAAAAGAATACACAAAACCCTTACCCCCCCCCCCCCATGGGAACCCCTAACATCAATTCAACATAGAAAAACAACAAATACACATTTCCATGGTGACCTTTTATGAATTCATCTAGAATTCCAATGTGGTTGGTCTTCAATCTCCTGATGTTTGTTGTGACATGTTTACTTACAAAACACAAATACCTCCTTCGGCCTCATGGACACATCAAAACATCCAAAATAAATATAAATTATAACTCCAAATCATCTATATATATGAATCAAAACATTATACAAGAAAGCAACAATCTCCTTTACAATTCCATCCATAATCATATGATCACAAGATTAGTTCCATTTTGTAGGTTTACTCGATATGAAAAAATATCACATGTATAAGAAACATATATATATCTAATCATGCCAAGTAGTGTATCAACATCAATATAAAATGTATAAAATCATACCAACTCAAAGGCTACAGTAATGTCCATAAGTATAGTCAATAGTATCATAATCAATATCTAAAGGTGTCGAAGTGAAGTGGGCACTACAAAGGGAAATTTCCAAATACGTTCATGAAATTGAGTATAGGACATTGAATACATTGTTATTGCACCCAAATTCTATGAATCCCATGGATCAAATTCTTCCACACCAACATTTTTTTTGTCTCCCTTGGCTCTGTTGGCTACCATTAAGAGCTTCCACATATTCAATTGGATCTCTGCATCTTTTAGTATCTTTTTAATGGATTCTCAAGCCATATTTTTGTCTGTTGAAAAGATGGATGAATAAGGAAACTTGTTTAGAGAATCAAGAAATTTCCTATGCATTTTGTGGAGCCTTTTGAAATCATTTTAGGAAGACATACATATTATATCAGCGTAAATGTTGACAACATTATGTAGATTATTGGCTTTTGAATGCTGAGAATCATAGTTTTGAACAAAATTCATTTGATCCAAATCTTGCAAACAAGATTCAATAATTTTTTCTAGGTGATCGACCACCCTGTAAAAAGGAAAAATAAATATGTGTGTATTAAGCAAGGAGAGTGTTTTTATCCTCACGCATTTTTCATCTAGAACTGGGAAATGTTTTGCAACATCCTGCAACTGATCGAGATGACCTATAAATTTTCCACCACCATCAAAATCCTGATAATGATATCTAATCACACACCAAAGGGGATATTTCCAAATAAGGTCACGACATTGAGTATACGGTGGTGAATTTATTGTTATTACACTCAAATCCTTCGAATCCTATGGATCTCAATCTTCCACACCAACATTTTCTTTGTGGCCCTCAGCTCTAATGGCTTCTCATAAAATATTCCACACATTCAATTACATCTCTACCTCTTTTAGTATTTTTGTGATGGCTCCTCGTGCCATATTTTTGTCTATTACACAAACAGATGAATCAGGAAACTTGTTTAGAGAATCAAGAACTTTCTTGTGTAGTTTTTGGAGCCTTTTGAAATCATTGTCAAAAACCAAACATATTATATCAGCTTAAATATTGATAGCATCAAGTAGATTAATGGCATACAGTTGTTGAGAATCACAATTTTGAACAAAATTCATCGGATCCAAAGCTTGGTGACAAGATTCAATACCTTTTACTAGGAAACTGACCCCCTGTAAAAAGGAAAAAGTATCATGATTGTATTGAGCAAGGAAAGTGTTGTCATCCTCATGCAGTTTTCATCTAGAACTAGGAAATGTTCTACAACATCCTGTAACCATTAGAGATGACCTATATACTTTCCGCCACCATAAAAATCCTAATAATGAGATCTAATTAGTCTAATAAGACCCTTGTATTTCAACCTTTGTTTTTGATCTTTTGAAGTGAATATTTTCTTTCTTCTTGGATTCCTCATTGGAAACCTACATATTTTCTATATTTCCTCATTGGTGACTATTGAGACCGTAAGATGTTGGACCCCTAAGGCACTTAAACCCTTACCCTAAACATTTCAATATTCTACGATGCCTATAGAACCCTAAATTTGGATCTAAAGATTATGGTTTGTGTCTGAGGGTGCTCCATGGTTTTGTATTTGCCACATATGCTTTGCGACATGGTATCTAAAGAGCTAAATTAGTCTTTGGTGTTTAAATGTAGGGTTTATTGTTCATGTTTAGTGTCCAAGGTTCAACACATAGGGTTTTCTTTACATATTTGCATGTTTAGAGTTTATGGACGACCTCACTTATATGGTCGAGACATCATAAATGATAGTACCAAACCTTAAAATCTCATTGGACCCTTAACACACTGACATAACATTCTAAATAGTAGAACTAATGTTGAACAACACAAAAACTTGTACAAAACCCCGATTCGTAAACCTTAAACCTTAAACTCGTACGACCATGAAGATGATAATGTCGATGGCAATGACGATGACAATGACTCTAACCATGAAATGACAATGGCGATAATGATGACGATGATTATATTACTAAAAGTTTTAATAAAATAATAATATTATTATTAATATTAGTAATGTCATTAATATAGATATTAATATTAGTTATAACATTTTAATAATAATATATTTTAAAGTTTAATAAATCTCTATTTTATGATAATTAAATTTTAGCTTTGAGGTTTTAAATTTATTGTTTAATTGTAAATCAGATTTAAGTTTTTCTTATAAATTCTAAATATGATCACATTAAATTTTATAGTTGAATAATATATTAATTCCTAATTATTAATCCTTACGATCAAGTGAATGATATTAAATAATTATAATTATGAAGTTATTATCATTATAATCAAGTGAAGATGATAATGGTGTTGGTGACGATGATGGTGAAAATGACAATGACGACGACGATGAAGACAATGATGATGACGATCATGATGATGAGGACAACGAAACTGATTGAGATGACGATGACAATGACAATGATGATGATGATGATGATGATGACAACGATAACGAAAACAATGACAATGATAACCATGAACATGACAATAATAATCACAATGGCAATAGTTAATGTGTATATTCAATCGTTAAAATAACCAGGATATTTATAATAAATAAATTATTATGTTTACATAATGATATGCACATTAACCTTGTTTTTTTTAGGGGGGTCTAGGTGAGATAATACTAATATTAATAATAATAATAATATCATCATTTTTATGTTATAATTACTAATTTTCAGTAATCTATAATAAGAAAACAAATGTAAAGTTATTTTTAATCCTCCCACAGCCTAAACATAATGCGTACTGAGGCCAATCTAGGTTTTAATTAATCCATAATTTAAAATAATTTTAAGTTAGATAAAATTTGTTTAATAATCTAAGTATGTCATATTCCCTATGTGCAACCTTGTCTGGCACATCATCCAGACACAGTGGTGAAGTTACTGCTGAGATAAGTACAACTTACGATTCCTGAGCAATAGGGTATCACATTCTTTGCACAGGTTGTGTGTATTGGATTTTCTCCATTCAAATTGTGATCTGTGGTTCATTTAAACTGAGGGTCACTTCGTAGATTCTTCCACCCCAGATATACAATCTAAATCGTACAGTTTCTTGATTATATAAATTTATAAATGTTTCATACTGATATAGTTATTTTATTTATGCTCACATCATTTTATTTTAATATGATCTTGTTTTAAGGTGGCCACCCGTACTACTCATAATCAAGGACTAGAGTATAACTTTTACTATCATTACTTTTATTTCATGGTAGGGGAATGATAATAGAGTTCCTATGGAGATAAGAATATATCACATTTATTTATTCGAACGTCATAATTCATCTATAATTAAATTCATTGAATTTTCCTATAGGAGAGCTCTGGAAGCACTTATGTTTTAAATAATAATGAGATGGATGAGGAGTGTATTGGTTTTGATAGTATTAATGACATGGTAGTAGAAATGAAATATAGCAAAGATATTTTTAAGGTTGAACATAAGGAGCTACCAGTGCCACAACATCAACCAATTTCAAATCCTCCTTCCCAATTTGTAGAGGAGAATTTGAATGATGACGGGAATACAATATTTTTGGTTGACATTCTTGTTACTGATAATGCTACAACCCTTGTGATTGAAAATTTTATTTCTGGCATTTAGGAACTTAAGATATGGGAGATCATAGTGAAAGCTCTCATAAAATAAATTAATGAGTGATATCATAATTTTGCAAACAGGGAAAAAATATTTTTGTTGACTAAAAATGAACTATTAACTATTAATGCTTTACTCACTCAAGCACAATCTGGAAATTATGTCACCAATAATATTTACTATAATTATAATTTTTTAGCTATAATTCTTAATAGATTAACAAATTTGAATTCCAGGCACAATCTTATTGCAATAAGGTGAAGAGAGATGAAAAACTTATCACTATTGCAAAAGTTGAGAGAGACTTGACCGTGGTAAGTAATTAATATATTGAAGATTATATTTTATGTTATTATAATATATATTTTATCTACTTTCTAACTATGTTTTTTCTACATGTATTAAAAATACTATACATTGAAGACTTGGATGAGCACCTAAAAAAAGATAGAAAAAGTGTTCGCGATCCAATTTCCTTCAAAGAGAAAATTTTTCTATTAAAAAAGTAAAATAATACATTGAGAAATATTATAAAGGATAATGGAATTGATGTGATAGACTACAAAATCACGCACTGAAGAGGATCCCATTTATAGGTCCTTTTAGAACAAGATGCAACTAGTGATTCATATGATTTACTATAGAGAGAATACTAATGTAGATTGACCACTATATTTTTCGAGTCTTTTCTGTTATAAAAGATATTTTATATTTGGTCTTACACACCCTACAACCTAGTCGGTACTTTAATTTCTTATCTTTCATGGCCTCAGACACTAGTGCTCATTCGGGATGCTAGGGTCCAGGTGCCCTCGTCTCCTTTGGGTGAAAACTAACCTCTTTTCACCTTCAATCATGGTATTTTTCTCATGTCTATTGTATTGCAAAAACATTATGTTTCTTTAAAGCTTGAGTTGATGAATACCAATACATGTATTTACATTGTACAATTTAGTTTTAAAAATGTCTGAAGTCAATATTTGAAATATGGATGTACAATGTAAATTTTTATTTTTCTATTGAATCTAGATAGTTTTTTGTTATTGTGGATAAATAGTTTTTCTAAAGGGACTATACCCTTGTACAAGAGGGCTCAAAAAGCCACAATAAAACAATGAAAGAACAATAAAAAGATCAAAATCCAAATAGAACATGAACACCCAGAAGCAGGAAAAGACCTACCTGAAAAAAAAAACCAAACGAACAACAGATCAACTGAGAAACAACTGATGCAGAGCAAACAAACTGCAAAGCCAATAATATAAAGAAAATTGCAACGAAACATCAACTGCACCACGAAAACAAAACAACAATTATAAAGGTGCAGAACCGGTATTCTTTCTAGTAGGTTTCTTGTTTTTGTGTACCATTTTCCAACCCTCCGAGACCTCCTCAACAGGAAGATCTACTTCAATATAATTAATCAGCAAAAAAGCATTTTTTTTGTTAAATATGGAGGGGTATTTTCCTTTTCTACCATGCTATCAGCTGGAACAGCTGATTTCTTATTTTCAATAACTATTATTTCTGAGATAGGATTTTTTGGAACTGATTCAGAGTCATTGTCAGAATCTGCATTTGAAAGATCCTCCGGCTTGGCATCTGTAGCCACATGTTCTGGTAGAGTATCTTTCCACCAATTTTTTCTTTTAGTGCGCTTTGCTATCCCACAATTGGCAGCAGTGTGTCCTAAGCTGAAGCACTTTCTACATCTGAAGGGTATACCTTCATAATCTAATGGAGGTGACCAAGTTCTGCTTTGAACTTTAAGATCTATACTTGTAGGGAGGTTTTTAGAGGTATCCAATTCAACTAAGATCCTAGCATAGGTAGTGTGGGTATAACATGTGGTTTGAGAATCAATGTAAATAGTATGTCCCAAGGCATTTCCAATGGAGACCAGACATTCACTAGAAAAAAATTGTAAGGGAAGATGGGGCAATCTAATCCATACAGGTTTACAAGAGAAGGATCCGGTAAGTGGATTAAAAGAGGGAAACCATGGTTTTATAATGAGGTAGCGTGATTGAAAAACCCATAGTTTGGACTCTATGATTTCCTTGTCATGTATTGAAGAGAAAACTAAAATAAAAATACCTTTCGCATAGGGGTAGAGGTCCAACCTTCTGTCTATAAGTGGGCTCCAGTGTTTAGAGATCCAAGCATGCAACACTGGTAGGGTAGGCCAAAAAGCCCAAATCTGCAGATCAAAGCATTTTTCTGGTAGATTCTTCATGTATAGTTGATTCTTCATGTATAGATAGATTCCGGTTATAATTATAGTGTATTTTCAAATATGTTGAATTAAATACAAGAAACATTATCTCTAGACTCCTATTTTTTTATTTATCCCAAGAATAATGAGTGGATATATGGATTAAACTATATTTGCAAACATGTTTGGATTCGATATTGAGAAATAAAATATTGAATACACTTTCTTAGTTATGTAATAACATTTAATAAAATCATCCAATTTGCAGTTTGCAGTTTGAACAACTAGTTACTATTTTTTATTTCCAAACATACAAGAAATTTTAAAAATTTTAGAATTATATACAAAATATATTTTAAGTAAAAATAAATAAATCAAAATAGCGATTCACAATATATATACTTTAGAAAATGAAAAATTTCAGCTATTTGGTAACTGAAACACTACTATCCTGAATGGTCCTTCATAACTTATTTTATCTTTTGTCCATGTTAGTCCACCAGAGTCCAAGTCAATTTAACATAAATATAAGTCTTCATTGGTTACTATTTGATTAATAGATCTCTTCTCAGCAAGATATTTCCAGTTAGCTAATGCTCTATCATATGGAAATGTGTCAAGACCATATCTTGAAACATACCGTCTCAAACAAGTTTCTTTAATTTTTTTCAATTTGTTGCAGAGTTTTGATTTAACAAATGTTAATGTGTTGAAAAGCCTTACATATTCAGCTGACCCCAAAATCATTGTTTGTATGAGCTCATACAGTTTGAGGTGTTCACTTATAGTTTCCCTCAAAACACTACTGTGACATAACTTTCTCCACAATAGTGCGATAGCTCCCTTTTTTGTTGGTTCTGTAAGTTTCTTATATTGATCACTCATTGGCATAAAAAATGCAATTCCTATGATATGACTAATTTTATATTCAATATACCATTCAATTCTCCTCCACTAAAATCTAAATATTTACAAAACTGATCCATTAGTCTAGACATGTATTTGGCAAAAGTTGATTTCTTTGTTCTTCACCAGTCATTGGATTCTATACATTGGGATTTACAACTCCCATGACCTCAAGCAGATCACTATTCTTAAATCTTTCTCTGATATGAGAATATAATGTTTCAGATATCTTCATTAATGTTTTCCTTATATCAGACACTACAACATCAAAAAGAAGGCTTTTCACTGGTACTTCCTCAATATAAGAACCTAGGACATAAGGATCTCTTTGGAATGTGTGCATTGTTATATTTTTCCCATCCACTGAGATACAAAGGTTACCATTGATATTAAACTTCAAATAGATGTTGGGATATTTTGTATCTGTTAAAACCTTCCATCTACTGAATATTGTCTTCTAAAACAAGTTTTGGCCTGAATATTTGTTATCCAAAATCATACATACACGTTTCCTTAATTTTATAAAATAAATAATGTATATAGATCTTTCTTGAGCTTGCTTCACCAAGTTTTTTATTTCTGTAATCATTGGAAAATTACTGCATAATGTTAATAATGTATCCATATCAGTCAAGCAATGTAGCAGGTCTTTCACCTTATCAACTTCTCTATCAATCTTGAACATGTACCCTGTTAATGACTTGTATTTTTCAAAAATTCTGTAGGCTGGATCATACAAAGATATCCATCTTGTGTCAACATCTTTCAGAATTTTTTTACCATTTTTTAATTCCATAAAAAAATCTATGAAACTCAAAAAATATTTCAGAACTACTTGACAAGTAAAAATGTGCAAACCATGTATAACTCTTCCACTTTAGCAACATTTTCAAAATTAATTACAATATTGTAAGCTAGATTCATTTTGTGAGCCATGTAGTGAATATGTATCATGTACAGGGAACTTATTGTTTGAAGGTGAATGAAAAGCCCATTTTTGTGACTTTGCATCATAGGTGCACCATCATATCCAACACAAATTAAATTTGTAGATATTGAATCATCATCCATACAAGCTATTTCTTTCAAATTTCTAGTCACTAGTTTGCAGAGGTTCTAAGAATTACAATTCTCCATACTTTTATTCATTACTAGTAGAATATTTTCCCTCAAATGGTAATTGAAATTGTAAGTGTAGTAATACATGCATACCCATGATGTATTTTATACTATTGTGACCTCATCAATCGGCAATGAGATAAAATTCACATTTTTTACCTTCTCTATCACAAACTGATTTCAATTTCTACCATAAACTTAGTCATTTCCTAAGCACTACTATCTGACCAGTGTTTTTGGAATGTTTATAAATCCATTAGATTCAAATAATATCTTATAATAAATGAAATTTTAAATATTTCTTCCCTTTTTTAATTGTAAAATATTGCTTAAAATTGTATAATTTTTGATTGAAGACTTCCATCAAATATTTTTGTAAATTTAGGCTTTATGGTTCCACCTTTCTCAAAAAGGTCTTGAATATGTTTATGATGATTGTCATATTTTTCTACATAGCTGTAATGCCCACTCCTCTTCGACACCTATTTTACTATGATCTTGATTATCGTTGATTAGAGACATGGATATTGATATAGTATTTTGGTTAGGATGTTGATAGCCAGTATCGAAATCTCGATTATTGATATGTTATAACTCATATCGTGTACAAATATTTCATTATTTGATGATGATCTAGAGATGTTACTTCATTATTTATTAATGTTTTATATTCTTGATGATGATGATTATGTTTTGATGTTTGGAATGACGTTATGATCTTCTTGATTTTATGACTTATCAAAATTGATATGTTCAATGATTGCAAATAATTGATAGAAATTCCTAACTCTAATGATGACTATATAGCTACATGTATGACATTGATTAGATGATATGTATGGGTATTTTATTTCTTGATGTATTCAATGCAGCCTTGAGGCCAAAGGGGTATTGTTTCATTAGTTTCTGGGAATTATATCATGATAGCAAGAAGGGGTTATGAGACTAACAATGGGGGAATATTGGATAATGGAAACAAGGTCACCTTGGCGACTTCAGGCTATGTGTCCTGTTGTGTTTTCTTAGAGGTCCCCATCAGAAGGGGTAACCTCATATGTGACCAAAGAGTTCAAATGTTGGTTTTAATTCCTTTATTTTTTAATTTTTTTAGTTGTTCATGTGATTTATTTATTGTAATGTATGTTTCACGTTATTAGTGCTTTAGTAATGTACGTTTATTAGTTAATTTATCATGTGATTAAGTTGAGTGGAATGTGACAAATGGACATTTAATTGGTTGACAGGTCCTTGATGCTTTCTTGATTTTAATTAGATTTGAATTTATTTTTGTATGTGTATTTGTCCCTCTCACCCAAACTCGAATTATTACTTTGCAACCACTTTTGGAGGTTTCTGGGACAAGTTAGACTTGTCACATGCCTCTTAAATTCCCCCACCAACCATATCAATGATGGGAGGGATTAATTTTAGACTTCATTATGTGTTTTAGAGGGAAAAAGGGGTGAGTAATTATACTTTCTTACAAACTCTTTTATCATGTGCTTTGAAAGTATGGTTGGATATTTTTGTGTGTAAACGGAACTTGTCATTCCCTCACTCACCTATTATTTAGTCTTGGTATTTTCATTTGACCAAATGAGGTGGATTTGAGGAGAAGTGATATGGCATCCTAAATGGAGCCACCTCACCCTCCTCTCCTCTTTTTCTATTTATTGAAGTAGTTTTGGAGTTTTTTGGAGTTAATTGTTTCATTTATTACACTTACATGCTTTTAGGGAGAATTAATTGCTTTTAATTTCAAACTTGAATTTTTAGAGGATCTTGGCTTGAGTTTTTAGAGCTTGGGAGCCTATTTTGGTTTTGTCTTGGAATTTGTAAATATTGTAGCTTGGAGCTTGTTTTTGTGGATTAAAGATTCTTGCAATAGCAAGATAGGATCTATATCCTTCCATTTTATTTGATTTGTAGTATGATTTCTTGTAAAATGAATGAATGTTATGTTATTTTTGATTTGGGTAGTATGACCTTAAGTGTAGTGCCCACTTCCCTTTGACACCTTTTGATATTGATCATGACATTGTCGACTATATTATGGACATTATTATAGTTTTGATTTAGTATGATGTTAGATATTTGATCATGGATTATTGTTGACTTTGATTCTTATATGATGCATGATGATTATTAGAGACACTTTATATGTTGATGATGTTATACTATTGGACATGGTTATATGATGGATGTTGTTTGGATTTTTGATATTTGGATATTGTGAGTGGACCTAGAAATGGAAAATTATTGGAGGATGATATAGTTATTGATAAAACTATAATGATATTGGTAGATTGGTTTGATGTTGTTGTGATTCATATATATAGATGATTTTGGAATTTTAATTATATTTATATTATTTTGGATGTTCTAATATGGCCACGAGGCTTAAGGATGTATTTTTGTTTTGCAGGTTAAACTATCACAACAAACATCAAGGGATTGGAGACCAACCATATTGGAATTCTAGATGAATTCAACAAGGTCACCCAAGGTAACTAATTTTGTTTGTGTGTGTGTTTGTTAGTGTTAGATATTCCCATGGGGGGGGATCACCTTTAAATGTGACCAAGGGATTTTATGTATTTCTTTTATTTTTGGTACCTTTTGTTTAATTTTTGCATGTGTTTATTTTTTGGTGCACTTACCCATTTCTTTATTTATTTAATGTGGTGTTAATATTGTGAGTAATCATATTGTTTAGTTAATTAATTAAAAGATGTCATAAGAATGTAATTAATAAAGCGGTTGGCCATGTTTTAAAATGTGTAAGTGACCTTGTAAGTGATGTGTAAGTTAAATTATGAGTGTGACACACTCCACCTTCCCCGAAATTCGAATTTTTTCTTGGAGACTGATTTTGGAGGCTTGTGGGACAACTTAAACATGTCCCATACCTCTTAAATTTACATACCAAGCTTGCCTATGGTTGGAGGGTTAAATTTAGAAATTTTTATGTATTTTTACAAGTCAAGTTGAATGTTGTAATTGCACTTTTCTTAAATGATTTAATTTTAGTCCTTATGGGGTATGGACTTGTTTGAGTGTGTAAGTAAATTTGTCATATTATTCACCCACATATTTATTATGCATTGGAGAATGAATTTTACATGGTGTTTGGGGTTGAGGATGTGTGATGTGGCATCCTACATGGATCCACCTCATCCTATTGTCTTCCCTCTTCTATAAAATTCAAATTTCTTGCCTTGTTTTGGGTTGCTTAACTTTTGGGGAGACTTCATTTTGGGTGAATTTTCTTGCTATTTTGAGAGCTCTTGCTTGGAGAAGTTTTTGGAAGATTGTTGCATGCTTGTATTGGGTTGATTATTGATTTCTATGCGTAGAGGACGTCGCGATATTTCTATAAAGTCCTCGTTTTCCTGAAACCAAGCTCTCTATCAAAATTTATGACCCTCTGAATTTTTTATTCCTTGGCGTCAAATTTTGGGAAAAATTTTCCTTGGCAGGCCCGCGGCTCAAATTTTTCCCTTAGAGCTTAGGTAAATTTTACGGAAAATTTTCCAAATTTTTTCCCCATCAATCTAGAGCCAATTAGAGGCTGCCATGTGGCACCATGAGGTGTTAGCGGAGGGGCAGATCCCCTTTTAACTTAGTGCTTTTGGAAAATTTTGGGAAAAATTTATAAATTTTCCCCACCGGCCCACAACCAATCAGGTGATGCCACATGGCATCACGAGGCATTGGCGGAGGAATGGGTCCCTTTTTGTCTTTTGCATCTCAATTTTTTTTTGAATTTTTTTCTAAATTTTCCCCACTGTTCAACCGGCCCACAGCCAATCAGGGGCTGCCACGTGGCACTGTGAGGTGTTGGCGGAGGCATGGGTCAAGTTTACCCTCTTAGCCTTTTGAGGCGTTAAGCCAATTTTCTCCCTATTGCCCCACCTTCCCCACATTGGCTTAGGAGATGCCATGTGTCCCTTGTGGACTTGCAGGAGCGGGGGCACAGAGATGACTTTCACCTAGCGCGGAAGAGTTTGCAAAATGTCTCCCACCGCCCCATGCTTCCCACATTGACTTGTGAGGTGCCATGTGTCCCTTATGGACTGGCGAACCCATGGGAGCATGGGTGCAAATGTGTTTTTTTCCTCCACATGGGAATTTTTCCAAAAGTCTCCCCATGGCCCATCAACCCATCCTTTGGGCAAATATTCTAGCCTAGGCCCGCAGGCCCGCCCTTGGGGAAAATTTTCACTCCAAGGCCTGCCGACCCATAACTTGAAAAATATGAGAAGTTAGGAGGAATTATTTATATCACTGGAAAGGTGAGGAAATTTCCTACCCAATGGGAGTAATTTAGGAAAATTTTGAATGTGTTAAGTGTGAGAAAAATCAAGTTGAAACTTTAATCATGTTAGAGAGTGGGTATGGTGTGGAATTACCCTTTGAACGTATTTGAAACTTCTAACCCTAAATTTTGGACCTTATAACTTATTATAATTGTGAATAAAAGAAAAGTATATTCTAGTAGATTAGAATTTTTTCAGAACTTGTTAGTGACAATAGTTGTCTTGTAACCCGGTTGTAGAATCCTTTATACAAAAGAAATTATTCCATAACTTTTCCTAACTTACCCTAGGTTGTTTCCTGGGTCTCAAGTGGGTTATTTTAACAGGTGTTACACTTGGTATAAGAGTAGTGGTTCAAAATCTTGGAACATTGGGCACACTAGAAAAAATTATACATAAAACTTAAACCTATCACACTTCTAAATCTAGAAAGTAACTTAGAGATTTCATATTTTAGTAAACATGGAAATTGAATAAAACTTAGAAAAATGAACTAACTCTTGCCTTGGTCTGTGCAGGAGGCATAGATAGGATGAGGGGTCTTTTCACATAGACCTAGACTTACTACTACCAAATCATGATGTAATAGCCATCCTACCCTAGATTTTGTAGACTCTTCAGGATGTTAATGCCACTCACACAGAGGATCAGTAGGAGGACATATAGCCAGACATGACAGAGTCCCTTCCATTGAGGGTCGGGTATCTCCTTGACACAACAAGGAGCATGGAGGAGAGAACTACCATGCAGAGTCAGCCAAAGCTGATTCACAACATAGGGGATAGGGTGACGGAGTTTCAGGATAGAGATATAGGTGTCAGAGCCCTAAGCTTAGAGATGAGCATATAGAGAGGCCTAAAGGCCACTAGACCACAACTACAGATCACATCAGGGAGATCCTGAAGCTTCGACCATCACATTATTTTGGTGACATATGTGGATTTCAGGTAGAGGCCTAGTTGGTGAGCTTGAGTAGATGGTTCAAGCTTTGTCCTTTTTTTAACATCACAAAATCTCGTGTTGCGATCCATCTACTAAGGGATGGAGCTGGTGTCTGGTGGAGGACAGAGGATCAGAAGCTCCATGTTGATTCTGAGACAATTACCTAGGAGCTCTTTAAAGAGCATTTAAGGAATAGATACTTGTCACAGAGGTTTGAACAACAACGGATAGATGAGTTCCATGACCTCTGATAGGAATCTCTCATAATGGATGAGTATGAGAGTAGATTTTTGGATCTACTCTAGTATTTTGGTTATATGCAGGATGAGAAGGTGCGAATTCACAGGTTCATTTGGGGGCTGAATCTAGACATTGGAGGTGCAGTGTGGATCCATTATCCACAGACATTAGTTGAGACTATCGAGAAGGCCTATATAGTAGAGGAGAGTCGAGGAAAGACCCAATAGGCTAGAGACCGAGTCTAGAGTTGCATACAGTAGATGCAGGACAATAGATCGAGGGGGTCAGTACCTCTTCCTCATGGTGAATAGGGTTCAACATAGTCATCTTTTAGACCCCAGTAGTAGTACCAGTAGTAGTCCCACCCACCTTATATACCTTCATAGAGGTTGATGCACAGAGAGGTCGGAGTATGGGGCGTCCTCCTAGGGGTCCTATCAGGACACAGGGTGCCCAGAGAGCTCACTCAACAGGATCTCACCAATAGAGACCTCAGCAGACTGCAGCCGAATCATCAAGACCCACACCAAAAGCTCCAGAGTACCGATTTGACCTATTATGCAGGGGAGAGGATCATGTGGTTTTTTATGTTTCGGTGTTACTAGACATTTTTGGAGAGATTGCCCACATAACCCTAATAACAAGGGTAAGATACAGATCTCAGAGCCTACTGTCGGTTATATGGGGTGCAGTCATAGGATGTATGCAACGGTCGAGAACCGTCAGGTAGAGCATCAAATTATAGTTATTGAGACTACAGGTAGCATTGGTGGTATTCCTACCTCCATCTTGTTTGATTTTATTTCTTCTGATTCTTTCATTTCACCATCTTTAGTAGAGTGATGCAGGATGGTGGCAGTTAGGTAGGGTCATATTTGGGATGTTGAGATGGCTTTTAGAGCCAAGATCTTTGTAGAATCCTTAGTTAAGGAGTGTGTAGTGGATTTGGGACCTTTCACCACTACCTTGTATCTCCATATGCTTTCTTTGGGCTCATATGGAGTCAACTTGGGTATGGATTGGTTGTTTGCACATAGGGCTAGGGTGGATTGTTACCATAAGATTATATCTTGTGGAGATGATTTGGGAGTTGAGTCGGTGATTTCAGGGGTCAGGAGACCCGTTTCTATTCACACCATCTCTACTATGTAGCTTAAGTGGTGTGTACAACAAGGTTCCCAGATGTATGCTGTTATAGTCAGTGAAAGATCAGAGGATGGGTCTTGTGGACCATAAATAGATGATCACCCTATTTTGAGAGAGTTTACATATGTATTTCTAGGGGAGCTACCAGGGTTACCACCACCAGGTGAGATTGATTTTCACATAGATCTAGTTCCTGGAGTGTTGGTCATCAAAAAAGGACTTCAAGAAGAACAACAGTCAGGGGACAAGAATTCCCTCCTCTTTTGTGGGAGAGGTTCCCTTATTCAAAAGAAAAACTTATTTACATATGTACAGAGCATAGTTTTACTACGGAACTTGGATATCATGAAAGCGTTTTTCTAATAGATCATCAGTCACAAAAGTACAGAGGAATGAAGATGTTGAAATGAGAAGAAGAGCATCCTCCATAATTATAGATGACAAAATAATTCCTTATGCGTGCCAGAATATAATGAATTAGAATGAGACCATTTGTACTCGAATTAATGAGATGCAATTTGAAAAGACACACAGTTCCATAAATAACTTCTACAAGAATACAAAGCTTCTTAGCATAATGCGGACAAATGATCTAACAATATTCAACAAATAGCTTGCGAATAAAAAGAATCAGACGAACAAAGAAAGAAGATCCTTTTGTATTGATTTCTTTATGATTTATTACAGTTTCAAAAATAAGCCAAGTTCCTCCCCCACAAAATGGCGAAGAGAGTCCATTATATAGCTTTACAAATTAGTTACACTTGGTAACTACCCTTTTTTAAAATAGTGATTAGTTAAAGAGCTACTTAACGAAGAACCCCAACTAATTAAAATAAATCCGAGGTGAGGAAAGAAAGAAGAGAGAAAAGTCAGGAGAAGAAGACAAGTGTTCATGACTAAGGATGGCCCACTGATTTCAGGATCCATTGTATGAACCTTTTTAATGCCTCTGTTATGTCTCTGCCACATGGGACCGACGTGTTAGCAGTGGAATGGGTCCAAAACCCGAGGCACTTCTCCATCTCTTTTTCGAATTTGACGTGTGTATGATAATCTTTATTGGCTTCTTCGATAGCAGACTGGAGAGAGAAGATTTCCTTCATCTTTTCTTTGGAGACAGAATCCTCTTTGAACAAATTGTCTTTGACAAAAGCTTTGAATTGAGCTTTCATTTCTTGTAGGGAGAGAGGCACACCAGAGGTCTCATCATGGAGGTGGAAATGTATATCCTTGAAAGAAGATAACACTAAAGTCTTGAAGGCCTCACCCTTCTGCCAGTTATTTCTCAATTAACAACTTGATTTTCCATTCCACACTGTACACCCATGATTTCGACAAGTTATCCTTTGCATCATCAAAGATCTTGCTTCCCATTAAAATATTTTCATCAACCTGCTCCATGAGGTGAAGGTCTACTATACAGCTGCTCCAGAGTTTGAGCTCTTTATCTATATTTCCAATGGTGGAAGAGATTTTGGTTTAATATTAGTTACCCTCTCATTGAGTTTGAAGGCCTCACCAATGAAATTCAATCCTGCGATGAGCATATCATCCACCATGGCCTCCATAGCCCTTCCATAGATGGAATATCTATGTATATCCTTGATACTCTAGACTTGTTCTTGGCTGAGGATCACAGGTGGTGGAAGAGTAGTCAATGGGGTGGGGTCTAAAACTTTATCTTTGGACAATAGTGACTTGATGAAACCTGCAAGAACCTGAGCCTACTCTTCTAACTACTCTATTGTTTGTTGCCCTTTTTCCACTCTTCCAATGACTCTGGTGACTGTTTCTTGAAGATTGTGAATCTCACCTTCAGGGGTGGATTCTCCCATGGGGATACTTGAGAGCTCTAGATCAGATGTTTGCAACTCTTGTTCTAGCTTATCAATTTTGGGCTTGGCTATCTCCAAGAATTGCTGGCCCTGAGCATCGGATACTATTCGTGAGGTGGTCCTGGCTTTCTTGGCAGGAGTAGGAGGAGTAGTACCGAATAAGGCTGCCACAACACCAAAGTTGGGTCCCGAGATCCGAGAGGAAGCCTTTCTCTTACTACTATCAATGAAAGGTTGTACCCATGCAAAAGAAGAGGAAGAAGAATGTGGGGCAAGAGGGCCAAGAGAAAGGTAACTCATTGCACTCAAAGTGTGCACTGCCATTACTTCTATTTGTGATACGTGTCAGGCACTCGGGGTTTCTGGCATAGAGGAGTCGATGGTGCTCAAAAGCTTTGCGCTTTGAACTTCTTTTTCTTTATCTGTTGGGACTTCTAGAGCGTTTATAGAGACTGGCACTTCACTCTCCTCACTTTCACTGAGAATAATGATGTTCTCTGGTCCTAAGGTCAATTCTAAATGTTTCATTAGGGGATCTTCTTCAATAGGATCCTTCTTGACTTCTTTGATTTTCTTCTGATATACTTGGGTGGATGAGGAAGGAGTGGAGGACGTAGGACCTTTAGTTGATGAGGCAGGAGGGGTCTGCACAGGTGCTTCCTGTTAGGATAAATTTTATTATCCTATTATTAATTATGCATAGTAGGATTATTTAATTAATTTTATTAATTAAATAATAAATGGTTATACTGTTGTATGGTTAATCAACCATATTTGTCAGGATGCACATTGTTATATTGTTATAAACAATATATTTGTTTTTATGTAATTTTGCTTCCCGGATGTTATTGGAAGCTTGTTTATTCTGGTTTGTGGTTGCACCTGTGCAACTCATTTTCTGGATGTATATGGCTGTGCAATATCTATAAATATTGCAGCCTATTCAATGTACTTTTTTACTGATTGAGATCAATAAAATCTACACAGGCTTCCGTCCCTGTTTCTCAATCAACATTTGGTACCAGAGCGAAATTCTGGCCCTGTGAAGGTGTGGAAGAGAGAGTAGCAGAGAGAGAGGAGATTGGAGACGTGTTTGCAGCATTTGAGAACGTGTGCAGCCTCGTGCAAACTCCCAGCCCCATCCCTGCCTCCCCCACATCCGCCTGTTCCTTCCAGGTACTTGGAAGGCAAAAAAATTTTTTGCACTGGTGCACTCAGCACCAGGAAAAAATTGCTATAGGTATTGAAAATAATAATTTTTTTTTTTCCCAATAAGGGTTTTGTTTTACTGTATTTGGAGATTGTTTTGCTTGTTTGGAGGACTGTCTGTGCACCTGCAGTGAATCAAACAGAGCAAAGAAAATAAAAAAAAGGAGGCGCCCTGCACAAGCAAGGAAACATTTTTTTTTGAGCAAAAGAGGCGCCATTCTCCCTTGCCCACGCCATTCTCTATTTCCAGCGACCTGCACAAGCAAATGAAGGTTAGATAGCAATAAAAAATAGCAAAAATCACCTGCCCGCGCCATTCTCCATCTGCCACGGCCTGTACAAGCAAGCTCCATTAAAAAATGTGGCCCAACAATCAAAAAACGCAGCCATAAGCTAAAATCCATGCGCCATTTCTGTCTCCTCACGGCTCTGTCCAAAGGCAAACAATACAGCAAAAAAAACGTGCCCAGGCAAGTAAAAAACGCGCCCAAAGCAAGCAAACAGCTGCCAGGAAAAGAATACAGATCAAAAACGCGCCCCAAGGCAATAAGAAACAGTGGCAATCCAGGCATTCAAAACGCAGCCCAGGAAGCGAAAATACAGTGCCCAATACAATAAACACGGCCTCTACTTGCTATACAGTGTGTCCAAAGCAGAAAAAACGCGCCCCCAGGCATGAAAAAAACGCGCCCCAACACAAAAAACGTGGCCTGCACTTGTAGATCAGTGCGTGGGAAGGAGAAAATGCGGCCTGAGCAAAGAAATAAAGCCTCAGATCCATTTTTTGGGCAAATAGAACCCTAAAAACGCCCCTTCACCAGCATGCGCCACGTGGCATTCATTTTTCAAGAGGTAAGTCAATTTATTTGACAATAAATACAAATTTCTTCCTTTCATAGTCCAAGCGCCCCAAGTGGCCAAGTTGGTTAGTGCATGTGCCTTAGAAGTGAGAGGTTTGAGGATCAAATCCCACCAAAAACACTCAAAAACTCTCCTTTTGCATCTGGCAGATTTTTTGGCAGAACTGCTAAATTTAGCAGGCTTTTTTGAATTTAGTTACGAGCTAACTAAATTTAGCGGAGCAATCCCTAACTTAGGGTAAAAAAATTTTTTCTCCTATTTGGTCTGTTTTCTCATTCCAGACATTTTTTGCAAAAGGAGACCCACCTAAAAATTGCATTTTCAGCTATTTTTTTGCAATTTTTAGCATTTAGGGCTCAGGAGGTCACCAGGACCCCAAAACTGAAATTTTTTGCCTGTCATTCAAATTGTATTGTATATTGTACTAATTTGCAGGTTGCCATAGTCAACTGCAAAACTTTGTAACTGCTCAGAAACTGGCAGAATTGTAATAAAAAAAAGTAAAATTGGTTCTGTAACACTCACGAGATCCTAGATCTCATTCGCAGCGTTCGGTATATACAGTGCCTCTGGGAAGCGCTTACGGGTAAAGCCGTCACGACTACTACTGCACTTAATGCCTAATATAGCTGCAACAACGTCATCTGGGCATCGTCCCTATAAACCGACGGGGAGTAATAAGGTCACAGTGCACACACTATGAACCATCCCATCCGTCTGTGAACGATTGCAAGACATAAATCCGGACTGAGAAATTATCCGAGTATATAGCGAAGTTACGCGCGCGTATGAGGATATTTCTTTGAGCCGGTGTCAATAATCGCACAGACCCCATCAGTACTGTCTTGGTACCACGTATCGAATTCTTTCACGTACGTTAACGCCTCTTTCACGTACCACCGGGTATATAGAAAGGGCGAGCTTCTTCCACGTACCGACGGGTATATCGGAAGGGCGCATATATAGAAAGGTTCGGTATATCGGACTGACGGTATATAGATTGGGAGACCTTATACCTGGAGTGATAAGATCCAAACCCTGTCAGTGATCTCTGCAAAATGGGCACCAATGCCCCCAAATTTTTTCTTCCGGATTCACAATTGCTCAGAGGAAGCAACTATGCTGCTTGGAAGACAAAAATAAAAACAAAACTTGAGTTTGAAGAAATCTGGCCTGTTGTGACTGGTACTCTAACCAGATCACCAACGGATGCAACACAACAACGACAATTTGATAGAGCAGATCAGAAAGCAAAGCTCATCATCTTGTTTGGAGTATCCGATGATGTGCAAGTCCACATTCGAGATGCCACATCAGCAAAAGAAGCATGGGATAAGCTGAGCACAATATATGAGGCCAAGAACAAGAATGTCATACTCAATTTGCAGAGTCAGTTACATACATTGAAATTCAAACAGAATGAGAAAATTGAAGCCTTCCTAAGAAGAGTTGCAGAGTTGAGGGCTTCACTTCTAGCCCTAGGAGAAGAGGTCAAAGATGAGTCTCTCATTCCCATTGTTCTGAGAGCTCTCCCTTCTTCTTACCGAATTTTTGTCACAACTCTAAACTTGTCAGATACGACAATTAGTTTTGACAAGTTAGTAAACCTACTGCAACAAGAGGAAGCAATGCACAACAAGGATGATGAAGAGGAGCAGGCACTATCTTCACATCAAAAATGGAAAGGAAAAGGTAAAGGAAAACCTAAATCCTATCAAAAGTCCCCACATCAGAATCAGTATCATGGGGACAATCAACAGAAGAAGCGATGTCCCATTTGCAAAAGAGGACATGACTTGCAAGAATGTTGGTTTAACACATATAAGAAAGGTTCATCAAGCAATGCTGGACCTCAACAACAACAAACTTACAAGGGACATTCAAACAATTATCACGGGCAGAAAAAGGGGAACTGGAAAAGAAGACCCCACCAGCAAGGTAATATTGCTGAGCAACAAGATCAGTCAGACAATGAAGACTTCTTGTTCACTGCTCGATCAAGTGAACCATCCACGTCATCTAGTGACGTCTGGTATGTTGATTCGGGAGCCACTCGACACATGACCGGCCACAGAGACTGGTTTATTTCAATGAGGGACATGCCATCGAAAAATCATGTTTCGTTGGGAGATGATTCTTCATATACAGTTCAGGGGATTGGAAACATTTCTCTACCCCTTGGTTCACGCAAATGCAAACTATCAGATGTTCTATATGTCCTTGGGTTGACAAAGAATCTTCTTTCGGTCAGTCAACTCCTAGATCACAACCTGAAAATTGACTTTGATAGTCAATCCGGAAAGAAAATGTGTCTGATTCGAGATAAATCCAGAGGCTCAAAAATAATTGCAAAAGCCTCAAATGTGGGACGAATGTTTCAACTTGATTTCATTCACAAAAATGATCAAGCACTCGTGGCTAAAAACTCCACCTCAGCTCAGTTGTGGCATCAGAGATTTGGTCATGTAAGTTTCAAATATCTCGACACACTTCGCCGGTGTAATATGGTACATGGGCTACCATCTCTTCAGAAGGATACAGACAAATGTCCTCACTGCTTAGCAGGGAAACAACACAGAGTTTCATTCCAAACAAGTACGTTTCGAGCTCATGGTAAACTTGACCTGGTTCATACCGATCTGTGCGGTCCAATGCAGCCAAGTCATTCAGGGTTCCAGTACTTCATGCTCTGTGTTGACGACTATTCACGCAAAATGTGGATTTTCTGTCTTCGCAAGAAAAGTGAAGCCTTTGAAAACGTTCAAAAAGCTCAAAGTGGCAGTTGGGAAAGAAACTGGTCGTCACATCAGAACTCTCCGCTCAGATCGAGGGGGGGGAATTCACCAGTGATGAGTTCAGAGACTATCTACAAACTCACGGGATTCGTCGACAAATGCCTCCTCCACACACACCGCAGCAAAATGGTGTTGTCGAGAGAAGAAATCGTACTATCATGGAAATGGTGCGATGCATGATCGATGATTCTGAACTTGCAAAGACATTTTGGGCAGAAGCAGCAAAAATTAACAGTGTATTTGTTAAACAGAGCGCCCACAACTGCTCTTGATGGAATTACACCACAAGAAGCATGGTCAAAGAGGAAACCATCCATTGCACACCTCAGAGTATTCGGGTGCAAAGCCAGCATGCACATACCCAAACAGAACAGAAAGAAATTGGACATGAAGTCACAAAATCTCATCTTCATTGGATACAGTGAAGAGACTCTTGGGTACAGACTGATGGATCCTAAGACCAGAAAAGTCTACACAAGCAGAGATGTTGAGTTTTTCGAGAAGAAGGAAGCAGAGACTCCTCCTCCGGACTCGCAAGATGTAGATTTTTCACCAGTTGTAAAAACTGAAGCAAATGTTCCCTCAGAAGATGAAAGTGATGATGGGGATGATGGTGTTGATCAGATAGAACCACAACCCATGGGAACAGCTCAACGTATGCCTAAATGGTGTACAAGTACATTACGAGATGTAAGATTGGATGCTCCACCGGATACATCCACCCCTGGACCACGGACTCGCAGTAAAGCAAGAGAAGAAGTTAACTTTGCTTTGATGAGTAGAGTTATTGAAACAGACGAGCCATCTACAGTCCAGGAAGCCCTACAGTCAAAAGCTTGGAAAGATGCCATGGATTCTGAATATCAATCAGTGATGAAGAATAACACTTGGCAGCTTGTCGATCTTCCACCAGGGAAGAAACCCATTGGTTTGCAGATGGATATTCAAAACTAAGTACAAAGCAGATGGGACAGTGGACAAGTGTAAAGCAAGACTTGTAGCAAAGGGGTACGCACAGAAAGAAGGCATTGACTATGAGGAGACATTTGCTCCCACAGCTAAGATCAAAACGATCAGGATGATCTTTGCTCTAGCTGCTCAGTTTGGATGGAAAGTTCACCAAATGGACGTAAAAAGTGCCTTCCTGAATGGAGATTTGCAAGAAGAAGTCTACATGACTCAACCTGAGGGATATGTTGTACCTGGTCAAGAAGAAAAGGTATGCAGACTCAGGAAATCTCTGTATGGCCTCAAACAGGCACCCCGGGCATGGTACATCAAGATTGATGAGCATCTCGTACAACATGGATTTGTCAGAAATCCATACGATCCCAATCTCTACCTCAAAAAGCAAGGGGGGGGAGATGGTGATTGTTGTAGTTTATGTCGATGATCTAGTCATCACTGGCAGTTCAGTGAAGATGATTGATGAAACAAAGAAAGATCTTAAGCGATCATTCGACATGACAGATCTCGGGGCTTATGCACTACTGTCTTGGACTGGAAGTATGGCAGAAAGAGAATCACATCTTTGTTTCTTAGATGAAATATACCAAGACAACGCTCGAGAAGTTTAGGATGATGGATTGCACACCAATTGCTACACCTATGGAGAACAGATTACAGTTATCTCGTTCAGATCCATCTCCTGAGGTAAGTGCCACTCTCTATCGGCAGCTGATTGGGAGTCTCATTTACCTGACCTACACTAGACCAGATATCAGCTTTGCAGTGAGCTATCTATCCAGGTTCATGCAGGAACCCAAAATTTGTCATTGGAAAGCAGCAAAGCGCATTTTGAGATATCTCAAAGGATCAGTGGATCTTGGTCTAGAATACAAGAAGAACGAAAACTTCTTCTTGACTGGATATTCGGATTCAGATCATGCAGGTAACATTGATGATAGAAAATCCACTTCTGGATTTGTATTCTTTATGGGATCTGGACCAATATCATGGGGAAGTAAGAAACAACACTTTGTTTCTCGCTCTTCCACAGAAGTCGAGTATCGTTCTGCAGGAGAAGCTGTCTGTGAAGCGATTTGGCTACGTCGCATACTGGAAGGACTTGGAATACCACAGGACAAACCGACTACCATGTATGTTGACAACGAAGGTGTTCTCAAACTTGTTCGCAATCCAGTTTTTCACGAGAGAACAAAGCACATTGAAGTTCAGGTTCATTTCATACGCGAACATGTATTGAAGCACAACATCCAGCTTCATTTTTGTCCAACAGCTGAACAACGAGCAGATATTTTCACAAAGTCACTTGCACGTGACAAGTTCGAGTTGTTCAGAGCATTTCTCTCCTCATCTCTTCAGACAATGCACAATTAAGGGGGGGAATGTTAGGATAAATTTTATTATCCTATTATTAATTATGCATAGTAGGATTATTTAATTAATTTTATTAATTAAATAATAAATGGTTATACTGTTGTATGGTTAATCAACCATATTTGTCAGGATGCACATTGTTATATTGTTATAAACAATATATTTGTTTTTATGTAATTTTGCTTCCCGGATGTTATTGGAAGCTTGTTTATTCTGGTTTGTGGTTGCACCTGTGCAACTCATTTTCTGGATGTATATGGCTGTGCAATATCTATAAATATTGCAGCCTATTCAATGTACTTTTTTACTGATTGAGATCAATAAAATCTACACAGGCTTCCGTCCCTGTTTCTCAATCAACACTTCCGAACTGGGTGTCAATGCCTTCTTCCTTGGAGTTGAAGTATCCTTAGAGGAGGATTCTCCTGAATGCCTTCTAAGCTCACGAACTCTCCTGTCAAACAAAATTTTGGTTCTTACTAGGACAGGGGCTAAGATTTTAGCAGAATCATCCTTCTCCTTTTTGAACCAATCCAAATCCTCCAAGGGAGTGTGTTTGACCAAGCTTTCATATTCATATGAAAACAAGTCTGAATTATTATCCTGAAGCCCTTCAGGAAAGTTGGTACAAGTTAAGCTCTTAGATCAATTGGAGAGAAAACCTACCATAATGTCTCCTCCTTGCTTCAAAATCATCAGCACAGTTAGCCCAATAGTCTTCTGGGTCTACCATATGATGGTAATTGATTCTGAGGTTCTGTTCAATAAATCTCTTCAAGTCAAAACAAGTTCTTGGCCTGAAGAAATGGACAGTGATGGGGACCAGAGCTCTCTCTATGTTCTGTGCATCTAGAGCCGTCTTGCAGGTGTAGTTTCCCAAAGATATAGGGAAGTGCAGGCCATTGATTTTTTTATCTCCGTAGGTTCTGTGTAACTTTTCCAATTGCCTACATACGTCGATCAAGGTCATTTTATCATTGCAAAAAATAGGGAGCTTGAGAGGGGTGCTCTCGTAGCCTGCAAGCCTGATATAGGAGAATTTTATGAATTGAATGAAGTAGGCACCATACATTGTTATTAGGGTCATGGCTTCATCAGAGAACCTCCTCGCCGTATCACTCTCTAGAAGTCTTACAATGTACATGATGAAAGCATCATTCACCCTCCTAAAGTTGCGATTGTCAGTGTCCAAGGTGAATTGAGGACAATAAGCATAAATAGGGTCACCTTTGTGAGCATCAATGTATGTGAATCCAAACCATTGCCTTGATGCTGCTAGGGTATACATTAGATATGAAGTCATGTAAAACTTATTTGTTTGTTGTACATTAGACAGTTGTTCTGCTAGGTTCATGTTGATGATTTCTACCTAGTTGATATTCTGAGTTCCTTCACACACTATGTTGATAAGCGGGAACATCCAAAAATGGAACTCATTGGTAGAGGGTAAACCCATGACCCGCACTAGTAATATTATAAAGTTTGATAGCTCCTCATTGAAATAGGCATGAAACAAAGCTTTGGACAGAAAGGATGCCCACTTTTTAGGGTTTTTAAGCCAAGACTTCACCACCCTTGCCTTGTATTTTTCATTGTCCTGGTCGAAGAGTGCCTGCGCCTGGTTCTAAGATATTACTATAGAATTGTCTATTTCAGGAATCCTTAGGGAAGTGCCAATGGCGGTGGCATCGAGCTTGGCAATGAGCTCCCCATGCACATTCGTTAGTTCATTTGAATCTTGATTGAAATGAGCACCACAAGTGAGTATTGTATCTACACATTGCGCTGAGATTGGGAAACCAACGGTGAATCCCAAGCCACTATCGTGAATCATTTATGCCATAAGAGAGGGGTTTGAGTCTGTCATCCTAGTCCATAAATCTCTGAAGTCCAGGTGATGAACTTCACTGTCCCTGATATCAGGAATGACAGACTCGAGCGGTGAAACTTGCTCCTGACCTTGGAATTTGATCTTCATGTTGATAGCAATTCGAAAAACAAAGTTACAATCCGAACTCTTGATGAATTTACAGGGGAAATGGGTATGCTCACAAAAATTTTAATTGCGAGGGTATGAGCAATTAATAATAAGAAAGCAATGTGCAAGAATGCGTAGCGAGTCAGCTTATTAAATAGCCATTGAGGAGAGAGAAATGTAATAAATGTGCATTAAATATGCATCTACCAACTTGAAAAGTAAGATATTTGGGAAGAGTGGGAAAATTTAGCTTAGATGACCTTTGGTTCATTTGGGACACGTGGGACGCGAAAGAGTGATTCATCCGATGCGGGGAACGTGAGGACAAAATGCAAAGATGTTTATGGGACATGAGGGACGCGAGTACGTGAAGGGCACGATGTGGCCGACGCGGGCGAAAGGTGAACAGCGAGCCTGAGTGAGTTGGGACATTTGGAACAAAAAGTTCTGATGGGCCCGTAAATTTTTTTTTTGGGTAAAGCGGGTGATCGGCGAATAGGGAGCTCGAATGAACTTGGGACATCTAGGACAAAAATGTTCGACAGACCCGCAAATTGCACAAAATGACTCAAAAGACGCAGTTTTTTCCAACTTCTCAACTTTTCCCTTTATCAGAACAACAGAAAAGGTATTAACTCAAAAAATTTCAATTTTGGACTTCTCAAAAGAAGGAGAATTTTGAGAGGACAACAGCTGGCTCCTTCTGGGGATGACTTGGCTAAAGTCTAAAGAAATGAGACAAGGCAAGAACTCTCAGAAAATCTAGGGAAAGCAGATCAGTGCCTTATCCATTGGGCCACGGAGTCAAAAGCAAACCAACACAGAAGACAACACACAAAACAGACAAAGAAACGAAAACAAGAAGGGGAAACACATGCACATGCTATACAGAATATACAAAGGACTTCCTAATCACTTAAGACTTAAACAATTTTAGGTACTACCCACTATAAGGAAGTGGAAGGGAAGAACCATCCATATAATCAAGGTAAAAAGAATTCTCACCAGTAAAGTGCCTGATCTTGAAAGGTCCGAGCCAAAGAGAATCAAACTTGCCATGGCTGCCACGAGGTTCATGTCTCTTATCCCACAGACAAACAATGTCTCCAACATTGAAATCCCTGGATCTGGATTTTTTATCAAACAAGGCCTTTACTTTCTATTGGTGAGTAGATATTCTATCAGTGACCTTCAACCTGTCCTCATTCAATTTGTGAAGGTACATGATCCTTTTATCCAAAGAATCATTGAAACTGGTGTCTTCAATGGCCTTCACTAAATGCAAGGCTGGTAGTTCCACTGTTACGGGCAATTGAGCTTCTACTCCATATACTACCTGAAAAGGAGACATCCCAATGGCTCTTTTAGGTGTGACCCTATCTGCCCAAAGAGCATCATAGAGTTTCTTGTGCCAGTTCCTCTGAGATTCATTCACTAATTTCCTTATTATAGCCACCAGATTTTTGTTGGTTGATTCTTGCTTGTCCGTTCCCCTGAGGATAATAATCCGAGGAGTGAGCCAAGGAGATACCATATCCATAACAAAAATCCATCATTTCAGTTGAAGAAAATTTTGAAGCATTATCCGTCACGATCTTGTTTGGCACATCAAACCTTACCAAGATTTTTTCTTTAATAAAAATGCATACTACTTCTGAAGTGGTACTTTTCACTGGAATGGCTTCTACCCATTTAGTAAAATAATCTGTGGTAGTTAATACATGGGTGTGACCAGCACTAGAAGAAGGATTAAGTGTTCCAATGAAATCTAAACCCCATTGTTGAAAAGGCTCTTCGATCACAACTGGTTTGAGGGGTAAAGAAGCCAACTTGGGTCTACCCACGAAGGTTTGACAAGCTTCGCATTTATCAATCCACTTTGATGCATCTTTGAACAAGGTAGGCTAGTAATATCCTGCACGAAGAATCTTATGAGCAGTGACAGTTGATGAGTAGTGCCCTCCACATGCTTGATTATGAAAAGCTGAGAGCAATTTCCTCTGCTGTTCCTTGTCCACACATTTCAGAAATCTTCCATCCAACCCACGCTTAAACAAGGCATTTTCCCACAACACATATTGGGCTGATCTTAGCTTAACAGCTCTCTTCTCCTTGGCATTCAAATGAGAAGGACATTCTCCATATGTGAGAAAGTGTGCGATATCTGCATACCATTCATCAATTGAGCCAAGAAATAGAATGGTAGGGAGATCAAATTTATCCTCTGGTAATTCGTGTCTAGCTCCCTCAGCGATGAGTTCACACAGGCCTTTTCCACGAACGAGCTTGGTTGGTCTGATG
The DNA here is from genome assembly GCA_019776745.2 of Taxus chinensis. Classification (NCBI taxonomy): domain Eukaryota; kingdom Viridiplantae; phylum Streptophyta; class Pinopsida; order Cupressales; family Taxaceae; genus Taxus; species Taxus chinensis. The sequence goes on from CM034148.1 coordinate 151,482,125, forward strand.
TCAATGTCATATTCTTGAACCTTGGCCACCCAGTTTCCTCTCTTGGATCCAAACTCCTGCTGTGTGAGAATGGACTTGATGGTTGTATCAGGTACAAATACCGTGGAGTGAGAGTTAAGAATGTAAAAATGAAACTACTTGACAACTTTAACCACTACGAAAGCATGTTTCTCCATTATGGTGTATTTTAACTCATGATTTTTCAAAATGTAGCTCATAAATACAATTGGGAGTTCATGATTATCAGAATCTTCTTGAGTCAAAACAATAGCCAAGGTGTTATCTGTGGCATAGCAATAGATAATAAAATCTTTACTAAAATCTGGACATGCTAAGACGGGAGTCTTAGCAATAGCCCTTTTAATACCTTCAAAGGCTTCTTTACCTTCAGGAGACCAACCAAACATCTGTTTTCCCTTCATCATTTGAGAGACATTCAAGGTTATCTCTGTGAAGTCAGGGATGAATCTTCTGAGGAAGTTAATCTTACCAAAGAAAGAATGCACTCCCTTCTTGCTGGTTGGAAGGGGAATTTGTTGAATAGCTTGAACTCGCTTAGGATCAATTTTTATACCATCTTTAGAGACAACATGCCCTAACAATTTTCCCTCTGTGACACAGAAGACAAATTTCTTAGGATTTAAAGAGATACCATGCTTTCTACATTTCAGAAGAACCGTTTCTAGGTGCTGAAAGTGATCTGCCCTTTTTTTGGAAAATACAGTCAAGTCATTAAGGTACACGACAATACACTTCCCTTTTAAACTTCCAAAGGCCAAGTCCATAGCTCTCTGGAAAGTGGCACCGGCATTAATGAGCCCAAAAGGCATCCTTTTGTAGGCAAAGGTACCCCAAGGGGTAGTGAAGGTTGTCTTGTGTTGATCTGTGGTATTAACTTCTACCTGATTATATCCTGAGAAGCCATCAAGCATAGACAACATTTCAGATCCCATCACAGCTTGTAAGACTTGATCCATCATGGGCAAAGGATAGTTGTCCTTTAAAGAAGCTTGATTCAGATTTCTGAAGTCAACACAGATACGAATCTCACCATTTTTCTTTCTAACGGGCACAATGTTGGCAATCCATGTTGAATGGTGGATGGGAAAAATGATTTTGGCTTTTAATAACTTCTGTATTTCCTGAAAGATGGTATCAGCTATCTTGGGATTGTATTACCTTTGTTTCTGCCTGAAAGGCTTAATCCCTGGTTTGAGAGGGATGAAATGTTGCATCTCCTTGGGTTGAAAAGCTTTTAGATCCTCATAAGAATAAGCAAGAACATCTTTATACTCCCTTAAAAGATTAATTACTTTCTTCTTTTCTTCTGGCATGCAACATTTCCCAATGTTCACGAGTTTAGGGTCAATGGAACTCCCAATATTAGTTTTATCATACTCAGCTGATTGTTGTGATCCAGTAGAAGCTTTAGACTTCACATACCTATCATGCTTGTCAAACAATTCTTCTAAACTCACCATTCCCTTTGGAATTTTGTTCCCTTTGAGTCTGATACACCCATCTTGATCCATTTCTTCTTCATTGACATCTCCTTTATCGGAAGGCACAATTTCACGAGGTAAATTGTCACTTCCCTCAAATTATAATTGTTTGAAGTTATCCATGAATTCTAAGAAATAAAGAAAATGCTGATCATCATTGAAAACTTGCCAGTTACTTGCATTATCAGGTGTACTGAGCCTGTGGATCATCTCGATGGTAAACCTGTCTTGAGAAAAGTCAGGATGAGGTATCAGCAATGATCGTGAGACTGCTAGTGAATCAGCCCTGTGTTCTTCTCCCTAGGCACTGCTTCAATAGAGAAGGCATCAAGAAATTTGATGGAGTCCCACACCTGATTCCTGTAATGTTTCAACCTTCTATTCTTTACCTGGAAAAGGTTTCTAACCTGCTTAACAATCAGCTCCGCGTCTCTGCGAGCTAGAAGATTCTTCACACCCTTTTCTTTTGCCACATGAAGCCCAAGAATGAGAGCTTCATACTCTGCTGTATTATTAGTATTTTCAAATTGTAACTTGAATGAGAAAGGAAAAATGTTTCCCTCAGGAGACACTAATACTACACCAGCTCCAGAACCAGCTGAGGAACAACTTCCATCAAACTCTAATATCCAAACACCATTGGGATCCTTAAGTGATTTTTTGGGAAGTTGGATCTCCTCAAGAGACATAATCATATAGTTTCCATGGCCCATATCCTCATAAAGTATTTGTGCTTTGGGATCATCTATTTTTTGTACGATATACTCAGACTGCTTCTCAGGCAACAACTTCTTCATTTGCCCATTAACAGGTATGAGGGCATGTGACCAATCCATTTGAATTTCTCCTCCCACATCTTTATAGAAATTCCTACTTAGCAGCATTCCATATGAAGGAGGAATGTCTGCTACTAGGATAGTGGCCAAAACCTTCTTCTCAGGCAAAGCAACAAAAGTGACTTGTGCATCCTTAATCCTTCCGACTAGCGGTACTTCCTTACTTTCCATAGAATAACAAGACCCGTAAGTGCGTGTGAGAGTTAGGCCTAAGGCATGGGCTACTTTGGTAGGCATTACATTTTCTGATGCCCCTGAGTCTATGACGCAGTTACTGAGTCTATGTCCAGCTATAAGGAGGGTTACATAGAATGGTTTGATCTTGTCATTAGGTGAGGTGACAGAGGCTACCAGATTGGGTTGTGGTGCAGAAGATGGAGTGGGTAGGAGGCCTTTAGAGGTAGTCTTGGAATGGGAATTGACAAAGTGGATCATTTTGGCAAAATCCTTGGGGTGGGTTTGATAGTACTCAGCTTCTGAGATTTGAACCTTGGTCTTTTTCATGTGATCAATGATATCAAAAGACCCAGAAGTGGACGAGCTATCCTCGTTTGGAACCCTAGGCTTATTGGTCTTAGGAGTTGAAAAAGAAGTAACTTTAGTAGTAGAATTGACAGGAATCACCTTGGGTGTGGACGTAATGGGAATAGGAAATCCTCTTTTTGCAATTACAGGGATAGTCGTTGGATGTTCTTTGGATCTTTTGGCTGGCTGCATCACTTTTTCCTTTTTGTTTGTCTGCTTTCGAGTCATGACAGCGTATGATTCACTATTCATGTTTGCTACTACTTCATCATAATCATCTTCTTCATCAACACCTTCAGTAGTGAAGAAATTAACTCGAGATCCCTCGAGTTCTTCTGCTTCTTCATTGACTTCTTCGACAAATTCTTCACCTTCTTCACTAACCTCTTCATCCTCCGGCTCTTCAACTTCACAGGTTGCATTAACGGGGACTTTAATAGGTGGTCCTTCAAGTGCTAGCCTTGTCTGTGAAGCAGTCAAATGATTTCTGGGCTGAAAATTCCTCCTTGGAATGTCTGCATAGGGGGTGTGCTGAGCTAATTGTTTCTTAATGGCAATGAGGTCATTTGCATGTTTTTGTACTAGTGGATTAGTATTAGCCCCAGGAGTGGAAGAGGAGGAAGGAAAAGACCTAGATTTAGAGGGGTCTCTTCTCAACTTCCTGGACATGATTAAATCATCTTCAACACTAACAGCAAGAGTTTGATCTTTGGCCAATGTCACAAGATTAGCTCTTCTTAATGCATAACTAACTTCAGACAATTGGGCATTCAGGAAGAAGCATTTTTGAATTTGATCTACAGGTTGAGTATCAGGTGGGATTTTGTTGATCAATTTGTTAAATCGAGCCACAAATTCTCTCATGGGCTCTTGTGATTCCTTCTTTATTTGAGAAATTTGGGCCAGCAAAGCATGCACATCTTCCGCCGGTTTGAAACGATTCTCAAACCTTGCTCTCATTATGTCCCAGCTAGTGATAGCTCCGGCTGGAAGGTGATAGAACCAATCAGCTGCATTATCCTGTAAAGTTTCAATGAAAATCCTCACTGAGACATCTTCATGTTCAACCCCTAGAACTCCACATGCAACTATGAAGGCCGCAATATGCTCATCAGGATGTACCTTGCCATCACCTCTGAATTTGGGAAAGTTCTTCTGGTTACCTCTAGGTAACTCATGCAAAGGCTGAGGAAGGGCGAGAGGCCCAACACGATGGCCCCAAGGCAATGGTACCACCATTCTTGGAAAAATGGCTTGAAGGGGAACTGAAACACTAGCGAGAATTAGAGCGTGGAGATTAGGACCGAGTTGTTCTGAAGAAAAACCTCCTACGGGGTTTCTACTTTTGACAGGAGGAATGCTTGTTGAATGAGCTCTTCTATTTCCTCTTGTTGAAGGGAAGGGAAAACTTTGTTGTTCCAAAAGCTGAAACTGAGAATCTTCAATACCATGGGCCCTTCTCCCATGAGTAAAATTTGGAGTCTCCAGATAAAAGGATGATCAATAAATGTTTATGGAACTGGAATACATCAAGAGACACTTCCCCAATGGAGTCGCCAAAAACTGTTGGTCATTAAAAAAGGACTTCAAGAAGAACAACAGTCAGGAGACGAGAATTCCCTCCTCTTTTGTGGGAGAGGTTCCCTTATTCAAAAGCAAAACTTATTTACATATGTACAGAGCATAGTTTTACTGAGGAACTTGGATATCATGAAAGTGATTTTTTCTAATAGACCATCAATCACAAAAGTACAGAGGAATGAAGATGTGGAAATGAGCAGAAGAGCATTCTCCAGAATTATAGATGACAAAATAATTCCTTATGCGTGCTGGAATATAATGAATTGGAATGAGATCATTTGTACTCGAATTAATGAGATGCAATTTGAAAAGACACACAGTTCCATAAATAACATCTACAAGAATACAAAGCTTCTTAGCATAATGCAGACAAATGATCTAACAATATTAAACAGATAGCTTGCGAATAAAAGGAATCAGATGGACAAAGAAAGAAGATCCTTTTGTATTGATTGCTTTATGATTTATTACACTTTCAAAAATAAGCCAAGTTCCCCCCCCACAAAATGGTGAAGAGAGTCCATTATATAACTTTACAAATCAGTTACGCTTGGTAACTACCCTTTTAAAATAGTGATTAGTTAAAGAGTTGTTTAACGCAGAACCCCAACTAATTACAATAAGTCTGAGGTGAGGAGAGAAAGAAGAGAGAAAAGTCAGGAGAAGAAGACAAGTGTTCATGACTGAGGAGGGCCCACTGATTTGAGGATCTGCTGTCTAAACCTTTTTAATGCCTCTGCTATGTCTCTGCCACGTGGGACCGACATGTTGGCAGTGGACCGTGTCCAAAACCTGAGGCACTTCTCCATCTCTTTGTCGAATTAGACGTGTGTATGATAATATTTATTGGCTTCTTCAATAGTAGACTGGAGAGAGTAGATTTCCTTCATCTTTTCTTTGGAGACAGAATCCTCTTTGAACAAATTGTCTTTGACAAAAGCTCTGAATTGAGCTTTGATTTCTTGCAAGGAGAGAGGCACACCAGAGGTCTCATCATGGAGGTGGCAATGTATATCCTTGAAAGCAGATACCACCAAAGTCTTGAAGGCCTCACCCTTCTGCCAGTTATTTCTCAATTCTCCTAAGGCCTCTTCCAGCACCTTGATTTTCCATTCCACACTGTACACCCATGATTTCAACAAGTTATCCTTTGCATCATCAAAGACCTTGCTTGCCATTAAAATATTTTCATCAACCTGCCCCATGAGGCGAAGGTCTACTATACAGCTGCTCCAGAGTTTGAGCTCTTTATCTATATTTCCAATGGTGGAAGAGAGTTTCTGTTGAAGATTAGTTACCTTCTCATTGAGTTTGAAGGCCTCACCAATGAAATTCAATCCTTGCGATGAGCATATCATCCACCATGGCCTCCATAGCCCTTTCATAGATGGAATATTTGTGTATATCCTTGATACTCTGGACTTCATCTTGGCTGAGGATCACAGGTGGTGGAAGAGTAGTCAATGGGGTGGGGTCTAAAACTTTTTCTTTGGACAACAATGACTTGATGAAACCTACAAGAACCTGAGCTTTCTCTTCTAACTGCTATATTGTTTGTTGCCCTTTTTCCACTCTTCCAATGACTCTGGTGACTATTTCCTGAAGATTGTGAATCTCACCTTCAGGGGTGGATTCTCCCATGGGGATCCTTGAGAGCTCTAGATCAGATGCTTGCAACTCTTGTTTTGGCTTATCAACCTTGGGCTTGGCTATCTCCATGAATTGCTAGCCCTGAGCATTGGATACTATTCATGAGGTGGTCCTGGCTTTCTTGGTAGGAGTAGGAGGAGTAGTACTCAATAAGGCCGCCACATCATCAAAGTTGAGTCCCAAGATCCGAGAGGAAGCCTTACTCTTCCTACTATCAACGAAAGGTTGTACCCATGTAAAAGAAGAGGAAGAAGAAGGTGGGGCAAGAGGACCAAGAGAAAGGGAACTCATTGCACTCAAAGTATGCACTACCGTTGCTTCTTTTTGTGATACGTGTGGGGCACTCAGGGTTTCTGGCACAGAGGAGTCGATGGTACTCAGAAGCTCTGTGCTTTGAACTTATTTTTCTTTATCCATTGGGACTTCTGGAGCGTTTATAGAGACTGACACTTCACTCTCATCACTTTCACTGAGAACAATGATGTTCTCTAGTCCTGAGGGAAATTCTGAATGTTTCATCAGGGGATCTTCTTCAACAGGCTCCTTCTTGACTTCTTTGATTTTCTTCTGATATACTTGGGTGGATGAGGAAGGAGTGGAGGATGTAGGACCTTTAGTTGACGAGGCAGGAGGGGTCTGCACAGGTGCTTCTGAAATGGGTGTCAATGCCTTCCTTTCTTGGAGTTGAAGTATCCTTGGAGGAGGATTCTCCTGAATGCCTTCTAAGCTCACAAACTTTCCTGTCAAACCAGATTTTGGTTCTTACTAGGACAAGGGCTAAGATTTCAGCCAGATCATCCTTCTCCTTTTTGAACCAATCCAAATCCTCCAAGGGAGTGTGTTTGACCAAGTTTTCATATTCATATGAAAACAAGTCAGAATTATCATCCTAAATCCCTTCAGGAACTTGGTACAAGTTAAGCTCTTGGATCAATTGGAGAGAAAACCTGCCATAGTGTCTCCTCCTTGCTTCAAAATCATCAGCACAGTCAGCCCAATAGTCTTCTGTGTCTGCCATATGATGGTAATTGATTCTGAGGTTCTGTTTAATAAATATCTTTACTTCAAAACAAGTTATTGGCCTGAAGAAATGGATAGTGATGGGGGCTAGGGCTCTCTCTATGTTCTGTGCATCTAGAGCCGTCTTGCAGGTGTAGTTTCCCAAAGATATAGGGAAGTGTAGGCCAGTGATTTTCTTATCTCTGCAGGTTCTGTGTAACTTGTCCAATTACCTGCATACCTCGATCAAGGCCATTTTATCATTGCAGAACATAGGGAGTTTGAGAGGGGTGCTCTCGTAGCTTGCAAGCCCGATATAGGAGAATTTTCTGAACTGAATGAAGTAGGCACTGTACCTTGATATTAGGCTCATGGCTTCATCAGAGAACCTCCTCGCCGTATCGCTCTCCAGAAGTCTTACAATGTACATGGTGAAAGCATCATTCACCCTCCTAAAGTTGTGATTACTAGTGTCCAAGGTGAATTGAGGATAGTAAGCATATATAGGGTCACCTTTGTGAGCATCAATGTATGTGAATCCAAACCATTTCCTTGATGCTGCTAGGGTATACACTAGATATGAAGTCATATAAAACTTCTTTGTTTGTTTTACATTAGAAAGTTGCTCTGCTAGGTTCATGCTGATGATTTCTGCCTAGTTGATATTCTGAGTACCTTCATACACCATGTTGATAAGAGGGCACATCTAGAAATGGAACTCATTGGTAGAGGGTAAACCCATGACCCGAGCTAGTAAGATTATAAAATATGACAGCTCCTCATTAAAATCGGCATGAAACAAAACTTTGGACAGAAGGGATGCCCTCTTTTTAGGGTTTTTAAGCCAAGAGATTTGTTACCATTGCCTTGTATTTTTCGTTGTCCTGGTCGAAGAGTGCTTGTTCCTGGTTCTGAGATATTACTATAGAATTTTCCATTTCAAAAATCCTTAGGGCAGTGCCAATGGCGGTGACATCGAGCTTGGTAATGAGCTCCCGATGCATATTCTTTAGTTCATTTGAATTGGGATTGAAATGAGCACCATAGGTGAGTACCGTATCTGCACATTGTGCTGAGATTGGGAAACCAATGGTGAATGCCAAGCCACTATCATGAATCATTTGTGCCATAAGAGAGGGGTTTGAGTCTGTCATCCTAGTCCAGAAATCTCTGAAGTCCAGGTGACGAACTTCACTTTCCCCGATATCGGGAATGGCAGACTCAAGCAGTGAAACTTTCTCCTGACCTTGGAATTTGATCTTTATATTGATAGCAACCTTCGAAAAACAAATATACAATCCGAACTCTTAATCGAATTTGCAGGGGGAAATGGGTATGCTTACAGAAATTTTGATTGCGAGGGTATGAGAAATTGATAACAAGAAAGCAATGTGCAAGAATGCATAGCAAGGCAGCTTATTGAATAGCCGTTTTTGAGGAGAGAGAAATGTACTAAATGTGCATTAAATACGCATCTACCAACTTAAAAAGTAAGATATTTGGGAAGAGTAGGAAAAATTTACCCAGATGATGTTTGGTTTTTTTGGGACATGTGGGACATGAAAGAACGATTCGGACGATGCGAGGAACGCGGGGACAATAGAATGCAAGAAATGTTTATGGGACATGAGGGACACGAGTGCATTGAAGGGAATGATGTAGCTGACGTGGGTGAAAGGTGAACAATGAGCTCGAGTGACTTGAGAAATTTGGAACAAAAAATTCCGACGGCCCCACAAGAAAGAAAATTTTAGGTAAAGTGGCTGATCGGCGAACAGGGAGCCCCAAATGAACTTCAGACATGACTGGGATAAAAACATTAGTCTGATAAGACCTACAAATTGCACTAAAAATAAACTCAAAGGACGTAGTTTTTTTTTACTTCTCAAATTTTCCTTTTATCAGAACAACAAAAAAGGTATTAAGTCCAAAAAATTTCAATTTTGGACTTCTCAAAAGAAGGAGATATATATGATAGGATATATATATATATATATACATACATACATATAGATATGTGTGTGTGTGTGTGTGTGTGTGTGTGTGTGTGTGTGTGTGTGTGTGTGTGTGTGTGTGTGTGTGTGTGTGTATTATAATATTTGTGAAGAAGAAGGATGGATCCTTGCAGTTTTGTATTGATTACCACCAGCTGAACAAGGTAATGATTAAGAATCGTTATCCCCTTCCTTGCATTGATGATTTGTTTAATCAGATGATGGGATCCATGGTTTTCTATAAGACTGATCTTAAGTCAGGTTACCATCAGCTAAGGATTTCAAAGGTGGACATTAATAAGACCACCTTTCGTACGAGATATGACCACTATGAGTTCATAGTGGTACCTTTTGGTTTGAATAATGCCCCCGTAGTATTTATGAGTTTGATGAATGGGGTATTCAGGACCTTATTATATCACTTCATGCTCATCTTCCTTGATGAAATTTTGATTTACTCACGTACACGTGAAGAGCACAAGGGGAACCGTCTCCAGGTTCTTCAGTGTCTTTCGGAGAAGAAGCTTTTCAGGAACTTGGAGGAGTGTCCATTCTTTCAGACAGAGGTGCAATATTTGGGTCACATCATTTTTGGGGAAGGTATCACCATCGATCCTTCCAAGATTAGAGCTATTATGGAATGGCCAACATCCACTATGGTGACTAAGGTACGTAGCTTCATGGGATTAGTAGGTTACTACCGGAGATTTGTTCAAGACTTCTCTCAGATTGCACACCCCATCACTTCCCTTCACAGGAAAGGGAAGAAGTTTGTTTTGTCAGACAAATGTGAGAATGCCTTTAGTACACTGAAGGAATGTCTCACTATAACACCTATTCTTGCAGTGCCAGATCCACAGGGTGAATTTTTCATTTTCACAGATGCTTCTTTAGCAAGGCTTGGAGGCATGTTGATGCAGGAGGGTAGAGTGGTATATTTTTAATCTCACAAACTCAAGGATTAAAAGCTTAATTATCAGATTCATGATCTTGAGCTTATGGCAGTTGTGCATGCTTTTGTTCAATGGAGGCACTTTCTACTTAGTCGAAGATTCACATTTAGGATAGATCACTTGAGTCTTTACCACCTCTTCATGTAGCCCAATCTCAAATCTCATCAGCCGTGTTGGATGGAGTTGCTTTGTGAGTATGATATGGAGATTGAGCATGTGAACGGGAAGGAGAATATGGTAGTAAAATCTATTAGCAGATGGAGACATGTGGCTATGGACACCTTAGTGAGAACGGATTTGTGGAGTAGGATTCTTTAGCAGCTTCCTCTTGATAGCTTCTACATTACAGTTTGAGAAGATATTGAGTCTTAGAGACCCATCGAGGGGAAGTTTGATGGTTTTTCTTTAGAGGCAGATAGTCTTCTCAGGCACAGGCCAGATTTATGTTCCCAGAGATGGAACTTGAGGCAATACATCTTGGCAGAGGCACTCATGCACCCTATTCAGCCCATCCTGAGGTGAAGAAGATGCACGCCACCTTGAGACAATTGTATCGTTGGAGTGGACTTCGTCTAGACATGCCTCGGTTTGTGTCATGATGTTTAGACAACTAGAAAGTGAAGGCCGAGAATAATCATTCATCTGGCCTTATTTTCCCTCATGCTATACCAGAGTGGAAATGGGACACCATTTCCATGGACTTCATTATTGCGCTATCGATGTTGATATATCACCATAACGCCATCATGGTCATGATTGATAAATTGACAAAAGTGGCTCACTTTTCTCCAGTGAAGACCACTTATATAGCTAGTGTAATGGCACAGGTATACTTGGATGAGATTTTTAGGTTACATGGGTTTCCACGGAAGATCATTAGTGACTGCGATCCTTTGTACACTTCGCATTTTTGGACTACCATGCAGCATGCCCTCGGGATGAAGATTAATTTCAGCATAACATATCACCCCAAGATAGATGGAGAGACTGAGTGGTGAATCATATTTTAGAGGACATGCTCATGATGTATGTGATGGATCAATAGTCTAGATGGGAGGAGTACTTGTACTTGGTGGAGTTTTCCTACAATAATACTTTTCAGAGTTCTATAGGCATGGCTTCATTTCAGGCTTTGTATGGCAAAGTGCAGGACACCTCTTAACTGGGATAGGCTAGAGGACATGGTTTCTCTTGGACCAGCTTTGTTTCAGGACATGGAGTAGTAGGTTCTTTTGATCAGATAGAGACTACATGTGGCACCCGACAAGCAGAAGAAGTATGCAGATCAGCATAGGAACAACTGTAGTTTTGTTGTGGGCATGAAGGTTTTACTTCGTGTTAGGCCACATAATATCCATATCTGTTATGGAAACGGTTCTAAGTTAGCTCCTAGATTCATGGGTCCTTTTTAGATCTTGGAGCGTATTGGCCCTTTGGCCTACTTTCTAGCATTACCACCTAGCTTGTCTCGCGTACATGATGTGTTTCATTTTTTTGTTCTTAGGAGATATGTTGTAGATCCTTCTCATGTGTTAGATTAGACATTATTGCAGGTGTAGGATCAGGGGAAGATGATGGTGGGGCCCATTTGCATCCTAGATAACATGACCCTGGGCCTTTGAGGTAGAGAGGTTGATCAGGTTTGAGTGCAGTGGGACAGATATGATGAGACTGCAGCTACATAGGAGGATGCTACTTTACTACGAGTTCAGTTTCCACATTTGTTCCAGCGATTTCTAGGAGGAGGTTGAGTCTGAGGGGAGGGGGTTGTAGTGCCCACTTCCCTTTGACACCTTTTGATACTGATCATGACACTATCGACTATATTATGGACATTATTATAGTTTTGATTTACTATGATGTTAGATATTTGATCATAGATTATTATTGAATTTTATTCTTATATGATGCATGATGATTATTAGAGACACTTTATATGTTGATGATGTTATACTATTGGACATGGTTATATGATGCATGTTATTTGAATTTGTGATATTTAGATATTGTGAGTGGACCTGGAAATGGAAAATTATTGGATGATGATATAGTTGCTGATACAATTATAATGATATTGTTAGATTTCTTTGATGTTGTTGTGATTCATATATCTAGATGATTTTGGAATTTTAATTATATTTATATTATTTTGGACGTTCTAATATGGCCACGAGGCCGAAGGAGGTACTTTTTTTTTGCAGGTTAAACTATCACAACAAACATCGGGGGATTGGAGACCAACCACATTGGAATTCTAGATTAATTCAACAAGGTCACCTTGGCAACTAGTTTTGTTTGTGTGTGTATTTGTTACTGTTAGGGAATCCCATGGGGGGGATCACCTTTAAATGTGACCAAGGGATTTTATGTATTTCTTTTATTTTTGGTCCATTTTGTTTAATTTGTGCATGTCTTTATTTTGTGGTGCACTTACCCCTTTCTTTCGTTATTTAATGTGGTGCTAATATTGTGAGTAATCATATTATTTAGTTAATTAATTAAAATATGCCATAATAATGTAATTAATAGAGTGGTTGGCCATGCTTTAAAGTGTGTAAGTAATGTGTAAGTGACCTTGTAAGTTATGTGTAAGTTAACTTTTGAGTGTGAAACACTCCACCTTCTCGGATATTCGAATTTTTCCTTGGAGGCTGATTTTAGAGGCTTGTGGGACAAGTTAAATTTATCGCATACCTCTTAAATTTACATACCAACCTTGCCTATGGTTGGAGGGTTAAATTTAGACCTTTTTATGCATTTGTACAAGTCAAGTTGAATGTTGTAATTGCACTTTTCTTACATGATTTAATTTTAGTCCTTATGGGGTATGGAATTGTTTGAGTGTGTAAGTAAATCTCTCATATTATTCACCCACCTATTTATTATGCATCAGAGAATGATATTTACTTGGTGTTTGGGGTTGAGGATGTGTGATGTGGCATCCTACATGGATCCACCTCATCCTCTTCTCTTCCCTCTTCTATAAAATTCAAATTTCTTGCCTTGTTTTGGGTTGCTTCACTTTTAGGGAGACTTCATTTTGAGTGAATTTTTTTGTTGTTTTGGGAGCTCTTGCTTGGAGAAGTTTTTGGAAGATTATTGCATGCTTGTATTGGGTTGATTTTTGGATTGCTTGCATTGGAAGGAGCTTGTTGTTTTGAACTAGGAACAACTCCATCATGGAGAGGTAAGAGCTTGGCTCTTGAAATGATCTTCTTTTGTTTATGTAAATGTTATTGTGTGAATGTTTTGGTATATCTTGTGGGTTGTTGGGTAGATGGGCTAGGAATGGTGTAGGAGAAGACTATGAGGTTTATTATGTGGGAGGCACAAGTGTGTTTTAGGGATGCATAAGGGTGTAGGGAGTTGGGATCTGGGTTCCACCTTACAAAGAAATATCTTGTATTTCTTTACTCGTTATGGGGTGCCATAAGAGGTTGGGGATGCATAAGGAAGTGTGAGAAATAAGGGGGTACTTAGGGGAGGCACAAGGAATGTCAGGGTTTTGATATACTATTTTTGGCGGCTTGTAACTCAGGTGGTGATACCCAATTTTCCCCTTTGGGAGGCATAAGCAAGCATCCCCCATAGCTTCTTTGCTCCTTTGGCTTGCATGGTGAAGCCTGAGTTTTTTGTGATGTCTTTCATATGGTTGTAAAACTGCTAGTTTTGTTTTGGATTGTGTTTTTAATTTAAAATGTGCATGTTGAATGGTTGCATTGTGATGTGGAAGCCTATTGTTACCGTGAGTTGAAACACATTTCTTATTGCATTATGGTTGGGGCTCGGGGGCCAATGAAGAAGGACGGATTCTCCTCTTCATTGGATTTCTTGGTTGGGTGGAGAGGGTTTCCTTTCCCTTACTCCTGTTATAATCAAATTGGAAGAATGAGTAGAATGCATGTTGTTGTTCTAGAGCTGAAAAAAGAGAATTTGAAAGTCCCTTGTGAAATGAAATCTCATTGTAACGTTCCCACTTGAAGTGGATGATATTGTAAATGTTTGTAATGTAAATTTTTGTACAGATTTGCAAGTGAAATTTGAAATGTAAAAGATTTATACTCTGTATTCTATTTTGGAAAGAATGTGAAAGAATGATAATGTTTTGTATATTGTATTTTGAAATCAAATGGAAAGGAGGTTGTATGAGTTTTGTTGGAATTAATGGAAGTGTTTACCTTGTTCATATGATATTATTCCTTTGGAAGTATGTGCTTAGCATAATCTATGAAATCTCTGTTTAAAAAGTGGTAAAGTGGAACATGTGGAAAGAAAATGTATTGTCTGCCTTGTATACAATAAATGATTTTCAAAGAAATGAAGAAGGAAGTTGTAAGTTGTCTTTTGGAATCAATAAATGAATGTAATTATTTTCTCAAATTGCATTTTTGTATTGAATCTGATCATATCAATGAATTGAAATATCTGTTTGAAAGGAAGAAATGCATGTGAGAAAAATACAGTATTTTGTCTCATTGAAATGTGAAAAATTTGAAATCTGTATTACATTTTGGTCTTGAATGGTTTGATTTGAATCAAATAAAATGTGTTAGATTTGAATTGGAATGTATTATAAATAGTTGGAAAAATAAATGGCAAATAGACCCATATAAATTTGATCGTTGTTATTTGTAAATTCAAACTGGCAATTATCTAAACCAAAAACACACAGTTTGAACCTGTAACAATAAAATAACAAATTTAATAATTGATATGAAGTAGTAGGCCCTAAAAAAGTTCAATTAGACTAAAAAACTTAAAAGGAAATATTTCAAAACTTAGCCAAATCTGAATCAACCGTTTTACATTCGTTTTGCTGTTAAAATGTTAAATTTTCGAATTGGAATTTAATCAAAAAAATATTCCTCAAAAACTTATCCTAAATCCATCTAAGAACAATTCTCCATGTCTATTTGACATGTCTAGAGAGAGGAAGAAAGTCAAATTGAATAAATATCACAAGTTAAAATTTACTAGTTCGCACTGTGAAAGCCTGTAGGCCGTTTTCTTAAAATTTACCCCTTAAAATTTATCAAAAACCAAAAAATTATTCATCTCTGTGCAAAGAGGAATTTGAGAGATTTCCAAAAAGTCTTCATTTTCCCCAACCTAAGCTCTTTATCAAAATTTATGGCCCTCTGAAGCTTTTCTTCCTTGGCGTCAAATTTTGGGAAAAGTTTTCCTTGGTGGGCCAGCGGCCTAAATTTTTCCCTTAGAGCTTAGGAATTTTTTTGAGAAATTTTTCCCAATTTTCCCACCACCCTACTAGCCCGCAACCAATCAGAGGCTGTCACGTGGCACCATGACGTGTCAGCAGAGGGGTGGATCCCCTTTTAACTTAGCACTTTTGAAAAAAATTGGGAAAATTTTCCAAATTTTCCCCACCGGCCTACAACCAATCAGGTGATGCCACCTGGCATCACAAGGCATCGGCGGAGGAACGGGTCCCTTTTTTTCTTTCGTGTCTTGGAAATTCTTTTGAAAAATTTCCAAGTTTTCCCCACTATTTTGCCGGTCCGTAGCCAATCAAGGGCTTCCACGTGGCATCACGAGGTGCTGGCGGAGGTGCGGGTAAATTTTACCCTCTTACCCCTTAAGGGTGTTTTTCCAATTTTCTCCCTACCGCTCCGCCTTCCCTGCATTGGCTTAGGAGATACCATGTGTCCCTTGCAAAATCATGCAAGCGCGGGCTCATAGATGTCTTTCACCCCGCACAGGAGAATTTATAAAATGTCTCCCACCACCCCGTTCTCTCTGCGCTGACTTGTGAAATGCCATGTGTCCCTTGTGGAATGGTGGACCTGTGGGAGTGCGGGCACAAATGTGGATTTTTTCCCCCGCACGGGAATTTTTCCAAAAATCTCCCCACAATATGCCACGTGGCTCAAAGCGCCTATTGGATAGTTTTTGAAATAACTCCCAATTACATTTTTGTCTATTAAAATAATAGGTCTTATCTTCATCTTGTTGATAACAAATAATATCGGTATTTAATGAAGATGATGCCTATAGAATATTGGTCTTATCTCTTCATAATACCTATTTTAAAATAGGTATTCACTCTTCATATTGCCTCCATGATCGCCTTCGCACTTAATTTCATCCTTCTTGGCTCGAGCTCAGAGAATGTCTTCTCGAAGATAGAGTTTGGAACTTCAAAATAATATTTCACCTATTAAAATAATAAGACTTAAAACTAATAACAATAATGCCTATAAAAATATTGTTCTTACATATTACTCACCTATAATAATAGGCCTTAGCTCCGAAACATATACTTATATTAAAATATAGGTATTTCAAAATAATAATGGCCTATATAAAATAAATATAAGACCCATTACATTCATAATATTCTCCATTATCCTCCACGGGCTTAGCTTGAGAGAGACTAAGCTCCACAAATGAGCTTGTGTAATGGAGAGGGGTATGGTCCCTTTTATAGTAGAAAAGGCCCTAAAAATATTGTTTAAATCCCTTATCATGCCATTCATATCCCAACCAACTCGTTGGGAAACTCTGCATGCAAATGGGAGGTTGAGGGTTCCAATCCCACTCCCCATGACATCATCGAATATTTTGCTAGGATCATGCCATGTTGCTGAGACCATGCCATGTCACCCTATGACTCACACTTGAGCCCTTCCATGTGTCCATGTGCCCCCCTTACTTCGCTGTCCTTATAACCAAACGGTTGGGGGAGTTTTTTTTCTCGATGTTTCTACTGAGTCTGTCGCTTTATCCATGTGCATTGTGGATTATCTGAGACATTGGATATGTTGTGGCTTAGGCCACGAAGCCTGATTTTTTCAGCGGTAATAATTAACATAGCTCGTAGAGTTATTTAGATACCCAAACTCGCTCAATACAAGGTATAACTCAATTGTAACATGATGTCAACTCACCATATAGCTTGCAACATAGCTCCATGGCTAAATGATTGAATCGTCATTGGTAAATTGATCTTGGTCCAATGTGGAAATGTGGTGGTAGGCCATGTGGTGGCTTGAGGACCCACCACTTGACAAATATTTTTGTCAAACGTGTATGAAGATGAAGATCATGTCGAATGAAAAATACCAAAGGTACAAACCTGAAAACATCACCTTTGCATGATCCTACTTGCCACTACTTCGTGACTTTCCAGTTGACCCAGTCCCTCCTAGGGTTGACCGTAACTTTGACCAATAACCATTTGCATGTATGAACTTCGTTTTTGATGTTCAAATAGTTGAAAAAAAGTTCTTGAAGTCAACTTCTTCACTGTGGTGATCATGGAAGGTTTATGGAACATCTATCCTCCTTATTTACCTATGGATCACACCTCCACAATGTGAATTTTTTTTTGTCCCAAAAATCTTATAAACTCCAATTCATGTAATTAAGAAGAGATCTACGTAGTATACTGCTAACTCCTCAATCAAATAACTGATGGTTCAAAATCTAGGATTTTTGGCAATTGGGATCACTTTCTCCTGTTACGCTACTCTGATATCTGAAGAAGACCTCCACACCTCCACTTTATTGTGATAAGTTTCCCAATGAAACCTCAACGCTCCCACTATGCGGTGCTAAGCTTCTAGATATATGACATTAAGGATCCCCTTTTACTCTATAACACATCTCCTAGCTCTGAGTTGATTCTGCAGAATCCAAATGGGTTTGGAGGAGCTCCATGCTACATAGAGCTAAAAGTGATCTGATGTCAATGATGGACAATGACTTGTCAGGTACCATCCTGCTACATGGTCATAAGAGACTCTACACATAATGAAGATGTGACCCAATGTCACATTCCTTTCTAGATCTCAATTCTCCCTTTACACGGTGCTAAGTCCTCTTTCAAGACCTCAACGCTTCCACTACATGGTGCTAAGTCCTGATGATCAGCTACCATTCAGATGTCTGGTCTTAATGCCTTAACATCAAATGATGTTCTGAGCTAATCTCTTGCAAGTTTCTCTTGTTGACACAAATTATTAGGTACTACTCTATTGTATGGCCATAATGGGCCTCCTCACAGAGTGAAGTTCCAATTTGATGTCAGATGTCAACAATGTTTAGCTACCATTTTGCTGCATGGTCACAATGCCTCTACACTGAATGAAGTTCTGAGCTGACACTAGTGAGTTCAAATTTTCACACAAATGGCTGAAAAATCTCCAATCTTATTAGTTAAAATATTATATCTAAGCTGTAACATGCACTCAAAAGATGATTATGGAGATACATGCCCTTAAAAGGGTCTTTATACAACTTCTAAATTAGTTGTAAAAAATGCAAGATTAGTTGTAAAAAATGCTCCATTTTTGGAGTCTTTGTACAATAAGCTAAAATGCCAAAAATAAGGAAAATAATTTCGCATGATAAACCTATCGGGAAGATTTCTCCTATTTGGTGACTTATGTACTTTTTATTCCCCGTTGTGGTTTAACATGGATTGACTTTGTTTGTCTTCTCCTTGCTAGATGATTCAACAAGGAAAAAATATACTACATCTCATGGTGTTAGAAAAATCACCAAAATAATTACCCTCTCAAGGGTCTTACCAATGCAAATATGAAAATCAGTACAAACATTTCCCAGAATTGGGTCTTTTACTAAAGTGCCCCTATTGATCGTTAAACGATATATCATCTGAACATGAGATATAATGGAATAAATCCAAAGATAAATGCAAGAAAATTACTTAGGATGATAAACATGTCCCTTAATCTATCCCACCAATATGGACTCCACAAGTACAAGTCGATGCCATCACTATCAACTCAACCTTCATTGATCAATCTGCTCGGAGTATAGCAAGTTTGCAAGTGCGATCACCTGCTATGATACCAACTTGATCAAGAAATAGACTGAATTTTTTTATCCTTGATCACGGACCCCTATAGGCATTAAATTCTTTTGAAAACTTACCCCATTAAAATAAACTTAAAGAAATGTAAGAATCGAAACACACTACATATAGGTTGATAACAAAGTTCGACAGAATGTCTGCATCTCTGTGTTCATCAATAGAACCGATATATTATGTACTTCAATGAATTTAACAAATAATACAATCTAAGCATGATAATATTGAATACATAATGGAAAAAGAACCTCCTATATATCACAGATTCGATCCAGTATTCACCTTCATGGTACAATGCCTAATGGCTCCTCGATCAGTCTTCCAGATGTTATTTTGTGCCCTATGGATCCCTGATCAGTCTTCCTGACATGACGCACTGTGAAGTTGTGGATTAATAAGCCTGAAAAACAAAAATCTCCTCCACGACCACCAAGTGATAATCCTCGGCTTATACAATAGATCTGATCTTCCTTTGCAGAATATTCTATGACACTAAACTCCAGGATCCACAATATGTCGTGTGGCTCATCTACCAATTACAATTTTGCCTATTAAAATAATAGGTCTTATCTTCATCTTGCTGATAACAAATAAGATGGGTCTTTGATGAAGATGATTCCTATATAATATAGCTCTTATCTCTCCATAATACCTATTTTAAAACAGGTATCCAGTCTTCACATCACCTCCATGATCGCCTTCAAACATCATGTCATCCTTCTTGGCTCAGGCTTGGTGAATTTATTCTCAGAGAGAGAGTTCAGAACTTCAAAATAATTTTTCACCTATTAAAACAAAAGGACTTCAAAATAATAGCAATAATTCCTATAAAAATATAGGTCTTACATATTACTCGCCTATAATAATAGGCCTTAGGTCTGAAACATATACCATTATCAAAATATAGGTCTTTCAAAATAATAATGGCCTAAATAAAATAAAATAAAGGACCCATTCGATTCATAATATTCTCCCTTAGCCTCCACGGGATTAGCTTGGGAGAGACTAAGCTCTGCAAATGAGCTTGTGTAATGGTGAGGGGTCGGGTTCCTTTTATAGTAGAAAATGCCCCAAAAATCTTGTTTAAATTCCTTATCATGCCATTCATATCCTAACTAACTCATTGGCCGAGTTTGTTGGGATGCTCCGCATGCAAAGGGGAGGTCTTGGGTTCTAATCTCACTCCGTACGACTTCATCAATTGTTTTGTTGGGATCATGCCATGCTGCTACGACCATGCCATGTCACCTTGCGACCCACACTCGAGCCCTTCCACATGTCCACGTGCCCCCCTTCCTTTGTTGCCCACATCAGCAAACGGTTGGGGGAGTTGTTTTTCCCGATGGCTTTGCCAAGATTGCTCCCTTATTCATGTGCATTTTGGATTATCCCACTTTTATGGGGATTACAATGTGGGAAGGATTAATATATCCCGAGACATATTGGATAAGTTATGGCTTAGACCACGAAGCACCATTTTTACGGCGGTTATAATTAAAATAGCTCACTGAGTTATTTAGATAAACAAATTCACCAAATACAAGGCATAGCTCAATTGTAACTCGATGTCAACTTGCCATATAGCTTGCAACATAGCTCTATGGCTAAACAATTGACTCCTCATTGTTAACTTGAGCTCGGTCCAATGTGGAAATGTTGTGGCAGGGCACGTGGTGGGCAGAGGACACACCACGTTGCAAATATTTTTTTCGATCATGTACAAAGATAAAGATGACGTCAAATGATGAAGACCAGAGGTACAAACCTAAAAACATCACCTTCGCATGATCATACTTTCCATTGCTTCGTGACTTGCAAGTTGACCCGGTCCCACCTAGGGTTGACTGCAACTTTGACCAGCCACTGTTTGTACATACAAACTCTGTTTTTGATGCTCAAATAGTTGACAGAAAGAGCTCAAAGTCAACTTTTGCACTATGGTGATACTAGAATATTTAGGGAACATATTTCCTCCTTATTGACCTCCGTATTAATTATCCTTTGTGGAATGGAATTGTAGCTTTTACAAAATACTTTATTATAAGGACCATATCTTTTTATTACTTGAATGACATGAAAATGGATTATTAAACATTTTTTTTACTTACTAATACATGGAAGTTTAATTATATATATATATATATATATATATATATATATCATTTTCAATGGTTTTGGTAGATTATTATTTTGATAATTGAGTTTATCTTGGACAAGTTTTTATTTACATTTGTGTTTATATGTATTGGAATTGATTGTGAGATCAATGAAAATTTTGACCATGATAGTGTATTCATGATGGCTAAGTTTGAAACCCTTAAAGAAGGATAATTATGAAATTATGAATATCAATAAATTATCTAAGTCTAAAATCTTAAATAACCCTCCAAAATATAGATTGTATATTATAGCTCTTAGATCTCTTACATATCTCAAACTAGTCTCAAAAATCATATATATATATATATAAAAGGAAGTGAATCTCCATATATAAATTTTAGTATAATGAAGTAGATATCCACTTGTAAGTGTAGTTGTACTTAAATGTTTGTTTTATGATATAATTGCTTTGATAAATATTTAATTAATAATGTAAATAAAGTAATTGTGGTAAATGGCGAGGATTATCAAACATGATGGATTGCATTTAAGGTTTAGAGAAAGACTTTTGGTTGTTTAAAATACTTCAATCTTAATATTTTTTATGGAAAATTGAAATAAAACTCTATTTGAATACAAACCCCAATTTTTTAGATTTGAATTTTATTAAAGAAATGTGAGATAGTCGTATCTGTAATTGAAAGGATACAACTATTGAGAGTGGGGGATAGAGTAAAAAAAGAACATGCCAAATAATTATAAAAAGAAAATAAAATATTTTCTGTGATTTTAGTCAGCATCGTGAAATATGTCTCTTGATACACAATGTTAAACTACTTCAAATATATATATATGATATGAGAGAGTACACCCTAGTTTAAACCTATCTATTTAAATGAGGATGGAACTATGACATAGTACCTTTAAGATCAACCTCAAATTTATTTATTTATAATTTTTTAATTTATTAGAATGTATTTACAATAAACACCATGAAGATATTTATAATTGAGTGGAACCAACATGCCAAGGTTTGATCATGTCATTTATCTTAACAAACTTGATTTTAATGAAATTGTTTTTTAGTAGAAAGATGGAACACATGCTATAGATTCTTTGTTTGAGTCTTACAATGTCTACAAAAAAGAATAAAAAAATATATTAGTTTGGAAGACATGTTTATTACTATATGTTAAAGAAAATAGCTTGAAATGTTGATACAATTTTCAATCAAATCGGCTCTCGTGAGTTGTGGAGGGTAGAAATAATATGGATATTGGTAACTTCTTACTGTATGCTTAAGTAAGGGAATTGAATGTTGATGAGGAGGCATGAGTGCATCATTTTTTCCACCCAATCACAACAAAACTGAAAGATTCTAATATAAGATTATATTTTTCACTCATTTGGTGTACAAATAGTGATTTATACTCTTTTAATCAATAGTAATTTTTTTAATAAATCACTCAAAAACAACCTTGATGTCCTATAATGCCATATACATGTACTATTTGCAAATTTCATCTTGAACATATATCCACAAATAAATTTGACATGAAGAAGGGTTAGGGGGTGGAGGCTATAAAATATAGACCATGGGCGTTTCAAGTCTTCTTTTGTCTATTTATCCCTGCACCTAATGATGATCCACAATCTCTCCCCTAAACCATGTTTCACCTTTGAGCTATCACAATAGTCTCTTCTTGCTATTATATCTTTGTTGAAGAATCTAGAACCAAATGGCTTGTATATTGCCTCTACATTTAGAGGTGTTTGCATGACCACATCCCACTCCACACATGGAGCTACATATTCTAGGTACCCCCATCATCATATCCACACACCTGAAAAGTGAAACTCGTGGTTACCTAAAAAAATTTATCTTTCATGTTGATGTTATGTGAGGACTTCCTTGTAGACATGCGCATGCAAGAGGATAAAGATCGAGAACATGGGAAACAATATTACTTAAGTAAATTTAGTTCTTTCAATATAACTTCGATGCGACATGTTAATTTTAAAATTTTCTCTTATTTTAAAGTTTTCCAAAAAAAACAATTGAATGTAAATTTAATGCTCTAGTTTGATTAGAGACAAGTTGAAGAAGCTAGATTTAGAATTATTTCTTTTTTGCATAGTTCGTTGGAGTAAATTTTAATGTCACTTTCAATTTTTGTTTGTTTTGAATTCCAAATTGTACAGCTTCAGTCTAAAATATTCAATAAAATATTTTATTAATAACATTAGTTGAATTAAAATGTTATGATGTTTTTAATATTCCATAGGATTTTCCATATCAATTACATTTTATTAGATTTTTCATAGAGAGATACTCCATGATAATTTTAACAGTGTCTCTCTTGAAGAGGATCTTACCTGCGATGACGCATCATATGACCAGAGATTAAATATATGATAACATTGTTTATTAAAAGTTCCATCATATAGATTGATCGTCTAGAGAATGAGTTTTAAACTATCAGGTGGGAGCTGTGAGCAGGAAGGGTTTGAAACTGGAGATGGGAGGGAGAGTGACCTGGGACCTCCTTCACCCCTTCGTCTTCCTCCTAAACAGGTTCAGGATTAGAGCAGGCAACAAGAAGGCGGCCTCTTCTGTTCAGATACCCCTGCCTCCCCCTTCTTGGGATGTGGAAGGTCTTTCCTTATCTATTCCTTAGGATCGTATCATTAGATCTGAACAGAGCTATGCATTTTCATTACATGGTAGATTTGTTAGCACCCATCTAAACATTGAAGATGTGTGTAGTTGAGCACTGCGAAAATGGAAACCAAGAGGTAACCTAAATATTGTTTCCATGGCCATTGAATCATTTATCTTTAATTTCCTTCTTAAAGAGGATTTTTTTGGGGTATTGAGGAAGGCCCAAGGTTTTTTTGAAAAGCTGTATTGCGTATGGTAAAATGAGCCCCTCGTTCTATGGGCTGTCCTCATCCCAGCTTCCTATCTGTGTTATATTTCCTGCTTTGCCTCCCGCGTTTTGGGAGTCAAACGTGATTAAGGGCATTGCTAGTATACCTGGATCCCTTTTAGGAGTGGATTTGGCCACCAAAGCTTCCTCCAGACCGATTTTAACTCGCTCTTCCATCAGTGTCCCTGCTGGAAAGCCACCTGCCTCAATGAGGCTTAAATCTAAAAATGGTGTCTGGGTTCAAAACCTAGTTTATGAAGAGTCAAGATTTTTCTGCACCAAGTGCTCTTAAGTGGGGCATTCCTTGGCAAATTGTGTGGCTGCCCTGGCTTGGGCACGTAATGATATCCCTTTTGGCGTCGTCTGTCCCTAAAATTCAAATAGATCGTAATTATTCCCCCTCTGGGGTCGGTGCGGATGAGGGTCTTTAGTTGGCAATGGACGTGACTATGTTGGTTGTATCATGCCCTATTTCTACTCTTCCTGTGAATTCAGTGAACACACGGATAGGGGAGAAGGTTTCTACGCCTCAGTGACAACTGGAAGGTTTAGATGTTGTGCCCGTGTTAAGGTCTCAGTGCGGCCAGTCCTTTGTGAAGAAAAATGTGAAGGATGGGGGACGAATTGGTGTTGTGACCGAATCTCCGTTTGAGGTCAGTGTGACTGAGTAAACTTTATTTGACGTGCAAGTGTGAGAATCATTTGATGGTTCACCTGCCCCTCCTATTTTGGATTTGACCGTGGCGACCCCTCCATTTGAATGCTTTGCGTTGAGTTTCGAGAAAGAATTCCCGTCTCTGGCACAATCCATGGATGCATTACAATATATTGAATTTGATTCTCCTGTGGTGATGATTGATTTAGTCGATGAATTGGTTGTGGAGACAGAGACGGAAGATTCTTTTGAAGAAGTAAGACTGAAACTGGGAGAAGATCGATTCTTGGAAGGAAGATTAGAAGCTGTTTTAAATATTGATCCTCGTATTGCGCTTAATCCACTTTCTAGGTTTAGCGGTAGCTCGGCCCCCATTATTCTTGACCCAGATTCCCTTAAAATCTAAAGGTTTGGGAGGGCTCATGATATAAAGATTTTGTAAGGCTGAAATTTTGCTCGAAGAAGGATCTTAAGGCTCTAGATGAAGAAAATGGCTGGAATATCGTCCTTCATAGGAAGTCTAAATTGAAATGATCATCTTGTTTCTAGTTTTGTCCTGGTGTTAGAATTGGGTTAACTTGTTTCTAGTGTTTTCTTTTTGGTCTTCATTGTCTTATCTTGGAATTTCAGCCTTTTTTTTCTAGGTAGGTTTTGTTCGTGTGAGTCATTTTCCACATTAGTGGGTGAGTCATCTCACTTAGGTGAGATCGTAGGTCTACGTGTCATTTAGGGGTCATTATGATATTCTCTTATCCGTCATTACGTTAGTGCATCATTTGTGTCATGGGAGTTACTTCCTATTCCAAAAATGTAACTCCCCCTCTCCACTCAATTTGTCATAATTACAACATTGGGGTTACTCATCACCCCTTCATATCTATGAGATTTGAGTGACAGTTTGTGGATTGTAATGAGGTTCTACCCCTTTTTTGAATCTTGCATGCACTTTTAGTTGATGTTCAATCTTCTCTAAATCTCCTCATGCTATCATCTGCACCTTCATGGATGTTCATGTTGTCCCTCGCGATCCTCGTGCTTCACATTTTTACATACTCTTTCATGGTATCAAAGAGCATGTTGTGTGGATCTGTGAAACTGTTCGGTGTTTCAGTGTTTTGTGGCTTACCATCGTGCTATACAAAACGAATTTGGTGCATTGTAATGGTTATTCTAGTTGTGTGTTACTTGTATTAATTCTAGACTTTATACCTAATTTTTTGGCAAAGGTTTCGTGGTTCGTGTTTTTGATATTTTGTGTTTATGATTTTCAGCATTGCATGTGTGTTTTGGAGGTTCTTAAATGCAGTTTCAACATTTCATTTCAGGGTTTCAGTGTTGGTTTCAAATTTTTTGAGGTTGTAGAGCTATTTTTCTGGCCTAGCTCGGCTCTAGCTCACTGAGGTGGAAATCGAGTTGGCTCCAAATCGTCTTTTGGCTTGAATCACACTCTAAACTATTATGGATCAAATCATCTCAGGTTTATATCAGGGTTGGTTAACTTGTCTTGGACTGACCGGGTTTACCCTACTTCATTTCCACCGATCCTCAATGCATCTTGCAACCTCTATGTATTTGCATTGTCAAACTCCTAGCCAACCAGTCATGCATGAACCTTGCAACACTTATGGTCGTGCTTCACATGGATCTTGATCCCCTTCTTTGAATTCTGGCTTGACCCTATGTTTTGGTTCATTTTGCATCCCGTTTGGCCTTGGCTCAAGTGTTTAGCTCCTTCTTCATTGCATTGGTGTGTTTTTCTGGCTCTCTGTCGAAGTTTTCCTTGCTCGTTGTGTTGGACGTGCATCTTCCCCAAATCCTTCCATGTTCACATCCCTTTCCTCACTGCTTCGTTTTTTCACAATGTGTTACACCCAGATTTCGTGTCGAATTATGTCATTCTAGCTCACTCGGCATCCGTTTCATTCCTAGACCGACTTGCCACGAATCTCGCCTAACGCTTCAGATCACCCGTCAACTTCATGGCTGGATCACCTCCTGCAACTTTCTGGTCACCTCAGTGTGACACATTTAGGTGCGGTGTTACCCTCACTATCATATCTGTATCCAACTTGTTTTTCCCATAACTAACTCACTAATCCCTCCACCTAAAATTCAATAGCTTGCCTCCTCGGTCAACTCTCCCACCTAGGAGGTCACGCCAATAAATCAAGCGACTTGACCTCATCAGTTACCTAACTCAACCCTCTTTCACTAACTCGTCGTGTTACCTACTCTTCTTGACTCGTAGAGTTGCATGCCCCTGCGATCTCCCCATTAGCTCACCCTGCTTCCCATCTTAACTTGCTGAGCATCTCGTCAAGCTTCTCACCGAGCTCTCTAGCCCTCCTTCATCCTTTTTACATGTAATACCTTGTCTTTCCTTTTTTGATTGTTTTTCAATTTTCTCGCCTTTTTTAGCTTTCTATACCATTATAAAGGAGGAAACCATAAAAATTCACAGTAATAAGGGGGAGTATATTTTTCTGGGCACCGCATGTGGGGTTATTAGGCTTTCCAGGTCACTTTTTAGGGATCGTTGCATTGTACTACTCTTCTTCAAATGTGACAAGTAGACGTGTTTAGAAAAGCCTTGCAGCAAGAGAGCCTTCTCTTTTACGTCATGAGACTCCTTTTCTCTCACACTCAGTAGTGTTGTGTACCCTTGTATTTCTTTTAATTGTTTGTGCTTGATTTCATTTTTTCTCTACCTCTTACTAGGACTTCGTTGTGGACTGCACTCTTGCACTAATAATCATCCCTTGTGAGGTGAGTGGTCAACTTCCCAACGTCATATGAATACACCCTATTGTAATCACACATTACTCATAAAGTGCTGCAAACAGGGGGGTTATCACTACTTTTCTCAGGTGTTGTGTTGCTTGTATTTGCATTATCGACTAAGTTTGAGGACATGCATTCTTGTACCCTCTTATTCTTGTGCACCTTACATGTTTTGCTTCGACTCCTACATTATGAAGGATACTCTTTCCATACTTGAGCATCGCAGGATTTCATTAAAAACTTCGTCAATTATTCTTAGGAGAGAGAACTA
This sequence comes from Taxus chinensis, assembly GCA_019776745.2. Taxonomy (NCBI): domain Eukaryota; kingdom Viridiplantae; phylum Streptophyta; class Pinopsida; order Cupressales; family Taxaceae; genus Taxus; species Taxus chinensis. The sequence continues at coordinate 151,509,756 of CM034148.1, forward strand.
TATATCATGGCATGCTTCTATAGAATGTTACTTTTCCTATGCGAGCTCACATTCGATCCCAAAAAATCAAGTGGTAGGTGGGCTCGACAATGGAGAAGCAGGGTCAGAAGATGAATGGCCATGGAAATGTTGAAGAAAATTGAGCCCAGAGTGAGTTGACTCGAAGCAAAGCAACAGAGCCATGGAAGGTGCCACGTGTCAGCTCAACGCACTTTCAAAAGGTGCAACAAAATTGGAGACCCCAGGGATGTGCTTGACCCCCACGTGGATCTTAGCACATAGCAGGCTTGCGACAATGCCAAGTGTCCCATGTTCACAACTTCAGGAGCTAACTACAAAGGTCCCACCCGAAAAGGGGTTTTGGCATTATATATAGTGGGGCCCTTTACTCACCCAAAGGAATGAAGCAGGTAGTGTTCACTCAAGGCCTGAATCAGCTAAGTACAAAAGGGTCAGTAGAATCCTCCACGTGTCATCTCGGCGTGCAACTTCAAAAGTATGAAAAAAAGGTAGGTCCCCAAACGAGCATAGGCTCTCCATGTGTCTAGAGCCGTAAAGGTAGAACCGGTAGTTGAAAAGTCTAAAGCATGGGAAGAGCCAACTGAAGCCTCCACATGCTTCATCAGTGCAAATTCAAAGGTAAGATCCGGAGGCAAGTCCCCAAAGGAGCACAGGCTCTCCACATGTCTAGGGCCTAGGAAATTTGCACCAACCATTGAAAAGGTCTAACCACCAACAAAAGCCTCCACGTGTCGGATCAATGCAACTTCAAGGGTAAAACCCACTATTAGGTCCCAAATGTGTAGCCCTCCATGTGTTAGGGTCAGACATAGTGTCTTCGCTAAAATAAAGGGACTTAGCCAGAACACAAACAAAGAATAGAAGGCTCGCGGACGGTGCCAAGTGTTGTTACTTCGTGAAAGAAGGGGGGTGCATTCCCGTGGACCCTAAAAGGATAACAATATTGTGAGAGCCCACATTGAACACCTTGACCCTGACCTTTAGATGATCATAACTTTTGAATGGAAGCTCGGATTTAAGCGAGAGACGAATTTTGGAAATCTCTTGGCATCTGCTACTCACCTACCTCCATAATGAAAAATTATAGTCTACCATTTTCGAAGTTGTCAGGATTCTCACCTACCACTATAATGAAGTATGGGTTTCCTTTCTTTCCCAAAAAGGAACAGTAATGGAGGCATGGGTTTTGTAGTAAAACCCATCATTGTTGTAGGAAAATTCATTGCTCTTTTGGGGTGGTTGAACAAGAATTCAGATTTCTTCTATCTCCTTCTCTAATTCTTCCTATATATTGTAAGGAGGGGCATTTTTCTAGAGGTTGGACATTTTTTCTTTGCACCCTCCCTTCTTCTCTTGTCTGTAAGTGGATTTGTGGAGTCCAAGCCTCCCATTCAAATTGTAATGCAAGTTTGTGCCTCTTGGCCATTGTAATGCACTGTATCAACTTTTTGGAGAAATAATGCATGTCTGTGGATAATTTTCAACCCTCTCTTACATTCATTGTCTCCTTCCTGATCTCTCATTGCAGTCCTAGTTATTTGTGCATGGTGATTGTATTGCATTTTTATGGTTTGTGTTTAATTGCAAAGTAGGTGTTCAACATTCCTTTGGTGCATCACCCTTGTTAGTTTAGGTTTTATTTCTTGCATCTCCTTAATCCTGTCTCCTTGGCAAGCTAGAGTAGGTTTTAGAGTAGATCCTCTGCAATATGAATGTGTGCACCTGAACTGAGGAATAGGAACCGGCCTTCAGCCAGAGAGCCCTCCTCAATTTGCAATAAAGTCCCACACTTTGGGAGTGAGCTCCATGTTATTCAATCACACTGAGGGTCTCAACCCATCTTTCCAAGTTGTCTCATTATTCAGGGGTACTGTGATTCTGCACTAATAGTTTTGGCACACCTAGTGGGAGTAAGAGGTCTTCATTTTTACTGCAACAAAGATTGATGTGTAATTTTTGTAAGTTCCCAGCTTGTAACAAGCTCTAAAATTACACATCTGGTGACTCCAAAAGGGGTAGAATCCACTAGTTTCAGTAGTCCAAGCTTGGTAGATTCATGAGAATAATTCAGATAAGGTCAAGAACAAGAGAAGAAGGATTGTTTGTATATCTACAATTATCCCCAGAAAGAGCAAGGAGAGGAAGAAGAGCTCAAAGGTCTCCATCTCCTGCCAAACAGAACCTTTTCAACACCTCCACCTGGTAGGCCTTTCATTCAATAACTAGAGTTCTTAGACCAATCAGGATGGCATAGCCCAACCCCTATGTCAACTTCACTGGCAGTAGCCTGCTGGCTCTCAATGCAAAAAACCCAGTTCCAGTTGTAGTGCTGAAGAACATTCCATATTTTACTGGAGAGAACCAAATAACTCAATTGATCATATCCAGGACATTGCAAACATCTATGTAATTCATGAGATTGCTGAAATGGACATTATTATCAGGTTGTAGGAATCCTCCTTTAAGGGTAAAGCTTTGCAGTGGTTTAGAAGTTTTACCATGGGATCCATCCAGAATTAGGACCATTAATGCACAGCTCTCCACAATCAATTTGGAGAAAAGGGGGATAAGTCTTTCTTTATTGGACAGTTGACAACAATCAAGAGGGCTCCTAATGAACAGTTGACCGAATTTCAACTTTAGATTCCAAACGTGGGATAGGATTCGATTGGCCGTGAGACCAATAGATGAAGGTGCTTTCCTATACTTCCTTAAAGCTTTAAATTCTGATATTGGTATGATGATTGAATCCATGGGATGTATAACTTTACCTGCATCCTATAACATTTCTATTAGAGCTGAAGAATTGTCTCATTCAAGCTAGTAAACTTGCACCTAGGCCACCTATGCCTCTATATCCAGAACTAGGAGCTCCAAGCACTAGTCAAACACCCACATTAGCTCCTATTCCTACTCCAAAAAATCAGAATTCGAACTGAAGCTTCTACTTCATCTTCTAGCACCTCAAATGAGCTCCAAGAAGTCATGAAGCAACTACAAAACTTAGGTAATGAGTTGGTGACACTTAAGAGGTAGCAAGCTCAAAATTACAGATCATATCAGCCTCAAACTCAACCAAATAGGCCTCCATATCAGCCTAATAGGCCACCCATTCAAGCTGTAAATCAGAACCAAGTAAGGCCTCCTGCTAATAGACCATTCCAGCCTTACAATCCTAATGTTCCATCAAAATCTAGAGCCTTGGTACTAGTGAAAAATAACATAGCTAGGAATATGACTGGTGTTACCCATGCAATCAACCCCATAACCAGTCAATGTGTTTCAATGGTTCTTTGAATCAAGCTCTTATGGTGACAACAACTGGTGTGGAACGAGAGACAAGCCAAGAAGGAAATCAGCAGTAGGAATCAAACCAACAAGAGGTACCTCCAAACAAGACCACACTTGTCAATTGGCAGGTTGAATATTTTTGTGGTATAAATCAAGCCCCTTCTCAAAAGTGTAACAGCCAATACACGGTCCAAGAAAAGAAATATTGAGAAGGCAGCCTCCTATTACTCCACAAGGTGTTAACAATCAAAGTGCAGCTCTCAATGTGCAAGGTCAGCCCAAGCCACCTTGTAGACCAACTCAAGCATTAGTTATAACATCCCATGTGCAAGAGAAGAATGTACAGAGAAAGGGGCAGCAGAAGGATAGTTCATCCCCCTTCAACATTATTGATTAGATGAAGAAAACACATGTGAACATTTCCATGTGGGAGTCATTGGCTATCCCAGGACAAAGAGACCTATTGCAAGTTGCTATGAAAAATTGGTCAGTGTCAAACCAGCCACCCAATCAACAAGAGAAGGTGCTTACCAATGCAGCTCGACAAGGATAAAATCAAGGAAGCCACCAAGGTAAAAACTTTAATCCCCCTCTATTCTATATCTCATTGATCCTTGGAGATAAGTTAGTGCATAATTGCATGATTGATTCAGGAGCAAGTAGCTCAGTCATGCTGAAACAAATAGCTGATCAGTTGGGTCTTCAATATGAAGTCATCTCCAAAGGTGTGGTGCAATTGGATGGGACAATGGTAACAATGGTTGGAGTAATCAAATATTTGAGCCTCACATTACATGCATGTCCCAATGTGACCATCTTGCAAGATGTATCAGTCATAGACTTACCACCACTCTTTGCATTGTGCTTGTCAAGAGACTTCACTACCAAAATTGGTGGATATCTATCTACAGATTGGTCACATATGCTATTCAGAAGAAGGTATGGAGCCAAGGAAACCATTAGGTCAGAACCAATTGCAAACTTCCACATTGAGCCTCATGTACCAAGTCCTATCAATGCAAATTGCTCAGCCTTTGACCAAGAGGAATGTTCAAATGATCTAGAAACTGGCACTAAGGTCGAGGGTATTCCATATTTGACTCTGGATGAATGGGTGAACAAAAGGCATGCATTTGACCCATACAAGGAAATTGAAGAATCTGAGCTAGGAGTTTATTGTTTGCATGAAGAAAACCATCCTCTCCCTAGCATAACCAAGAATGACCACAAGGATAATAATGAGTTATGGCAGTTATTCTTTGATGGCTCAAGAAGTAGACAAGGTGCTGGAGGAGGAGCTATGCTTGTTTCACCTCAAGGTATGAAATACTACTCAACTTTCCATTTCCGTTTTCTTGCTCAAACAACACAGCTGAGTATGAAGCCTTAATTCATGGCTTGCATTGGGAAAGGAAGAAGAATATTAAAAACTTGCAAGTATTTGGTGATAGTGAGTTAATCGTCAATCAAGTCAGAAGGCAACATGCTGCAAAAAATGACCTACTCAAGAGCTACAAAAATAGGGTATGGGACCTAATTGAAGACTTTAAAGCTTTCAACATTGTGTCCATACCCAGGAAGAAAAATGAAGCTATAGATAGGCTTGCAGCAGTTGGGGCAACATTTGATGTGGTTGATAGTATCAAAAGTGACAAAACACAACCACATATCCATGTGATTGTAAGACCAGCAGTCCCAGACGGATAGGAAGGTGTTTGAGAATGATCAACAAATCATCAATTTCTTGTAAGAGGAGGCTGAATTCTCATCTAGGAAACCAAGATATAATTAGAGCAGCAGTATGGGGACCAAGTGGTGTAGCTACGGACAAACAAGCTTCCCAAAGGTTTAGTGACATTGGATTCAATATTCAATCCTAATGACCAGTTTCGTAAAGAGAAAGAAAACATTAAGGTCAAGGGAGAGGATTCAGAACCTATTCCGGTTGAGGAAGGAAAAACACTTCAAATTGGCAAAGTGGCCACTGAGCAAGAGAGATGTGAGTTCATACGACTTTTCCAAGAGTTTCCAGATGTCTTCGCTTGGAGTTATGAGGACCTGCGAGGGTTCAATCCAAAGCTGGCACAACATACCATAGAACTGGATCTAGATGTTAAGCCCATCAGGAAGAAGAAAAGACCAGTCAACCCTCACATTGAGCCTCTAATGAAGAAATATATAAACAAGCTAATAGAGGCCAACATTATATTTCCAATCAAGCATTCAAGTTGGGTTGCAAACTTGGTACCAGTTAGGAAGAAGAATGGGGAAATAAGGTTATGCGTGGACTTCCGAGACTTGAACAGGGCATCTCTCAAAGACCACTATCCACTCCCTTCAATGGAACAAATCTTGCAAGTGGTATCTGGCTCAGAAATATTTTCCCTCCTGGATGGATACTAAGGGTATAATCAGATAATTTAAGAAGATGATCAGTTCAAAATAGCTTTCACCACTAAGTGGGGCACCTATGCCTACAGGAAGCTGCCATTTGGATTGTCTAATGCCGAGGCCACTTTCCAAAGAGCGATGGACATGGAATTCAGGGGTTTGATCAACAAAATAGTACTGATATATCTTGATGATATCACTGTGTTCTCCAAAAATGTAGCGGATCAAATTTTTCATCTGAGACAAGTATTTCAAAGATGTAGAAGATTTGGGGTATCATTAAATCCCAAAAAATGCATATTCCTGGCTCACGAAGGTAACCTCCTAGGCCATATTGTGTCAAAGAAAGGATTGACGATTGACCCAAAAAGAATTGAAGCAATTTGAGCATTTCCCTTGCCAAGTCATAAGAAGGCTCTTCAGAGCTTTCTAGGAAGAATCAATTTTGTCCGCAGATTTGTACCAAACTTTGTTGCTCTTGTGAAGCCAATAACACTAATGTTGAAGAAGAGAATGAAATTTAAGTGGAAAACAGAGGGGAAAGAAATTTTTGAAGCCATCAAAGAAGCCATATCCCAAGCTCCAACTCTTGTCAATCAAGACTTCTCCAAGGACTTCATGCTCTATGCCTTAGGTGGTGGGGACACAATTTCTACAATCCTAGTGTAAAAAAATGAAGAGGGATCTAAACAACTAGTTCCCTTCTTCAATCAAGGTTTGGAGGACTACGATGTGAGGTACTCCTTCATTGAGAAACATGTCCTTTCAGTAATCATGAGCTTAAAGAAGTTCAAACACATAGTCTTAAACAACAAGATCTAATTGTTAGTTTCTCATGCGGGAGTCAAGGACTTCCTTTTGAACAAGGATGTGAATGAGAAATGTGCAAGATGGATCACTCATGTCATGGAATATGACATTGAAATTAAGGTTACTAATTAGTCTTTGGAAAGGGACTATGTGAACAACTAGCCTCGAGTCAACAAGTTGATGCAAGCAATGGAAATGAAGTTGTCTTGGTATTGCAGGACGGTCAAGGGAAAGTGAATGATAATGTGCCTATCCCTTTTTGGACTCAAAATATGATACACTTCCTACAAACAGGCCTATGCCCTCTAGAAATGAGAAAAGAAAAGAGGAGATACTTCATATTACAAGCCATTCCATATGTGCTTGTTGATGGTGTTTTGTTCAAAAGGGAAATCAATTGTGTTCTACTGAGATGCATTGAAATAGGTCAGATTGAAAAGGTGTTACAGGAATTCCATAATGGAGAGGCCGGAGGTCATTTTCCCCCATGGGTAATAACCCTCAAGATAATGAAGGTGGGTTATTATTGGCCCACAATGTTTAGTGACTGCTATACATGGATAAAAAAGTGCAAAAAATGTGTGCTCTTCACAGGTAAAGAAAATTTAGTAACGCTTCCATTACACCCAATTTCAGTTATCCAACTATTCATGTAATGGGGATTGGACTTCATTGCATTCATCAATCCAAACTCAAGCTAAGGTCACAAGTGGATTCTCATAGCAACATACTATTTCACCAAGTGGACCGAAGTGGTAGCACTCAAAGAAGCAAACAAGTCTAGTATACTAGACTTCTATGAGGGAATAATGACTAGGTTTGGAATACCAGCCACTATCATATCAGACAATGCATTGGCATTCCTAGGTTCCAAGATCAAAAAATGGGCTGTCAAAAATGGGACCTACTTGAGCACCTCTTCAAACTATTACCCGCATGGTAATGGGCAGGAAGAGTCCACAAATAAGAATTTGCTAAGAATCATAAGAAGAAATCTTGATGAAAACCAAAGGACATGGCATAATAATCTCAAATAAGGTTTGTGGGCTGATAGGATCACACCAAAGAGGTCAATAGGTAATTCTCCCTACAAGTTAGTCTATGGGAAGGAAGCAGTGTTGCCTATATCATTAGAACTACCCGCATTGGAACTCATGAAGCAATTGGAATTATCTGAGTTTGAACCAATGGAGGCTAGATATGTAGAACTGATGGAACTGGAAGAAATTAGAGAACATGTAGTTCAAACAATGGAGAAATATCATTCCTCAATCAAAATATGTTTTGACAAGAAATTAAGAATAAGGACCTTTCAGGAGGGGGATCTAGTTCTCAAGTGGGATGTAGATCAGGAAAAACCAGGAAGGCATTCCAAGTTTGATGCCATTTGGAGTGGCCCCTACATGGTCACAGGATGTAAGAGTAGCAATTCCTTCCAATTGTCTACATTGGATGGAGAATAACTTCCTATTCCTGTTAATGGAATCTACCTTAAACATTGCTACTGAAAAGGGAAGGTTTCACCCTTGTAAATATTAGCCTAGGATTTTAATTCCTCTAAGTACATGTGTGCATTGTCTTGTTGTAGTTAGGTTTCAGTTTCCCTAAGTGCTTTGGCACAGGTTTCTTTCCTCCAGGGTTGTATCATTGTGCATTCAATATGCCTCCAGGTGAATGTTGTAGCAATCCATTTCAGAAAAAGGTGAAAGCTCCAGGTAAATACAATTTTCTACTCTCAGAAATGTCACCTTTAAGATTTTCTTATGAGAATTGAGAGTGCAAGTAGTGGGGCAGGTTCCGGATCAGAGAGTGCAAGAAGCTAAGTTCTGGTTTCAAGCATGAGATTGATATCAGGCTATCATTTGTGACTCCATGCCCAATGGATGTAACAAGGCAACTGATCTTTCCACCAAGAAGGCAGGTGACCCCATGAGTATCCAAATTGTTATCTAATTTTTCCCCTCAGAAAAATTGATTGAAAAAAACCTTGCATAGGAGAAATGGAGAGGCTGGTTCAGTCGTATGAGATCACATTCGATCCAAAAAAATCAAGTGGTAGGCAGGCTCGACAATGGAGAAGTAGGGTTGAAAGATGAATGGCCATGGAAATGTTGAAGAAAATCGAGCCCAGAGTGAGTCAACTCGAAGAAAAGCAACAGAGTCGTGGAAGGTGCCACGTCTCAACTCGACACACTTTCAAAAGGTGCAACAAAAGTGGAGACCCCAGGGATGCACTTGACCCCCACGTGGATCTCAGCACATAGTGGGCTCACAGAAAATGCCAAGTGTCCCACCATCACAACTTCAGGAGCTAACTACAAAGGTCCCACCTGAAAAGGGGTTTTGGCATTATATATAGTGGGGCCCTTTACTCACCCAAAGGAATGAAGCAGGAAGTGTTCACTCAAGACATGAATCATCTAAGTACAAAAGGGTCAGCTGGAAGCCTCCACATGTCAGCTCGGCACAACTTCAAAAAAGTGTAAGAAAAGGAGCTGGGGTCCTCAAATGAGCATAGGCCTTCACATGTGTCAAGGCAGCCCGAAAAGGAAGAACCAAGAGCTTGAAAAGTCTAAAGACCGTTGGAAGAGATCAGCAGAAGCCTCCACGTGCTTCATCGGTACAACTTCAAAGGTAAATCCGGAGGCAGGTCTAGCAAACGAGCACAGGCTCTCCACATGTCCATGGCCTCGAAAGTTACACTAGTTGAAAATGGTCTAACCAGCCAGTAGGAAGCCTCATGTGTTGGCTCAGCACAACTTCAAAGGTAAAACCCAATATTAGGTCCCAAACGTGTGCTGGCCCTCCATGTGTCTAGTTGCTCCGGGTCAGACATAGTGTCTTCACTAAATAGAAGGGATGATGCCGAGTGTAGGCAAAGCAACTTCAAAGGAAAAGAGAAGGGTCGCAAATATTAAGAAGTGTCAGGCTGTCATCATGGATTTGCTATGGATAAAGGCTAGTAATATTGTGAGCCCATGTGGAACACCTGACCCTGACCTTTAGATGATCATAACTTTTTACTGGAATCTCATATTTGTGTGAGAGAGGAATTTTGGAAATCTCTTGGCGTCTGCTTCTCACCTAACTCCATAATGAAAAATTACAGTCCTCAATTTTCAAATTGTTAGGCTTCTCACCTACCACTATAATGAAGTATGGGTTTCCTTTCTTTCCCAACAAGGAACAGTAATGGAGGCATGGGTTTTGGAGTAAAACCCATCATTGTTGCAGGTGAATTCATTACTCTTTTGGGGTGGTTGAACAAGAATTCAGATTTCTTCTATCTCCTTCTCTAATTCTTCCTATATATTGTAAAGAGGGGCATTTTTCTAGAGGTTGGACATTTTTACTTTGCACCCTCCCTTCTTCTCTTGTCTATAAGTGGATTTGTGGAGTCCAAGCCTCCCATTCAAATTGTAATGCAAATTTGTGCCTCTTGGCCATTGTAATGCACTGTATCAACTTTTTGGATAAATAATGCATGTCTGTGGATGATTTTCAACCCTCTCTTGTGCTCATTGTCTCCTTCCTAATCTCTCATTATAGTCCTAGTTATTTGTGCATGGTGATTGTATTGCATTTTTATGGTTTTTGTTTATTACAAAGAAGGTGTTCAACATTCCTTTGGTGCATCACCCTTGTTAGTTTAGGTTTTATTTCTTGTATCTCCTTCCTCCTTGTCTCCTTGGAAAGCTAGAGTAGGTTTTAGAGTAGATCCTCTACAATATGAATGTGTGCACCTAAACAGAGGAGCATCTTTTAGTCCCTCTTTAGAGACCCTTCACATGTTTTTTGTTGTTTATTTTTTATTCTGGTTATCTCCACTTCTTCTTTGTGTCGTGGTAATTTTGTTAACTCAAACTTGCTTGATTCTTCTTTTAATGACAATGATTATGCAACGAGTTTTGATTCCAAGATTACTACAAGGGAATCCTCTCCTCCTTCTCTCCCTATTCTAATGAATTTTGACAAATCCCACATCTCATAAGACATTAAGTAGTCTCCTTCTCAACCTCATACAATCATTACACGAACATCCTTTCCACTTCCAGTATGCAAGGCCCCTCCCAACCATCTTGCTTCATGTATGGATGACTTATACCTCTTTGACATTGCTCTACTATCTGTCAATTCCCCTATTGGGATGAGTATTTTCTCAACCTTGCTCATCTTTTCAAAGTCCAATTGTGATGTACTACAAGTTCCTCATCCTTATACATATGTTTGGAGGAGTTCATCATCTCCTTTGTTGGGATTTCTCCTTATAGGACTCTTAACACTTCTATGTTTTAGAAGTTTTTTATTAATCTACCCTTGTTTGTGGATCCTTTGTCTATTATGTGGTTTGTTGTGTTGCCTTGAAATCACTTACAAATCATTTCAGCAAGTGTTCCCCTTCTTGACTCTGATAGTTCTACACATTTTGCATTACCTTTGGTTCCTTTCCACCTTCTTTCTAGACCTATCTCACACTTCCTGGACTAGACTCAGAGTTTTTCATGCTACCGCCTTAGGTTTCCTTCACAGAAAGGGCATACCTCCATCACTTCATTTTTATCCTTCATAAGGTCAGGCTCATTGTTTGGTGTGGGTGGATCTTCTTCAGTCCAGAATTCGATGAACATGTCATCAACACTCTTCTAGGATATTTTCTAGAGTTGTAGAGTTCAGATCTTTCCATGGCATCTTCTGCATTCCTATTGCATCCCTCCTATTCTATCTTCTTCTTCATTCTGATAAATTTACCTTTTGTACTTGGGTCCTTTATCAGGCTTGTCAGTGGTTGGGACCCATATTTTTCATGTATATTAGATTTGAGAGTGTTTTTTTCTCTTGTGGTGGATGTTTTTCCCACTTGGTTTTCCTTCAATTCTTAGGATCCATTGTTGTGCATGGTTACCTCATCAGTATTTTTTTTAGGACTCATTTTTCTTTTTTAACTTTCCATGTAATCTTAAGTTATATCACTTAGGTGAGATCGTAGGTATGCATTTCATTTAGAAGTTATTATGATATTTTCTTACGTATCAATTCATCATTTGCATCATGGGAGCTACTTCCTATTTTGAGAATGTAGTTCCCCCTCTCCACTTGAGTTATCATGATTGAAGTATTGAGGGTTACTTAGCACCCCCTATACGTACACCCCTTAATATCTATGAGACTAGAGTGATATTTTGTGGATTGTAACGAGGTTTTTCCCCTTTCTTGAATCTTTCATTCACTTTTGGTTAATGCTCGCACTTTTCGATATCTTGTCACGTTGTTGTCTACACCTTTTTGGATGTTCATATTGTCCCTCATGATCCTCATGCTTCACATTTTCAAAAAATCTTTCAAGTTCCAAGTCCAAAAACCTTTATCCTTTAAGAAAAGTGCCCTAACGGTGAGGTTTTTGTTCTAGGTATCTCACAAGGTGTTGGTACCAATAAAATTAGATGATTTCACTTTGATTTAAAGAGTAAACCATGTCATCAAAAATGAAATTCTTAACTAAATTATTTCTAATCATTCTATAACACATTATTAGTTCATTTATGACATATAACTAATCCATTCTTATATTTCATTTTAGTTGTGAAAAGGTTAATCATATGAAGGAGCATGATCCAATTTTTGGTCCTTCACATGTGTAAAAATATATAGATAAAGAATATCGATATGGAAAATTATTGCACCACACTTAAATGACACTTAAATTTAATAGTCAAATGACCATCAATGTGGTGGTGTTCATCTTGCACACCTAGTAAGGACTTGACTTGTTGGGAAGACAACCTTTGTAATTTAGTGATTTTAAATTAACTAAATTACTATGATTTTTTTTTAGGCAGGTTTCTTAGCTAAACTTGAAAATATTTTTGTTATGAAATTTATAATGTCATGATAATCTCTTCAAAATAAGATTGTCATTTTACTATGTTTTCAGTTAGTTAATAATTGGTTCAACACAACCATTTGCATGCCCATTTGGAATTATATTGTACATGTTGTGGTGATATTTGTTTGGAAAAAATAATCATTCTTAAAATAAAATATTGGTTTCATGACAGTACTAATTAGACTTGGCCAATCATTAAATTATGGACTTGTGATAACTCCATATGAGGAATTGAATGTTTCCTTATAGTATCAATTGAGCAATGGTTATATTTCATTCTGAGGATTGACCATTGCATTTGATTGGATGAAACTACTATAATCTCATGCTCACAGATATTTCTTATAGTTTTTTATTAGATTAGGTAATAATCAGGGATTGTGGCTCCCATAATCCTTACAATGATAGATCCATCAGGAACACGCCTAACAATGGAAAGAAGGATAAACATGACCAAAAATAGAGTTAAACATAATTAACTCAAAAAAGACTGAGCCCCCAAAAGCTAACCAGAAAAAGACAAGCCAACCCAAGAAACATTCACAATTTACATACATTTAGTAGTTCCTTTTAGTTATTATGGATTGCATGGTGTGCTACCCATCATTAGGATCAACCACTCCCCCAAAAGTCTCCTTAACGTAGTGTTTGTATATCTTTCCCTCCAAAAAGGCAATAACCTTTATAGAGTCAGGATTGATTTTGGGTTTAAACATTCAAGAAGGCTTCAGTTTATGATCCTTTTTAATCTCCAGTACAACCTCTTCCCAATGGGATTTCCTGTAACGAACCAAAATTCGAAACACACAAACAACAGTGTAAAGTACAGGATAATTTCTTTTTCGACTTGCTTGACACATAACACGACCCAATAGGCCACCAACTAGGTTACAACTAACTCTGTGAATAACTCGATACAAGGATGAACACAAGGTAACACAAAAATGTTCAACCCCATCAAGGATAAATAACTTTTCTTTTTGAAAAGAAAACATAGGAAACCACCACATAACACACTTACTGTTAGGGCCAGCCATAGTGAGAAATTATTGAAGGTTATTTATTTTAATAAAACATCTTGCAATTCTTAACTTATGTTTTCAAGGAGGCTAAGGATATGATTCGTACAATTCACCTTACCAAGCTAAGTTTCTTCTTTTTACACTTAAGTAATTAGCTTTAAGTCTTCTCTATTTTGACATTTATTTGTTTAATTCAATTACTTAATAAAGGAGGTGATTTAATTCCCCAAGGCCCTCTATCCACACTTATGCTACTAGAACTCGCTCATACCCTTATTACAATATGGATTCACTTTTAAAATTCTTAAGAAAAAACAATTTACCAAGCACCTTTTATAGAAAAAGGAAGAAGGTCGAGTTAAATTCATCTTTAAGACCTCATTAGTTATTAACCAAGATTATATTGAAGCTTGAGAATTCATTCAGAATTATTAAATATTTTACTTAGGCTTCACTGAATGAATTTAACAAAAGAAAACAATTTACTTTCTAAATGGTTCAGAGATAGATTGCGTGGTTTCTAAATTGTTTTCTCCCACTTATTAAATCTTATTATCTTCAAGAACTAGCCACTGATTTCCCTTAAGCTCGTTTAAGAATTCACCATATCAGAATAATGTTCGCTAGCCTAGCTAGGGTTAGCAAGTTATACAATTTTACTTTACAAAGGATAGTTTCATCTTTGATCACTTATGGAATTACTTGCTCTCAAATCGGTCACCTCTACGTTAATTTATTTGAATATAAATTTTAGTTAAAATTCTATAAGGATTAACCAAACTATTTCATTTTAATTATAACACATCATTACTAAGTCTTAGGAAACTTTAACTCAACATTTAATCTCAAGGGTAAAGTTTAACAATACTCATTTATGAAAACAAAACAAGGTTACATCGATTTTTTCCAGCACGATACACAATCCAAAGGGACATACCAAATGTAAGGAACTATGAACAGGGAACAAGATAGTAATAACATTAACCAAGAAGTTCTAAACTACTCTTAGAATTCTGATAATCCATTAAGGTCACTCAACAAAGTGGTAATCCAATTTTCTTATATTTTCCACGATAGCCAAACACTCCAAGGTTTCCAAAGTTAAGAAGATAAAATCCACAATACATTATACTAAGACACTGGCCCTCTTCTAAAATTTCCAATGGACCTTATCAATAGATGAACACATAAAAAAAATAATTCGTGCAAGAGATCAAATTTTCCATAAGAGTCACTTCACGATAACTAAGCAAGACAAGGCTACACGAAGCTACAATACTAATATCTAACAATACCATGAAAGGACACACTTTATTACAAGAATTGGGTAATTTCTCTAAACACTTACAACACCTCAAGTTATAATAAATTCTCTACCATGTCAATCAAGAAGAAAGGTTTTGTACTTCAGTTATGAACAAAAACAACGAAAGGATAACAATCGTATGAGAATGACTCTTGACCCTATAAGAAGAAATAAAAAATCTAGAAGAAACAAGATTCCCATCAAAAAATAAAATAATTACAAGATTGAAGTTTGATATACATGCCATCCATCTAAAATTATAAAAAAGGTACCAAAAACATAGACTTTAATATTAGATTTCTAAAAGACAAGAGTTGATCATCCTAACAAGGGGAAACTATGGTGTTCAAACATTAACATGAAAAGCCAAGCATAATAGAATTTCAAACCTGTAATCACATAGAGTATATGACTGAAATTAAATACATGGACATGAAAAAACATAAGTTTCGAGGTGAAGGCAAAGTATACTAGTCTTGACCATTAACTCCAAGAGATTCCCCTATCATTCAAGATGGGCAATGCCTTAAAGGCTAGTAACAACACACAAGAGATGAAGGGAATTCTGTCAAACAAGAGTATACAAAACATCATACAAATTTTTATATCACTAAGGATTTATAAACTTCCACAAAAATTCTAAAGTTTGTTTAATTTAAAAGAAATTTCCTCTTTTTCAAAATAACAATATTTTAAGTCAACCCTTGATAACATAATCAACAATTCAAACATAGGTATAGACATAAATTACTAAGTGTCATTATAAAAACAACTACTTCTGCTATAAATCCATAATACTATCAATTGCAAGAAAATTTTCCCCAAGGTAAATAACGTTCAAGACAATTTTCATCACAAAACATTAAGGTACATATGTGCATAGAAACTGTCCAATCTTAATTAACAACACAATCATTATAAAAGGGAGGAAAACACAAGTTAGAAAACTAGATTATGCCACCAACAATCTTCTGAGAGGGTAGACCAAAAAAATTCTAGTATCAGTGGGGTATTGGAATACATAATTGTAACCTCGAACTTAGGAGATCTGAAAACTAATTATGGTTCAAGTTGAAGGGGACAGTCAAAGTACTTGCTGAGAAAGAATTTAAAAACCTAGGAACAAGATTGAAGCTACACAGGAGTCTAAACACATGAGGTTTGAAATGTGTTGCACACAAACTTATTCATTCTAAAAGTTTTGAAACCAAATGCCTAACTCAGCTAACCCAAGCATTGATCACACTAATCCTACAACCTTTCTTTCTTGATGCCAAAAGGGTTATCAAAGGAGCTTGAGAGGAAGTTAAAAACATACATAAAAGAAAACAAGAAAGACAAACTTGGGTGATAGGAAGGAGCTTCATAGTTATCACAAGCTTACTTTAACGACTGCTAATTACTAGCTGGAACAACATAATAAACTTGAAACTCTATTGTAGATATGTATATATATACATATATATATATATATATATATATATATATAGTAGATATATAGTATAGAGGTATAGGTATATGCTTATTATATGATGTATATGTATATATATATATATATATATGTATCTGTATATATATATGTCTTATATATATATAATATGTATATATAGTATATATACACACACACACACACACACATACATATATAATAAAATGAAGGTCAATCACATGAGAAAGAAAAATATAACACTCAGAGGGGAGAACACATGCATGCTTTTTGCGAGCATACTGACAACGATAACAACTAAAACAAGAAGAAAGTTAGCAGAAAGTAGAGATCTCCGAACATGGCATCCAACTAACAAATCAATTCAAGGAAATGGAGTTTTGATTTCATGAGAAATTAAATATAGTAACAATTGCAAAGTGTAGAAATATCTTGCATGCTCTTAAAATCCATATCCCACTGCCACGCACGGGCAGAACTCCTTCTCCTAGCAGTCCACATGGCCCACATTTTCTTCAATAGCGTTCTCATCAAGCCCATGAACAACTAAAACATGCATTGGTCTAGATTCTGATCCTTCATTTCCGCTTGGTGTCCCATATCCCCCATATATAAGAAGAGCAAGGAGAATGGGTTTTTACTAAAAAAATTAAAACAAAGTTGTTCTCCGCAACAAAATTCCACTTCATACCCTGCATCTCCTTCAACATGTATGGCGTTTCCATAGTGAGGAACACTCGGACACCATTTCACCCTGCCATTGTCTTCAACATAAGATTCCAATAAAAACTACTTAAAACACTCATCCTGTCGAGGATATTTCTCACTAAAAAGCATTCTAACAATATTTTCCTCCCATATGGAATGAAACTTAAATGCCATGCCTCTCACGCCCCTACTCTTCCCTTCATTTATCATGATAATAAAGCGTTTCATCTAAAAATCATTATAAAAATAGTAGGTGCACTCCATTCTGGTAAATTTCTCCTCCATACAAGCATCGCACATGAAAAGTGCATACACACCACTTTTGTGCCCGTCAATGGCGTCCTAGGAATGTTTCAGACCAGTAGCACAACCACGTATCAAACAAAATGGTGGACCAGATAAACATTCCACCAAATTATAACCACCACTATTTTAAACTGGTTTGCAACACTTTAGGAAAAGCTTTGTGTGGGTTGTGATCCAGTTAACCATTTTAGACTCGTTCCTACACTTTCTGTCCCAGATAAACAAAATACTGCAGCCAAGGAGGAACTATTAAGTAAAATTCCTTGAAAGCAAATTACTTCAATGGATTTTCTCCTCCCAAACTAGTCTAAAAACTACTCTCTACTCTGGCAGCCAGGAGAAAAAAAAATACTCACACACCCAGGGAATGAAACAGAGCAAAAAGAATAAAAAAAACCAAATAAGTGTGTGGCCAGGAGGAAAAAATCGTTCAATCTGCTCTTTGCACTCAGAATCCATGAAAAGAATTTCCTTCCCCCAACGCATGGGTTAAAACCAAGGTGTGAATAAAATATTGAAGGCAAGAGGTCAAAATTAATTAGAAGATAGCTAGAATGGAAAAACACGAACAAAAAGGCGGCCACCTTCCAACTTGAATTAAGACCAAGCAAGGGTCAACACGTCTTCTCCTTACACAAAAAAAATTGAATGAAATTCAAGTTCCCATTCTCCAATGCACTTCCACAACTAACCATAATGAAATAAGACTAAAGTGTGCAGCTTGAAAGGAAGAAAAGATGGTGGGATGTCAAAAAAAGTGGCCAACGTGGGTGAAAGCATCCAAAATTATCATTAATTTAGATAGATATATATATAATACGAGAGGAGACTTGGCCGTCTTAGGTGGTAGCAATAATATTTCACCTTTAAAATGACAAATAAAATGAGTCTACAAGCAAGCCTGGTCGATCAAGGAGGAACTAGAGAGGAGTTTCATAAACGAACGCAAGACAAGGACCAACCACAACGTCACAACAGGATACCCTCCTCTTGTGTGAATTGAGGCTCGATCCACGAAGTGACCAATCCAAACAATAAAATCACTTATCGATAATTAACAATAAAGTTGATAATAAATCTACGATCAAATGATGAAGTTATCGTCCATCGATAATTAAAGTAATAATAATATTATTATTTTTATAACAACTCATTAATACTTATTAATCGTATTAACAAGAACCAACATTTAAGCTTGACCAAAAAAATAATAGCAAGAATTGACAATTCGAAAGAATAATTAATATTATGTAAGTGTTCCCTCTAGTTGGTTACACCCCAACAACATCAAGTCATCCTTCAAACCACCTATCGAATTCGTGAAAGAGATTTTTCCTTAATAGGGTAATCGAAAAGGCAAAGCCAAGGAGGATCAGCAGGAGCACAACAATGTTAAACACTTAGCAACATGGTCATCGAAGAAGAAAAAGAAGAACAAGGGAAGGGGCTCTACATTCTCCTCCCCTTAAGAAAGCATCGTCCTCGATGTGACATACAATCAAGAAGGAGAAATGGTAAGCAACAAGGAATGAATATGGTGAATGCATGCTCTAAGGTTAAGATTTTAGACACAAAATCATGGGAAAGGGGTGGCCCTAGGAACATTTGGTAGAAATTTTAACTTTCAAGGTTTTGTGAAGACTGGTAGTTCCCTCTTATTTGTTGTTTCATTAATCTCTTTCTATTAAAATTATTCTTAATTCATGTCCTTTAAAATTTCTTTTTTGTAGAATTTTAGTTTATTCATTCCTGTGGATTCCCATCATGAACTACAGTCACAACACCCTACCAGGGTCATACACAACACTAAAATTTCACAAACATACTTTTACATACTTTCACGACTGTATCACATCACAAGGGTTTCACCAAACCATGAATGGAACATACACGTTCCACATAACATAGTATTAGTCACACATATATGACTGACACACAGAATGATCACACCGATGCATATACAATGGGTATTACATGACCCAAAATCCATGACTGTACCCACATAGTGCCAAGACAGTATCCAATAGTCCATACCAACCCAGGAGAGAGTCAAGCCTCAATCATAACAATGTCTAACGAGACTCACAAGAGTACACATAACTCATTATACCAACTCCTCACATAACAAGACATCACAAAACCATCCCCAGATATCACTAAAGCACAAAATAAAACTCCATATACCTTCCCAAATCATCACCAAATAACCTCCATATACCTCTCTTAGAGAAAGAATCAGAGTGTCAAAACCAAATCGGGTCACTCAACCATAGAGCCCCATCAAGAATATCAGGTCACTCCACCATAGAGTGCCATAAAGAATAACAGGTAGGTCAACCACATAGGCACATCTCCTTTCTCCTTTTAATGGGTCCGGGTCACCATATGGCCTTGGGCACATAGAGCCCCGTCACCCCCAACCCAAGTGACATAATAACTCATGGTTCAACAACCTGCTAGTTATTTGTAACTCCTTGGGGCATACCCCCATACAACAAAGTGGGCCCATAGGTTCAACCACTCCATGGTTAATCCCATGACCCTATTCCAACACATTACGACATTAGAACTAATATAACAATCGATTCAAATGCCAAGTGGCAAAATCAAAAGCCTTGGGCAAGGCTATAATTTTTTTTTAAATATGAAAAGAAAGTTTTAAAACTAAGAAAAAAAAATGGCTAATTAGCCATGGTTAGTGCAAAATCCAAATGTTAATGCAACAATCAAATAAATTCCCAAAATATATGAACATGTCAATCAAGAAAATGACTGGTTCTAGCTGAATAAGATAAAGATTAATTTACGAACAAAAATACGTATAGAGAAATATCACATTACAATCACTATGTGGCCTCATATCACCACCAAAGAGGCACTCATCGAGTTGCTAACACTCAGATATTGAGCCTCAGCTCGTAAAAATATACATGTGACCAGAAATGAGTATATCAAATAATGTAACTATCATCATCTCTTCCTAAATCATTCCTCCATACTCCCATAAGGATCAACATAGTCAAAATCACATAGGATTAATTAATGAACAATCCAATAGGAAAGAGCAGAGAACTCTAGTTGCATAAGTTGAGCCTAAGGTGGTTCACACCCACAATATACTGAGCAAGCTCGAAGTATACTAAACAGATAGAAGTGGGTTTTTAGTCTATATAAGACTCCACTTCATCACTCGTACTCGACTCAAGATTATGAAAACCTAGTCCACGCCTCCTCTCTCCACACATATACTCTCAACAGTTTATCCCCTTAGGGTCGTATAGTGTAAGGTTGACAACATACACATAACTACATCACTAACACAATGGTGATTCACACACATTAATCATAACATCTTATGCATGTTATATATATACAGGGTATAATGCAATCATTACTTTCACGGGTTATGATACATCACATTACCACATCTGCACCCAAAGTGCAATCACTATACAGTAGGGATCATACTCACCATATGCCCCTAAATCACGACATGAACCATCACATAAATTACATGAATTATACGTATGAGGAACACAATGTCTAACCTTACCACATATAGTCAATTGCGATACAACATGATGATGCAAACAACTCAACACAATACGATGATGACATCACGATAAATTGTGATTCACTTTACATCAATTTATCATGCAATGCATCAATACACCTTAGTATAACATAATTTCAAAATGTTCTAACACTCTGCAATCCATAATAACATTCCGTTCACACACAACAGGGTGGTACATCACACATGAATTCCTCATTAAATCCACGAAATAGAGAGTGAATACTCTCATCACAAGCACATCAACATGATAAAAAATATGCACTAAGTGACATGACCACATGTGCTTCCATAAGGTCACAATTACAACATTGTTCACATTACAACATATATCACAATACTCTTCCAGTATCCACCACCATCATGTAGATTCATCACAACTCTAATCCATCCCAGAGGTTCGAGAACATGAACCTTCGATCCGATACCAAATGTAAAGACCCAAAATTCCACACACACAAACAACAGTGTAAAGTACAGGATAATTTTTTTTTTGACTTGCTTGACACATAACACAACACAACATGCCACCACCCAGGTTATAACTAACTCTGTGAACAACTCGATACAAGGATGACCACAAGGTAACACGGAAACGTTCACCCCCATCAAGGATAAATCACTTTTCTTTATGACAAGACAACATAGGAAACCACCACATAACACACTTACAGTTAAGGCCAGCCATAGCGAGAAATTATTGAAGGTTATTTATTTTAATAAAACATCTTGCAATTCTTAACTTATGTTTTCAAGGAGGCTAAGGATATGATTCGTACAATTCACCTTACCAAGCTAAGTTTCTTCCTTTTACACTGAGTAATTAGCTTTAAGTCTTCTCTATTATGACATTTATTTGTTTAATTCAATTATTTAATAAAGGAGGTGATTTAATTCCCCAAGGCCCTCTATCCACACTTATGCTACTAGAACTCACTCATACCCTTATTACAATATGGATTTGCTTTCAACATTCTTAAGCAAAAAAAATTACCAAGCACCTTTTAAAAAAAAGGAAGAAGGTCGAGTTAAATTCATCTTTAAGACCTAATTAGTTATTAACAAGGATTTTATTGAAGCTTGAGAATTCATTCAAAATTATTAAATATTTGACTTAGGCTTCACTAAATGAGTTTAACAAAAGAAAACAATTTACTTTCCAAATGGTTGAGAGATAGATTGCGTGGTTTCTAAATTGTTTTCTCCTACTTCTTAAATCTTATTATCTTCAAGAACTAAGAATTAATTTCCCTTAAGCTCGTTTAAAAATTCACCATATAAGGATAATGTTCACTAGCCTAGCTAGGGTTAGCAAGTTATATAATTTTACTCTACAAAGGATAGTTTCATCTTTGATCACTTATGGAATTACATGCTCTCAAATTGGTCACCTCTACGTTAATTTATTTGAATATGAATTTTAGTTAAAATTCATTAAGGATTAACCAACCTATTTTATTTTAATTATAACACATCATTACTAAGTCTTAGAAAACTTTAACTCAACATTTAATCTCAAGGGTAAAGTTTAACAATGCTCATTTACGAAAACAAAACAAGGTTACATCGACTCTTTCTAGCATGATACATAATCCAAAGAAATGTACCAACTTTAAGGAACTATGAACATGGAACAAAAGAGTAATAACATTAACCAAGAAGTGCTAAACTACTCTTAGAATTATGATAATCCATTAAGGTCACTCAACAAAGTGGTAATCCAATTTTCTTATATTTTCCATGATAGCCAAACATTTAAAGGTTTCCAAAGTTAAGAAGATAAAATCCACAATCCACAATACATTATACTAAGATACTGACCCTCTTCTAAAATTTGCATTGGACCTTATCAATAGCTGAACACATAAAAAAAGGAATCGTGCAAAATATCTTCTCAATTGAGGTTGATGAAAAAATATACAAGTCTATCCCTCATCTACTCACATAAGCCATGTGCATCAAATTTTACACAAGAGTTAGTTCGCGAGAACTGAGCAAGACAAGGCTACACAAAGCCACAATACTAATATCTAACAATACCATGAAAGGACACATTTTATTACAAGAATTGGGTAATTTCTCTAAACACTTACAACACCTCAAGTTATAATAAAGTCTCTACCATGCCAATCAAGAAGAAAGGCCTTGTACTTCACTTATGAACAAAAACAACGAAAGGTTAACAATCGTACGAGAATGACTCTTGGCCCTATAAGAATAAATAAACAATCTAGAAGAAACTAGATTCCCATCAAATAATTAAATAATTACAAAATTGAAGTTTGATATACATGCCATCCATCTAAACTTATAAAAAAGGTACCAAAAGCATAGGCTTTAATATTAGATTTCTAAAAGACAAGAGTTGACCAGCCCAACAAGGGGAAACTGCGGTGTTCAAACATTAACATGAAAAGCCAAGCATAATAAAATTTTAAACCTATAATCACATAGAGTATATGACTAAAATTATATACAGGGAGACGACACAACATAAGTTTCGAGGTGAAGGCAAAGTGTACTAGTCTTGACCATTAACTCGAAGAGGTTCCCCTATCATTCAAGATGGGCCAATGCCTTAAAGGCTAGTAACAACACGAAAGAGAATACCAAACGTCATCCAAATTTTTATATCATTAAGGATTTACAAACTTCCACAATAATTCTAAAGTTTGGTTAATTTAAAATAAATTACCTCTTTTTCAAAACAACAATATTTTAAGTCAACCCTGGATAACATAATCAACCATTCAAAAAAGAGTATATAAAACATCATCCAAATTTTTATATCACTAAGGATTTACAAACTTCCACAGTAATTCTAAAGTTAAGTTAATTTAAAAGAAATTACCTCTTTTTCAAAATTCTGTCAAACAAAAGTATACAAAATGTCATCCAAATTTTTATATCACTAAGGATTTACGAACTTCCACAGTAATTCTAAAGTTCGGTTAATTTAAAATAAATTACCTCTTTTTCAAAACAACAATATTTTAAGTCAACCCTGGATAACATAATCAACTGTTCAAACATAGGTACACACATAAACTACTAAGTTTCATTATCAAAACAACTCCTTCTACTATAAATCCATAATACTATCGATTGCAAGAAAATTTTGCCCAAGGTCAATAACGTTCAAGACAATTTTCATCACAAAACATTAAGGTACATATGTGCATAGAAATTGTCAAATATTAATTAACAACATAATCATTATAAAAGGGAGGAAAACACAAGTTAGAAAACTAGATTATGCCACCAACAATCTTCTGAGAGGGAATAGACCAAAACAATTATAGTATCAGTGGGGTATTGGAATGCATAACTATAACCTCGAACTTAGGAGATCTGAAAACTAGTTATGGTTCAAGATGAAGGGGACAGTCAAAGTACTTCACGAGAAAGGCTTTATAAACCTAGGAACAAGACTGAAGCTACACAGGTGTCTAAGCACATGAGGTTTGAAATGTGTTGCACACAAACTTATTCATTATAAAAGTTTTAATAGCGAATCTCTAACTCGGCTAATCCAAGCATTGATCACACTAATCCTACAACCTTTTTTTCTCGATGCGAAAAGGGTTATCAAATGGGCTTGAGAGGAAGTGAACAACATACATCAAAAAAAAAAAGAAAGAAAAACTTGGGTGATAGGAAGGAGCTTCATAGTTATTGCAAGCTTACTTTAACGACTGCTAATGACTAGCTGGAACAACATAATAAACTTGAAATTATATGGTAGAGAATATATATATAAAATAAAACAAAGGTCGATCACACGAGAAAGAAAAACAAAGGTTCACACAACGACAACACAGGAAAAAGACAGTATAATTTTTTTTTTTTTTTTGACTTGCTTTGACACAACACGACACAACATGTCGTCACAAGGTTACAACCAACACTAGGAACCACTTGTTACGGGGGAGACCACAAGGTCAGCACGGAAACGTTCACACCTATCAAGGACAATGTACTCTTCTTTTGACAAGACAACATGGAAGTCCAATCCACATGACACACTCACAGCTAGGGCATCCCATGAGGAATTCCTTGTTAAATTTTCTTGTTTACTAAAGTGTCTCTTAATTCTTAACTTACGTTCTTATAAAATTTCATGTAATGATTCACACAATTCTTTTCACAAGGGAGAACTTCTTTCTTTTCAACTATTGGCTAAATAGCTTAAGGCCAAGCTTTCTAAACTAGGATCATCAATTTTATGTCCAAAGCTTTTTATTCATTTGATTTTAGAACATTTTCCATTTCTTACAAGGTTAATTAATCTATTCAAGCCACTAACACAAGTTCCACACCTCTGTTACACAGGTGAAGGCATAAGTTCCGATTGAGGGAAGTACCGCTTAGGGTTCATAACAATAACCTTCTTGTTTAAGGATCAAATTTTGACCTTGCTTAAGAAATATCACCATGAATTAAGGCATGGGTTAACAGAACAGGACAACAGAATTTAGCTTCAGGGTCACATGGTTTACTATCCGTCTTTTATTGAGGTTAAGGGTTTATCAAGATTGGTTAAATGTTCCATCTAGACCTTACTTAATTAAGTTTGACAAAGGAAAACATTCCAAACGATAGAGAGAGATTTAAGGTTTAATTAATCGATTTCCCTCCTACTTATTAAATCCTATCATCTTCTAAAATCTAACCATTGCTTTCACCATGAGGTCATTTAAGATTTCACCATAAAAGGATAATGTTTATTAGCTTGGCTCGAATAAAAAAATAATAATAAGTTATCATATTTCGTTACAAAAGATAGTTTCCTCTTGATTGTTCCAGGTCTCAAAGGTTATCAAGTAGATCACATCTACATTAATATGTTCATATACATAAATTTTGGTTTAACTTTTATCAGGACTATCCAGCTCACTTCATAGTGCTTACAAACTCATTGCTACTAAGCCTTAGGAGGATTTACAACTCAACATTTTAACTCAAGAGCAAAGTTTAACAGTACTCGTTTGCGGAAACAAAACAAGGTTATATCAATTCATTCCAACATGATGCACAAATCAAAGGGACATACCATCTCTATTGAACCATGACTAGGGAGCAAGAGAGTAATAACATGGGACATGCCCCGCTACTATTCTAAGGATTAAAATTCACTAGAATATCCCATAACCAAGCGGAAATCAAATTTCATCTTTCAACAGTTACAACAACAATACTCTACAATACATTTACTAGGCACTAACCCTTCTTCTAAAATGTCCAAAGGCCCTTTCCAATTTTTTATAACATAATACACATTCGTACAAAGGAACATCATAACCAAGATTGATGCAATAATCTACAAGTCTTTCCATCATCTAACCACGTAAGCCATCTGCAACAATTAATAACCTGAGTCAGTTCGCGAGAACTGAGCAAGATAAGACTATACATAGCAACAATAAGCTACTAGCTAACAATACCATGAAAGGAAACATTCTATTTCAGGAAATGGATCAAAGTTCTAACCTCTAACAACCTTTTGAAACAAGATATAATTTTCAACATATCAACTAAGAAGAAATCCATAAGTTTTAGTTATGAAGAATACCTCGAAAACTACAAAAGTTTGACAACCAAATACGCAAGACTATGAAATTTAAATGATTAGACACAAGAGTTGAGAGTATTAGGATTTCAATTATGTGATCCCGTAGATTACGTGATTGAAATCTAAGGTGTAACCCATCAATCCACATTCTCAAGGAGAAGTCAAAAGATTAAAACCAGACCCGATCTTAGCTGCCAAAAAGAATATAGTTTTGGAATCGTTCTGTAGGGCCATAGGCCTAATAGGCTAGAAATGAACAACGAGGGTAAAACAAAGTTCCATCATGTAATCAAAAAGGTTTAAAGGATGAAAAACTTATATTCAAACCCACAACCATTATATCCTAGGTAATAAGTGACTTCATAGCTAATAAGGATGAGAGGAAAGGACGGTAAGAATGTCCGGAATAGGCATTGCCTAACAGCCTACCTACTGAACATAACCAGGGTCGGAATAGCGACAAGCCTCATTAATACCCAAGTTGAGTAGGCAATCTAGCATTCTAAACACATCCTTTCAATTTTCATAATACTTTAGATTTATAACCCTCCCGTTCTAGAGGAACATAGCCATGAATCTAGACTTGGTTGAAATTTTCCGACGTCAACTCACTTTATAATATCATAAACGATGTATACAAAGGAAAAGGTCTCTCAACTCTCCTTAATTTACATCTCATCACTAAGTTTATGGTAACCTATGCAGTGATTAAACACATAATATACCATTGAAGATAGATATCCTCCAATAACGAACTTCTATAACGATGTAATTACAATTATTACGTTCGACACATAAACAAACTATTCCATAGCTTCTTTTCCCTTTTGACAACAAAATATATTCACGACCTTCCATCACAATCATTCTAAATTTGCAATGAAAGGTCACTCATCAAGAAGGAAGTACAAAACAAGTTTGACTAAATTAAGGAACTTCATGTTACCTTAAGCAGTTGATGAAAACCTTAACTTTCACGAACCGTGAAAGATATTACCTTACTCCATCAAGGCATTATGTCTATACATAATTAAATCGATCACACAAGGAATCATCAACATACCATATCTTAACACCATAAAGGTCATTAATTTTATCAAATTTTACTCATAGAAAGAGTAGAATCAAAATGGGGTTCTATCAATAATTTATGCCCTTCTATCAACCCAGGACATAATTTCGGTCCAAAACTTCCTCCTTAACAAGCATATATATTGAACTTCTAATTTCCAAAGGCCCTAATAATTTGCACAATACACGAAGTGCATAACCACGCTTATCATAAAATAATAATAATAATAATTTAACTGTATGTTTTCCTCTAGGGCAACAACATAACAGGAAACCAATACTAGTCAACGCTGCAACGTTCTAGGGGCGATTACATACCCAGGTTCACCAAAGAAACAAGCGACATTTTTACAGAAGGAAGTAACTTTAAATTATATATATATATATATATATATATATATTTCATATGATCAATCAAAGCATACACTGGGAACCTTTGTTTGTTTTATATATATAAATGGGTTTGATCACGTCAACAAGAACAACCAACAGAGGAAAATCCAGAAGTAACAAACTGTTAACCATATATTGAACACAAATCCACATAATCACAGATTTAAACCAATTTCTAGAAGGAAAAAGTTTCATTTCAAGAGGTTTATTAGATACTAGCATATTATGAATATGGTTAGTCTATCTTGCCTGTTTTAACGCATCCACCAGTCGTGAACATCCAGCAGGGACTGCTACAGCCACACGCCTTCCACTTTATCCTCTGCTTCACTGGTCTTTTCTTGCAATATATCACACCGGGATTCCCTTTTGAAGGCACGACTAGAAGAATGCAATAGGTGGCTGTCCAAACACTAGATTGCTTCAATGCAGCTGCTTTGGGGGGAGGGTACAGGCAATGAACTGTCACACAGCCTATAGCATCAGCCAATACCAGATTTTCCTCTTGCAATGCCTTCGAATCTGCATCAGTAACCAAATACCCGTCATAAGGGCAGGCCCTAGTAGTACTCAGCACATAAGCTAGGAAAGGCTTGCAGTAAAGATGTGTGCATCGGGTTTGCACAGCCTCATTAGGGTAAACAAGCTACCTACAAACTGGATAGAAAACCAATTTATGAGAAGACAGAGGCTGTAGTCGGTGGAGAAGCTAAAGTGGAATAACTCAACGGAGGTAAAAATTGTGTGAAGGCGACGAAACAGAAGAAATATCTCCATTTCCACAGACAACAGCAACCTTGCCAGCAATCATCACATCAGTGGCTCTCATCAGACCATCTAGCAGAGAGTGCCTGCATCCGTACAAGCTATCAAACTTGCTCTTGGTAACAGAATCATTGTCATTAATAGCAGGGAAGAGCAGCGATCCAATAGCTTGCATCTGGTACAGCCTGTGAACACCGGTAGTTGTTTCCTCAGATACAACAACCAATCTTTCCTTCCTCTTGTGATATATGAGGACAACATCAAACTCTCGGTGCAAACAGTACAGCTGTAGCTTGTAAGGTGTGATAATTCCAACAGCACCCTTTATGCCTGCCAACATAGTGACTCGTTGAAGATGCTCATATAATTGCAAAGAAAAATGTGCTTCATGAATATTCTGATATGAAACAGATCCACGCCTATGGGATTCTCTCCCATGAGTTACATCGAACAACAAGTAAGGTCTCAATAGAGAATCTCTGTAATAAATTTCATCAGGTCTCCTGGTAACACTCTCACTGTCACTTAATCGATTTTGATAAAAAAATCTTGAAGGAGAATCCCGAATTTGAGGATGCATTCAATACTGAACAGATAACAACATAGTTGGACAACCTGCCTGTTGGAAGCGCTCAAAAAGGCTTCAACTAAAACTTTATCTCGTCCTTCTACTACAGCTGCAAGATTTTGCAACCACTGATCACGACTGTGGTCGCGTGCAACCAGAACATCAGGATCAACACCAACTGTTCCGGCAAGCCCTGCAGGAGCTGTCGCACCTAGCTCTCTCTGGGGCCACTGATTTTCTGGGATACGTTTACTTCTCTACCTTGTAGCTGCTGCATATCACCAGACACCTCCTCACGACACTTTCCTAGGAGAAATTCAGTTCAACGCTCCACGGATACTGCCTGCACAGCATGATTTTTGAGACCCACACCCACCTGTACGCATTGAAGGAGGAAGAAGAGCATTATGGTGAAGAAAAGAAATGTTCACTGACTCCTCAGCAGGTAATACGTTGAAGTCTAAAAAACATTGCAGGTTGGGTGGTTGGGAGGAAAGGGACAAAGAGGTAGGTGGAAAAAACGCATAACCTTTGCTCCCTCCATACAATGACGATGGCACCACCGTGGAAATCAACATGCCTTCCCAACCATACGCATTGAAGCAAGGTGTAATGCATATGCAAATACCAACTCTAATGGGCTGCTTTACAAGAGTAGCCGCTCCCTCATAAGCAAGGACATAAAAATATTTTTCTAAATACAGATCTTTGCAAATAGAATAAGTGCAGGTTGGGTGAGATCATTTATTCCAAAACAGGTGGCCACGGTGGTAGAAGCCTCTTATAGGTGTCAGGTGGCAGTGGAGGCCGATGCCCAGCTGGGCATTACATTCTCCTCCCCCTTAAGAAAGCATCGTCCTCGATGCAACATAACACAGCGGAAAATAAATGGTACGCAACAAGGAATAGATAAAGAAGAAAACACACCCTATGGTTTAAAATTTTAGTTGATTAAAGCACGGTCACAAAGTAGCCTTAGGAACATTTGGTAGAAATTTTAACTTTCAATGTTCTGTGAAGATTGGCAGTTATTTCTTGTTCATCATTTCATTAGTCTCTTTCCATTATCATTATTTCTAGTTTTAGTTTCTTTTAAAATAAAATATCATCATTGAAGAGTTTTGATTTATTCCTTATTGTGGGTGCCCAACATGAACTGCTAACACAACACCCTATCAGGTTCACAAGACACTACAGATTCACAAGCACACAAGTATATACTTCATGATTGTATTACACCACAAAAGGTTACTCAAATACGGAATGGAATAGGCACAGTCCACATAACGTAGTACTCGTCACACATCAATGACTGACGCACAAAATACTCAAACAAAAGAGTACTACAATCCACCAGACATTTCCTCAATTTGCATCGTATGAAAGGATTTTCACATAACACCATAACCATGCTACAGGTACATAGTGTCCACAAGGGAATCAATGACATAACCACAACATCACAACACATATCCATCTGACATGAGTAACACATACATCAAAAGACCACTACCAAACATCACAATAACTCAACATATATCCTGAAACATCAACCATACAGCCTCCTCAAAATATCATAAGCCTCCTCCCTCAAACTCTTATGCCTCCCTCAAGTCTCTTATGCCTCCCTCAAATGCCTCCCTCAAACTCTTAGCCTCCCTCAATCTCTTATGCCTCCCTCAAACTCTTATGCCTCCCTCAAGGAGGCCGGTTGACCCTATGGTCCAAGACACATAGAGTTCGAACACTCCTAACCCAAGTGACATAATAACGCGTGGTTCAACAACCCGCTAGTTATATGTACTCCTTGGGGCGTACCCCCATACAACGAAGTGGGTCCATAGGTCCAACCAATCCATGGTGCATCCCATGACCCTATTCCACACATCACGACAATAGAACCAGCACAACAATCCAATCAAAGTGCCAAGTGGCAAAGTACAAGCCTTGGGCAAGGCGGTAAGAATTCCAAATTTAAAAGAAGACCCAAAATCAAGCAAAAATAAATGGCCAAATAGCCATAGTTAGTATCAAAATCCCCATGTTAGTGCCACAAACCAAGGAAATGCCCAAAATTGTAAAGCATGGCAATCAAGAAAAGCTGCTGGTCCTTACAAAATAAAGAAAAAAAGCTCAATTTACGAATAAAATCAACTTATAATGATGTCACATTACGATAACTGTGTGGCCTTATCTAGCCACCAAAGGGGTACTCAACGAGTTGCTAGCACTCGGAACATCGAGCCTCAGCTCATAAAATACATATCAATAATACAACTATCATCACCTCCATCTGAATCATCCCGCCACCACTTCGACAAGGCTAAACATAGTCATAGATACACTAAGGTTGCATACATACAACCACATAGGGAGAGAGGAAAGAATCACATGTTATCTACTAAACCAAGTTTTGGCTCGAGTTATTGACCCATGGTACACCATTCCTCACTCTCAACATACACTTCTACCGATTTCCCTCAGGATCGGTTAGCGTAAGGTTCACAACATAACATGTAACAACATCACTAACACCATGGTGGTACACACATAGCTACCATAACGTCTCACGTATGGTATGTATAGATCACAATCATACATTCACAGAGTGTAACACATCACTTTACCACTTTCTGCACCCAAAGCGTAATCACCATATGATAGGGTTCATACACTCACCGTATGACCCAAAATCACAACATGAAGCATTACATATTTGCACAGTCATACATACGATGAACATAGTACATCACAACATAACATCCATTGCTACATAACAAGGTGGTACACACATTTCTTCAAAACATGGTAAAACATCATGATACAACTCATTTCTTTTAACATCAAACTAGTCATACAACACATTGATACACCCACATATCACAATATGCCACAATGCTCCAACACTATGTCATCCACATTATAATTCTTTTCACATGCCACAAACAGTAATTCACACGTGAACTCTTCATAGAATCCACAAGAAGGAGAGAGAATACTCCCATCCCCAGCATATCAACATGATAACAAACACGCACAAGGTGACATACACATCATGTGCGTTCACAATATCACAATTACGACAATAATCACATCACGTTTAAAGCACATTACTCTTCCAATATCTACCACCATCATGCAACATCATCATCATCATGCAGTATCATCATGTAACGCAACAACCACCATGTAACATCATCATATAACACCAATCCGGCCCATAGGTTCGAGAGCATGAACCTTCGCTCTGATACCAAAGTGTAACGACCCAAAATTTCACACAACGACAACACAAGAAAAAGACAGTATAATTTTTTATTTTTTTTGACTTGCTTTGACACAACACGACACAACATGTCGTCACAAGGTTACAACCAACACTAGGAACCACTTGTTACGGGGGAGACCACAAGGTCAGCACGGAAACGTTCACACCTATCAAGGACAATGTACTCTTCTTTTGACAAGACAACATGGAAGTCCAATCCACATGACACACTCACAGCTAGGGCATCCCATGAGGAATTCCTTGTTAAATTTTCTTGTTTACTAAAGTGTCTCTTAATTCTTAACTTACGTTCTTATAAAATTTCATGTAATGATTCACACAATTCTTTTCACAAGGGAGAACTTCTTTCTTTTCAACAGTTGACTAAATAGCTTAAGGCCAAGCTTTCTAAACTGGGATCATCAATTTGATGTCCAAATCTTTCTCATTCATTTGATTTTAGAACATTTTCCATTTCTTACAAGGTTAATTAATCTATTCAAGCCACTAACACAAGTTCCACACCTCTGTTACACAGGTGAAGGCATAAGTTCCGATTGAGGGAAGTACCGCTTAGGGTTCATAACAATCACCTTCTTGTTTAAGGATCAAATTTTGACCTTGCTTAAGAAATATCACCATGAATTAAGGCATGGGTTAACAGAACAGGACAACAGAATTTAGCTTCAGGGTCACATGGTTTACTATCCGTCTTTTATTGAGGTTAAGGGTTTATCAAGATTGGTTAAATGTTCCATCTAGACTTTACTTAATTAAGTTTGACAAAGGAAAACATTCCAAACGATAGAGAGAGATTTAAGGTTTAATTAATCGATTTCCCTCCTACTTATTAAATCCTATCATCTTCTAAAATCTAACCATTGCTTTCACCATGAGGTCATTTAAGATTTCACCATAAAAGGATAATGTTTATTAGCTTGGCTTGAATAAAAAAAATAATAATAAGTTATCATATTTCGTTACAAAAGATAGTTTCCTCTTGATTGTTCCAGGTCTCAAAGGTTATCAAGTAGATCACATCTACATTAATATGTTCATATATATAAATTTTGGTTTAACTTTTATCAGGACTATCCAGCTCACTTCATAGTGCTTACAAACTCATTGCTACTAAGCCTTAGGAGGATTTACAACTCAACATTTTAACTCAAGAGCAAAGTTTAACAGTACTCGTTTGCGGAAACAAAACAAGGTTATATCAATTCATTCCAACATGATGCACAAATCAAAGGGACATACCATCTCTATTGAACCATGACTAGGGAGCAAGAGAGTAATAACATGGGACATGCCCCGCTACTATTCTAAGGATTAAAATTCACTAGAATATCCCATAACCAAGCGGAAATCAAATTTCATCTTTCACATGATAACCAAACAAGCCAAAGTTTCAACAGTTACAACAACAATACTCTACAATACATTTACTAGGCACTGACCCTTCTTCTAAAATGTCCAAAGGCCCTTTCCAAATTTTTATAACATAATACACATTCGTACAAAGGAACATCATAACCAAGATTGATGCAATAATCTACAAGTCTTTCCATCATCTAACCACGTAAGCCATCTGCAACAATTAATAACCTGAGTCAGTTCGCGAGAACTGAGCAAGATAAGACTATACATAGCAACAATAAGCTACTAGCTAACAATACCATGAAAGGAAACATTCTATTTCAGGAAATGGATCAAAGTTCTAACCTCTAACAACCTTTTGAAACAAGATATAATTTTCAACATATCAACTAAGAAGAAATCCATAAGTTTTAGTTATGAAGAATACCTCGAAAACTACAAAAGTTTGACAACCAAATACGCAAGACTATGAAATTTAAATGATTAGACACAAGAGTTGAGAGTATTAGGATTTCAATTATGTGATCCCATAGATTACGTGATTGAAATCTAAAGTGTAACCCATCAATCCACATTCTCAAGGAGAAGTCAAAAGATTAAAACCAGACCCGATCTTAGCTGCCAAAAAGAATATAGTTTTGGAATCGTTCCGTAGGGCCATAGGCCTAATAGGCTAGAAATGAACAACGAGGGTAAAACAAAGCTCCATCATGTAATAAAAAAGGTTTAAAGGATGAAAAACTTATATTCAAACCCACAACCATTATATCCTAGGTAATAAGTGACTTCATAGCTAATAAGGATGAGAGGAAAAGACGGTAAGAATGTCTGGAATAGGCATTGCCTAACAGCCTACCTACTGAACATAACCAGGGTTGGAATAGCGACAAGCCTCATTAATACCCAAGTTGAGTAGGCAATCTAGCATTCTAAACACATCCTTTCAATTTTCATAATACTTTAGATTTATAACCCTCCCGTTCTAGAGGAACATAGCCATGAATCTAGACTTGGTTGAAATTTTCCGACGTCAACTCACTTTCTAATATCATAAACGATGTATACAAAGGAAAAGGTCTCTCAACTCTCCTTAATTTACATCTCATCACTAAGTTTATGGTAACCTATGCAGTGATTAAACACATAATATACCATTGAAGATAGATATCCTCCAATAACGAACTTCTATAACGATGTAATTACAATTATTACGTTCGACACAAAAACAAACTATTCCATAGCTTCTTTTCCCTTTTTGACAACAAAATATATTCACGACCTTCCATCACAATCATTCTAAATTTGCAATGAAAGGTCACTCATCAAGAAGGAAGTACAAAACAAGTTTGACTAAATTAAGGAACTTCATGTTACCTTAAGCAGTTGATGAAAACCTTAACTTTCACGAACCGTGAAAGATATTACCTTACTCCATCAAGGCATTATGTCTATACATAATTAAATCGATCACACAAGGAATCATCAACATACCATATCTTAACACCATAAAGGTCATTAATTTTATCAAATTTTACTCATAGAAAGAGTAGAATCAAAATGGGGTTCTATCAATAATTTATGCCCTTCTATCAACCCAGGACATAATTTCGGTCCAAAACTTCCTCCTTAACAAGCATATATATTGAACTTCTAATTTCCAAAGGCCCTAATAATTTGCACAATACACGAAGTGCATAACCACGCTTATCATAAAAAAATAATAATAATAATTTAACTGTATATTTTCCTCTAGGGCAACAACATAACAGGAAACCAATACTAGTCAACGCTGCAATGTTCTAGGGGTGATTACATACCCAGGTTCACCAAAGAAACAACGACATTTTTGCAGAAGGAAGTAACCTTAAAATTATATATATATATATATATATATATATATATTTTCATATGATCAATCAAAGCATACACTGGGAACCTTTGTTTGTTTTATATATATATAAATGGGTTTGATCACGTCAACAAGAACAACCAACAGAGGCAAATCCAGAAGTAACAAACTGTTAACCATATATTGAACACAAATCCACATAATCACATATTTAAACCAATTTCTAGAAGGAAAAAGTTTCATTTCAAGAGGTTTATTAGATACTAGCATATTATGTATATGGTTAGTCTATCTTGCCTGTTTTAACGCATCCACCAGTCGTGAACATCCAGCAGGGACTGCTACAGCCACACGCCCTCCGCTTTATCCTCTGCTTCACTGGTCTTTTCTTGCAATATACCACACCAGGATTCCCTTTTGAAGGCACGACTAGAAGGATGCAATAGGTGGCTGTCCAAAAACTAGATTGCTTCAATGCACCTGCTTTGGGGGGGGTATAGGAAATGAACTGTCACACAGCCTATAGCATCAGCCAGTACCGGATTTTCCTCTTGCAATGCCTTCGAATCTGTATCAGTAACCAAATACCCGTCATAAGGGCAGGCCCTAGTAGTACTCAACACATAAGCTAGGCAAGGCTTGCAGTAAAGATGTGTGCATCGGGTTTGCACAGCCTCATTAGGGTAAACAAGCTACCTACAAACTAGACAGAAAACCAATTTATGAGAAGACAGAGGCCGTAGTCGGTGGAGCAGCTGAAGTGGAATAACTCAACGGAGGTAAAAATTGTGTGAAGCCGACGAAACAGAAGAAATATCTCCATTTCCACAGACAACAGCAACCTTGCCAGCAATCATCACATCAGTGGCTCTCATCAGACCACCTAACAGAGAGTGCCTGCATCCGTACAAGCTATCAAAATTGCTCTTGGTAACAGAATCATTGTCATTAATAGCAGGGAAGAGCAGCTAATCCAATAGCAAATTGCATCTAGTACAACCTGTAAGAAAACCGGTAGTTGTTTCCCTTAGATACACAACAGACCAATCTTTCCTTCCTCATTGTGATATATGAGGACAACATCAAACTCCTCGGTGCAAACAGTACAGATCTCCTATGCGTGTAAGGTGTGATAATTCCAACAGCACCCTTTATGCCTGCCAACATAGTGACTCGTTGAAGATGCTCATATAATCTGCAAAGCAAAATGTGCTTCATGAATATTCTGATATGAAATAGATCCACGCCTATGGGATTCTCTCCCATGAGTTACATTGAACAGCAAGTAAGGTCTCAATAGAGAATCTCTGTAATAAATTTCATCGGGTCTCCTGGTAACACTCACACTGTCACTTAATCGATTTTGATAAAAAAATCTTGAAGGAGAATCCTGAATTTGAAGATGCATTCTATACTAAACCGAAGCAACATAGTTGGACAGCCTGCCTGTTGGAAGCTCTCAAAAAGGCTTCAACTAAATCTTTATCTCGTCCTTCTACTACGGCTGCAAGATTTTGCAACCACTGATCATGACTGTGGTCGGCGTGCAACCAGAACATCAGGATCAACACCAACTGTTCCTTGGGCTCGCCCTGCAGCAGCTGTCGCATCTAGCTCTCTCTGCGGCCACTGATTTTCTGGGATACGTTTACTTCTCTACCCTGTAGCTGCTGCATATCACTAGACACCTCCTCACGGCACTTTCCTAGGAGAAATTCAGTTCAATGCTCCACGGATACTGCGTGCACAACATGATTTTTTTGAGACCCACACCCACCTCTACGCATTAAAGGAGGATCCAAGAAGAGATTATGGTGAAGTAAAAAATGGCTCCACCGACTCCTCATGCAAGGACAGATGTGACAGTCTAAAAAAAATTGTAGGTTGGGGTGGTTGGGAGGAGGCCAAGGTGGCAGTGGAGGAAGGTGGAAAAAAACAGAGGTCCTCGATGCACGGGGCATTACATTGACGATGGCACCACCGTGGAATATCAACTCAACTTGCCATAAACCCTTCTAGCAAGGCGTAATGCATATGCAAATACTCAACTCTAATGTGAACTTGCTTTAGTATTTATAACCCTCCTCCTCCCGTTCTAGAGGAACATAGCCATGATTCTAGACTTGGTTGAAATTTTTCGACGTCAACTCACTTTCTAATATCATAAACGATGTATACAAAGGAAAAGGTCTCTCAACTCTCCTTAATTTACATCTCATCACTAAGTTTATGGTAACCTATGCAGTGATTAAACACATAATATACCATTGAAGATAGATATCCTCCAATAACGAACTTCTATAACGATGTAATTACAATTATTACGTTCGACACATAAACAAACTATTCCATAGCTTCTTTTCCCTTTTGACAACAAAATATATTCATGACCTTCCATCACAATCATTCTAAATTTGCAATGAAAGGTCACTCATCAAGAAGGAAGTACAAAACAAGTTTGACTAAATTAAGGAACTTCATGTTACCTTAAGCAGTTGATGAAAACCTTAACTTTCACGAACCGTGAAAGATATTACCTTACTCCATCAAGGCATTATGTCTATACATAATTAAATCGATCACACAAGGAATCATCAACATACCATATCTTAACACCATAAAGGTCATTAATTTTATCAAATTTTACTCATAGAAAGAGTAGAATCAAAATGGGGTTCTATCAATAATTTATGCCCTTCTATCAACCCAGGACATAATTTCGGTCCAAAACTTCCTCCTTAACAAGCATATATATTGAACTTCTAATTTCCAAAGGCCCTAATAATTTGCACAATACACGAAGTGCATAACCACGCTTATCATGAAAAAAAAAAAAAATTTAACTGTATGTTTTCCTCTAGGGCAACAACATAACATGAAACCAATACTAGTCAACGCTGCAACGTTCTAGGGGTGATTACATACCCAGGTTCACCAAAGAAACAACGAAATTTTTGCAGAAGGAAGTAACCTTAAAATTATATATATATATATATATATATATATATTTTTTTTCATATGATCAATCAAAGCATACATTGGGAACCTTTGTTTGTTTTATATATATATATATGGGTTTGATCACGTCAACAAGAACAACCAACAGAGGCAAATCCAGAAGTAACAAACTGTTAACCATATATTGAACACAAATCCACATAATCACAGATTTAAACCAATTTCTAGAAGGAAAAAGTTTCATTTCAAGAGGTTTATTAGATACTAGCATATTATGTACATGGTTAGTCTATCTTGCCTGTTTTAACGCATCCACCAGTTGTGAACATCCAACAGGGACTACTACAGCCACACGCCTTCTGCTTTGTCCTCTGCTTCACTGGTCTTTTCTTGTAATATATCACACCGGGATTCCCTTTTGAAGGCACGACTAGAAGAATGCAATAGGTGGCTGTCCAAACACTAGATTGCTTCAATGCAGCTGCTTTGGGGGGGGTACAGGCAACGAATTGTCACACAGCCTATAGCATCAGCCTAGTACCGGATTTTCCTCTGCAATGCCTTCGAATCTGCATCAGTAACCAAATACCCGTCATAAGGGTAGGCCCTAGTAGTACTCAACACATAAGCTAGGCAAGGCTTGCAGTAAAGATGTGTGCATCGGGTTTGCACAGCCTCATTAGGGTAAACAAGCTGCCTACAAACTAGACAGAAAACCAATTTATGAGATGACAGAGGCCGTAGTCGGTGGAGCAGCTGAAGTGGAATAACTCAACAGAGGTAAAAATTGTGTGAAGGTGATGAAACAGAAGAAATATCTCCATTTCCACAGACAACAGCAACCTTGCCAGCAATCATCACATCAGTGGCTCTCATCAGACCATCTAGCAGAGAGTGCCTGCATCCGTACAAGCTATCGAACTTGCTCTTGGTAACAGAATCATTGTCATTAATAGCAGGGAAGAGTAGCGATCCAATAGCTTGCATCTGGTACAGCCTGTGAACACCGGTAGTTGTTTCCTCAGATACAACAACCAATCTTTCCTTCCTCTTGTGATATATGAGGACAACATCAAACTCTCGGTGCAAACAGTACAATTGTAGCTTGTAAGGTGTGATAATTCCAACAGCACCCTTTATGCCTGCCAACATAGTGACTCATTGAAGATGCTCATATAATTGCAAAGCAAAATGTGCTTCATGAATATTCTGATATGAAACAGATCCACGCCTATGGGATTCTCTCCCATGAGTTACATCGAACAGCAAGTAAGATCTCAATAGAGAATCTTTGTAAATAAATTTCATCAGGTCTGCTAGTAACACTCTCACTGTCACTTAGTTGATTTTGAGAAACAAATCTTGAAGGGGAAAAAAAAACCCGAATCTGAGGATGCATTCTATACTGAACCGAAGCAACATAGTTGGAAAGCCTGCCTGTTGGAAGCACTCAAAAAGGCTTCAACTAAAACTTTATCTCGTCCTTCTACTACGGCTGCAAGATTTTGCAACCACTGATCACGACTGTGGTCGTGTGCAACCAGAACATCAGGATCAACACCAACTGTTCCTTGGGCTCGCCCTACAGCAGCTGTCGCACCTAGCTCTCTCTGGGGCCACTGATTTTCTGGGATACGTTTACTTCTCTACCCTGTAGCTGCTGCATATCACCAGACACCTCCTCACGGCACTTTCCTAGGAGAATTTCAGTTCTGCGCTCCACTGAAGCTGCCTATACAGCACAATTTTTAGGATCCACACCCACCTGTACGCATTGACATCAGGGTCCCAGACAGACCTTCATGGTCACCATCAATGAATGGCTCACTATCCAGAACATGCTGTAGCAATTCATTTGTTGCAGCATTTGATGTGAGCAGTCTAACAAGCATTCGTAGGTTGGGTGGTTGGGTAGGAAACAACAGGTAGACCACGTGGACAGCAGGTGGAGAAAAACAGAAGATCCTGCAAATGCACGGGGCATTTACATAAAAGGAGGATGCGCCCAACACTCCACCGACTCCCACTGTCCCACGCCAAACAGGAAACATAATTTTCCACCTAACTGCTAGCTAAGGCATAATGCAATTTTTTTTTATTTTATCTCTAGTTTTGGAGCCCCACGCTTTGGGGATTAGTAGCCGCTTGCCAGGAGTAAACAATGAACGGGCATTACAAATCTCTTTTGTTTAAATATTTGCACATCTTTTGAGGATAAATGGGTTTCAATTTTTTTTGCGTAGTCTCAACTTGACATTCGCAAAACATGGTAATATAAGGAGAGTAGTATGATGAAATATTTTAAATGTCATGGTTGCAGTGGAATTCTATGCACCTCGGGGCATTTTACAACGATAACATGCTTTACAACTAGAAGAAAGTTAGCAGAATGGAGATGATCATACCTACATGGCGTCCATTTGATTTATGATAAATTTGTCAATGAAATGGTAGTCCTGGATTTCACCATAAATTAAATATAATAACCTCTAGCAAACTTTATGAGGTAATGAGTGGATGTGATACTCTTAAAATCCATGGCTATCCCAGTGGAAGAGGGGGTAAATTAGCATACCTCAAATGTAAGTCCTAACAAGGAAAAGGGCCATGTACACTTTCTTGAATAGTGTTCTCATAAAGGACATTAATAATTAAAATGTGCGTTGGCATGTAAAAATTCTTGATCCTATCCTTGACAATCTGGTGTCACATAGCCCCTAAATGGAATCATGTCCAAGGATGAACGGGTTGATTAGTCAACCCATTGCCACTGACATTATTTAGGCGGTAACAAAATTCCACTGACATACCAATGCATTTCCACCAAAAATGTCTGGCTATGTTTCTCAATGAGGAATATCTTGGTCACTCATTCCACACTGCCATTGTCTTCATACGAGTAACATACCATCAAAATACTTCTCAAAACACTCAACCTATGGAGGATCATTCTAATGTCAATAATGTGAAATAGAACCTTGAAGTTAAGTTTTGATGATTATGTTGTGTATTGGATATCAATGTACCAACAACATGAAGTGATCAAAGTGTTTACTATATGTTATGGATGCATTCATCGGGAAAATAAAGATTTAGTTCCTCACCAAAATCCAATGGATTATCAACTAACTAGTCTGTAATAATCTACCATATGACTGGTAAATTTCTCCTCCATACAAACATCACACATTTCAAGTTCATACATTCACGCATAAGTTGTGCCCATCAATGGGATCCCATGAATGTTTCAAACCAGTAGCACAACCACGTATCAATTTTAGTGGTGGACCACATACATAACTTCATTGAATTTGATGATACCGCCATTGTCTCTTTAATTGAGTCTACAATATCTTTAGGAACAGCTTAGCTATGGAAATAATGTGATCAAGTTAACTCATATTAGACTTGGGTCCTACACTAGTTTTGTAATTGAGAATGACATGGGTAATGAGTTGCAGCCTAGGAGGATATTATTATCCAGTTATCATCTTCTTGTGCTAGTATATTATTGCAAGGGATATGTAGGTAGCTCTCGAGTAATGGATCAATGTCTAGATAAATATAGCTCTCTGCATGAGAGTGGCCAGTGAAGTAAAACAACGAGGATTCACGCACCTTTGAAATGAAATTGTGCAGATTATTTTTCCATGTATTATAACAATTTTAATTAAGAATATCGTTAGGAGACATATGGTTGTTCATAGGTAAGATCAGCACACTCAAATATCCATGTTTAGCTCAATTTTTTTTCCAAAAATGACATAATGTTAAACTCCTCTATATGTGGAGTGAATCTTGATAATTGCATGGATCTTAGTAGTGATCGACATTTATTAGAAGACAACTAGAGTGCAAATAACAAGTATCCAAAAAAATAGCCATCTGTCTTTCTAAATTGACATATATTCCTAAGTTTAAGGGTCAACACGTCATACTCAATTAGGTGCGAGAGATAATGATTCAAGGGAATTGCAGGTTCCCATCACTCCAATTTTCTTACCATTTTCTAACTAAGAACAATCAACATAAGTCTTTACATTTTATTGAGGGAGGTTATGCAAGGATTATGATTAATTTATCTTGGATAGGTAGAGGTGGCATATTTCAATATTGAAGCCAACGGGGGTGATTGCATAGCAAAAGGTTCTCTTTAAGAAGTATATGATATTAATTTTAGTTGGTTTTCCTTTGAGATTGTACATTTGATTATACACACTGAGACATCACATTACATACACAGGATACATTGTTCATACACACATTTATACACATCAATACATGACATCTAGAGGATGACTAAGTCGGGAAATTTTAGGTTATTGGGAATATCCTTTCACCTTTAATATGACTCATAAATTGATGTATGCATTATGCATATTTCTGGTTTTTTAAGAAGAAATTAGACAGGAGTATTGGATAATCACATGCAAGTATTATATGGGTTTACCATACCACAACTGATGGATACAGTTTCATTACCTTCCTCATTGACCATCAAAGTCGAGGCTTTATGATCTACGAATTGGTCAATCCAATCAATAAAATCACTTAATGGATAATTAACAATTAGGCTTGGTTAATAAACTGTGGACAACTATCACGGGGTTGACTTTAGACATCGATCTGATAATTCAGAACAATAATAATATTAGTGTGTGAATTACAACTCATTGAGGATACTTGGTGTAATCGTCTTAACAAGAACCAACATTCCTTAGCTTGACCAAAGCAATGGAATAGCAAGAATTCAGGATTTGAAAGAGTCCTCATTATGTATGCAGGTGTTCCCTATAGTTGGTCATGCCCCATCATATATCAAGTAATAATTTCAAACCTCCTATCAAATTCATGAGGGAGTAGGCAGATAGTTCCTTAAGAGGTTTAACTTCTACTTCAAAATTTTAAGCCATCAAATTTTGGAATAAGCAGGAGCACAACAATGTTAAATGGTTAGCAACATGGTTGTCGAAGAAGAAAAA
This sequence comes from Taxus chinensis, assembly GCA_019776745.2. NCBI lineage: Eukaryota > Viridiplantae > Streptophyta > Pinopsida > Cupressales > Taxaceae > Taxus > Taxus chinensis. The sequence goes on from CM034148.1 coordinate 151,553,322, forward strand.
GAAGAATGAGGGACAGGGCACTACATTTCCACCACATCTAGATTTGATCTGTAAGGTATGGTGCTATCAAATTTACTTTGAGTCTATAGGGCCCTAGGATTTCCTTATCATTCTCAAAAAATTCCATGGTAATGGGTTAGAAGTCCACCCTTTTTCACATACCAAAATATTGATTTACTTGAAATTATTTTTATCAATTTTTTTCATCTTATGGATACAATGTAAAAAAAAAAATTCTGTGGGTATACAACTATTATTGAGGTGAGTCGACATTATCAATGAAAAAATGGAAGTTCCTTATTGATGTATCAACTAAGCTAGTTTCTCTCCCTAGGAATGGCTTAAATTGAGGATAAAATGATTGGTGTAACTGAATTCAAATGGGGTGATACACCAAATTTATTGAGAGATTTCACTGAGTATATGCACAATAAAATTGAGAACAAATTGTAGATGCACGAAGCAATGGTTTTCAGTAGAATATTAATGCAAAACACTTATGTATTGAGGGATAAATCACAACAACAAAACAAGTTAAACATACACACTAAGACTATGCAGAAAATACTAGATTTGCAGCAACGTAAAATGATTAATTAGGGAATTAACATTCACAAGAATTAATGAAAAGATACACACCACTACAAATAATTGGAAACGAAATAACTGGTTCTTAATCAAGGGAAAAATTGGAAAACACATGCTTCAACACTCCATTGTCCAAAAAGTCCCCCTTTGTGCCTTGTTAGTGCACACAATACATAGCAAAAATACATCACCAAACCCCTCCTAAAAATAGACTATAGTCTTTACTCACCCATGCATGCTAATTTTACCAATTTATCATGAATAAGTAAAGGAATAAAAATAGACATGTCGATTACAATGAGGCATTAATAGCCTTAGTTACAAAAATACACTCTAGTCAAAGTGTAATTGATTGTTCTAATTTTAAAGTAATTGAAATAGTTGGGTGAATATTTTTGACTAATATAAGCCTTTGCTTGTTGTTTAAGTTATATCCAATGTAAATGAATCTTCTTCTTTGCTGTTGATTAAATAATCATACTTAATCACTGATGTAACACTTGCATATTCACCCACTTGTAAGGATATCTTGGCTTTATCTTTGTTCTATCCTGTATTGAAAAGATGCAAAATAATACTTTGGTGCAAGAAAAATAAATAATGCATTTGATCTCAATTACTTCACAAAATTCTTCAACTTGCAATGTGGGGACCACCTATAGGCATGTGCAATAAAATAATACCTTATTTTGAAAAAATCAGGTAATTAGGACTTCGAAAAGGGCTCCATGTGCTCTAATGTTGACCTCTACATGTATTATCCTCTTTGTCTTTTGTCACCAAGTCATGAACATACATGGAAAAATAACATTTCATGTGTGGGGACCACTTTAGTAGAGTTTAAGGTAAGTTTTCAATTCTTAAGGTAATGATTCACTCTTATTTTGACTTGGGCATAGTTTTGGCCAAAAAAAACTACTTGAAGGTGGCTGCATTTGAATCCATTATCTCTGTCTTATTTGATTGACCTAGTGCATGTATCTTCCACCTCAATCATTGTTTAGGGGAATGGACATTGGTTTCACATGGCATATAATTATGTTACAATTATTGCCACTTTTAATAGTGCATTTTACACATTGCCTAATGTTTTGGTTTCGGAAAATATCAATTCTTATAATAATACATGGGCACTTACACGATCATTAGCCCCCTTCTATAATTCATACACACCTTACTTATTGGGATGCTTGGATAATATCTGTGGCATATAATTATGTATTTTACATCTAAACAATTCAATGCAATGATCTTATTTGAATGGGGCTGGTCCCCTTCGTCATGATGCTCGACCTATTGCATTATTTGGTTGGTCGATTTACTAAACCCGATTTAGTAAGGTTTGCATCATCATTGACACGTTTATACGCTCCTGATCATGGTCAAGTTAAGGAATACCCTGGTTATCGTTGGAGTTTGCATGGAAAGTGGTGATTTTGAAATGTACCATCGATTTTGTTCTTCGTTGATCTCCACCATTTAATTTAACTTTTATGAGTTATGTTGTTAATGGAGGTCAAGTTGGCATTTAATGATTGTGGTATTATTTTTTGATCGTTGATCCTGGTACCTACTGGATTCTTAACCACTTGATCATGTACCCTGTGACCATGGTGGAAATATCATTGATTTCCTTGACCTGTGGTTGGATTAATGGTAATTGTGGTAGAGTTTCAGTTTTCATTGATGACCACTGATTTTGTTACCTATTGATCTACTCCATTGGATTGAACTCACTAGGTGAGTTAAGTAGAAAGTGGTTGAGTTAGTCAAGTAAAATAAACTCAAACCCTAGGAATTTGGTAATTCGTTGAGCTCAATTGAGCATAGCGAAGCTCTATCAAATATTTTCCACGATGCCATTTATGATTCACTTGGAGCTCGTTTCTTTGGAATTCTTTATTCTATGGAGCTCTGTAAATTTGAACACTTGCATATTTTCTGGCATGTTTCTCTATGCAAGCTCTGTGTGACATTGTGGTCTCTATTGTTATCCTTTTTAAGCTCTATGACCAGGTGACTCTCGGCCACTAGTGCCAAGAAGGTGATCTATGTGGGTTAGTTGAGTATCGTAAGAATTCCTTCTTGTCATTTTCAATTCTCTTTGCACCGATACATTGATTCCTTTGAATTTTTCTATATTTTTGTGCATCGCTATTGAAACTACGAACTTGGAAAGCCACTAATGGGATTTATTTTGTACCTCTTTCATTTTTTGCTGAGGGTTTTAAATAATCAATTTGAATTGGTAAGTTGTCGTGTCTTCTGAGCTGTCATACATTTTTCAAACTCTAGTTTGAAAACTATCAGCAGTTTCTTTAAGGATTCGAACTTATTGACCCTTTTGTAGCTTGAGCTCCATTTATCATGTAATGAAAGAGCCATTTCTACATTTTGTGGTTACATATCATTTTGGAAGATGCTACGATTTTGGCCCTCCTCGTTATTTATACAGATTAATTCAAAACTATGCTATTTTACCTTGTTTTAGACACGATTGAAGAAGTTCAAAGATTTCACTTCAGATCTGTGCTTAGTTTAAGGATCTCCTCACTATGCTTCTGACATGATTCAAACTGTCTTTTCTTCTATTTATCTAAAAATGCTCTAAGAAATTCAATTTGACGAGATCTATTGAAAACATTTCTCTTCCTAATTTTAAAATGTGCTTCATTCACACAGCTCGTGTGGTTCCACATCTTTCTTTGTATAATGTGCGATTGAGCTCGATTGGGAAAATTGTACATTCATTAGTTGAAAACTGTATCTTTTTCCCTATCTACGGGTTTTTTTGGCCCTGGGTTTAACTTTCTTACATTATATACCCAATTCTGGGCCTTGCTTTATTTTACCATTTCTTTCTATCACGTGTCATAAGATTCATATCAACTTGTTTTGTTGTATGAATGAGGTGTTTATTCATATATAGATTAAAATATCACATTTCCAAGTTTCGTTATTGAGTTCCTACCATGCACTTTTGATGCTCTGAAACAAAGAGCTTGACCTTGCTATTCTCTCAAATGGTCATTGTATTTAAGCTCTTCGCATGGATTTACTTGCCAATATTTATCTTGTGCACTCCTTGGAATTTATTTCCATTTGATGATATGGCTTCTCTTGTGCTATGAAATTGCTCTATTAAAAAAAATGCTAAATGACCTTCTAGCTTAGATGGAATTCTCGTAGCTTCTTGGATGACATTTTGTCCCTGTATTGTTCTTCAGATGTTTTGTTTTGAGGAGTTTCTAATATTCTTGAGCTAGATGTAAGAAATGAAAATATCTGTCATTGAATTTTCATTTTAAAGGTTATTGTTGATGTGAAATTACAGCACCCCCTGAATGCCCTGATTTTGGATGGGCCATCCAGTGTAATCTGCATAACATTGGACCATCCCTCAAGCTGTGGGACTTACGGGCTTGAGATGATCCTACAGAGAAGGATGGTTCCTGCTCCTAAAATACCTGCCACAATCTACTCTAATGCAGGAAAACCATATAATCCTAATCTAACTTTCCAAGGGACTAGGGAGAGAGAGTGCATGAAAACAAAGCTTACACTAAAGCGGTGATACACCAGAGAAAGAGGTTTTTGATCAAAAATTCAACTGCCTAAAATGGAGAGAGGTGAGCAATGGAAAGGATGGACAAGATGCATCACAGACCAAAGATAAATTTCACACAAAAAACCACTTCAACCCATTAAACACAGCTCCCAAAACCTACAATAGACATTAGATATATGGACAATATACCTTTCTGTAGACACCTATAATTACGCCCAAGCAATTTAAATACTTAAATTGTGCTAATTATCCCCTTTCTCGCAAATCAACGACATATCGTCAAAGGCACTCATTTTCCCTCATATCATCATTAATTAATTACACTAAGCTAATTAATTAAGTTGCATATCCAACAAATACCCTAATTAACGATCTTCCGTTAATAAATCACCCCTTCTACCTAGACTAATTAATTATTATTAATTAATTAGCTTTCCCTTCCATTTAACCAATAAAGCATATTTAATTGATTTAATCCCCTTCTAATAGCCTAAATCACACTAATATTCTTCTAATTGGCTTCTATAAGCTTACACCTACCTATTAATTAATCACCTTTGATTAATTAAAATACCCCCCCAACTCCCATGACTTGCTAAACATGTATTAAACTCTTCTAAAGTAAGGTTACCTTTAATAAAACAACCTTATCCATTCCTAATCATGTTTTACCTTTATACCACATTCATAAGAATGTGTTGAATCCTTTATCCTTTAGGCTATATAAAGAGCCCTCCACCTACCTTTTTACTTACACCTAAACTTTCTAAGAGAGCAAATGCAAAGCATATAGCAAAGAGACTAAGAGCTTGCACCTTGCCCTTTTGAGAGTTCATCATCTTGAAGAGTTAAGCCTCTTTCTTAAAGTGCTTGGGTCATATGAGAGGTGTCAAAAGGGTCTTGTAGCCCAACTTTGATTAGCCCCCATTCCTAGGTTCTTGGAGCATTAAGGACAACTATTTTGATAGCCATGGAGCTTACTTAGGTCCATTCATTTATTTGTTGTTAGAGAATAGAGGAGTTTAGATATTTAGCATTGTTAGTTTCAAAGTTTGTATTGATGAATGCTAGCATCTAACCCTTGTTTAATTCTTATCATGGTGGTGTTTATGCTTTGTTTTAGCTAAATTGTAGAACTATTTTAGGTGGTAGTTCTTGCTTCATTTGATTTAGCATTAAGCAAAGTATACATGCACACATTTGGCACGCCCGGTGGGACTTACTCCATTGTCCTTTGCACTTAATTTCAAGTTTTTGTAGTTAAGTTTTATTTTTGGTTACTAACCCTATTTTACACATGTTGATCTAACTTGTTTTTTTTAACATGTTTTGTTGAGTTTGCATGTGTTGGGTCTTCCTTGTAGGTATGAAGGAGGTGAAGTGCTGTCAAAATTGGACTTGAGGGGAAAATTTCAAGATTTCTCCATGTTTTCATTTTTAGAGCTTACTTTTTCAACATTCTACATGCTAGTTTTGTCAATTTCTTGAAGATTTTAAATTCTTGAGCATGTAGGTTAGTGTTTGATAGTGCTGAGTCTTCTATTTACATATTAATGTGGTGAGTTGCTGTCAAAATTTAATCTTGGTGAGAAAATTTCAAGATTTCATCATGTTTTCATTTTTTGAGCTTACTTTTTCAACATTTTACATGCTAGTTTTGTCAATTTCTTGAAAATTTTCAATTCTTGAGCATGTAGGTTAGTGTTTGATAGTGCTGAGTCTTATATTTGCATATTAATGTGGTGGGTTGCAGTCAAAATTTAATGTTGGTGAGAAAATTTCAAGATTTCATCATGTTTTCATTTTTAGAGCTTACTTTTTCATCATTCTACATGCTAGTTTTGTCAATTTCTTGAAAATCTTAAATTCTTGAGCATGTATGTTAATGTTTGATAGCGTTGAGTCTTCTATTCATATATTAATGTGATGGGTTGTTGTCAAAATTAAATCTTGGTTGGAAAAATTTGCCCATTTTGCATATTAAGGGACGTTTTTTTTGACATTTTTTTAAGTGCATACCCATGAGCATAAGAGCATATGCGTAACCCATCTTCCGAAGGCCATAACTTTTGCTCCCGACCTCGAAATGACTCCATTTTTTTGGAGTTGGAAAGGTATTGAAGTTAACTATGCAATGAAAACATAAATTCGGGATTTACACTTACATAAGTTTCAGGTTTTTCTGTTATTTTAAAACTGGTCATTTTCTAACATGTCTAATGTTTTGATGAATGTTGTATTTCCATGCTTACTCGATTTAGATCAAAGTGTGTGTATGCTCTTCTCTTGCACCTTTTGGTGATCTTGAGAATAAAAAAAAACTTTGATCTATATCTTTTTAACATTGGGATTAAACTTGGAAATTTAATTATTCATTTTGCTTAAGGGAATGAACCTTTTACAAAGCATTTTTCAACGGCTCTTCTCTTCCTTTGATTTGAAGTTTTCCATTTCTATATAGTTGGGCTAAAGTTTGTGTATGCTCTTCTCTTGCACCTTAGGGTGATCTTGAGAATCAAAAGCAACTTTAGTCTTCATTTTATAACATTTGGTAAATTGGAAACTTCATCTTTCACTTTTGGTTTAAGGGAATGAACATTTATCAAAAATTTTGTATGGTTCATTGATTGAAAAGATTTTATTTACTTTTTAGTTGGATTATTTGTTGTGTATGCTCTTCTCTTGCATCCTTGGATGATCTTGAGAATCAAAAGTAACTTTTAATCCTCTTTTAAATAATGTGATTTTCTTGGAGAACTACTAACGCTTGAGTGCAGGACCTAAAAACGCTTGTCAAAGAAAGGATGAATCAAAACGAAATCAAAAACTACTAATACAGTTGTTATACAGGTTTCCAAAACGTGTTCAAGAAAACCACACCTAATTAAACAAGATAAAAAGAACAACATATTCAAAACACTGTATTGCAGGTTTCGGAAAAGGGTACGTCCCTCTCCGCTCAACTGGAACATAACCCCTTTGGCATAACGCCTTAAGCTACAACAATGGGGGTGGTTCCAGGAACCCCAAAGTAGTCCACGCAAGAGGGAACCTTGTGGATGAAACAGGAAGTGCTCCGCACTACCTACTTGACTAGTGATTCCTTTGTGAGATAGAGTTTCAGGTTGTCCGTTGTGGCGACCCCAGTGATAGTACACGTAGATGCACTAGTTGCCTACTGTTCTTGAAGGTGGTTAAAGTAAAGCCGAGATACTCCCAAACTAGTCAGTGTGACTTTTTGGGTAAATCGCGCTCGCTCGTGGCAACTTTGTAACACCTAGGGCGAGAGAACCACCTAGGAGAATATACTTTGGCTAGGAGCCCACTTTGACCACTTTAAAACAGTGTTGAGTTGTGAACCTTCTTTTTGAGAAATGTGTGACGTATTACTTTCGCCTAGTTTTTACTTGCCTTAGGGCAATGCGAAACTCTGCCGAAGTGAGACTAGCATTTTTTGTCATTTTTTCTTGATTTATTTCCTTCATATTCTTGAGACTTTGTTGATCAAAAGAGGTGTGATTACCTTTGTGTTGCCATTCGACTATTTCTCTCACTTTTATGTCCGTTTACGCCCATCCATGTTTGCGGCTGGGTTAGTTAAATGTCTAAAGTGAGTGGAGGCGTTTTCACGTCATTTGGTAGCCATTGTGATCTTGATACCCACATCAAGATCGTCATTGTAGTTAGGCGTGGTTCATCACTGCGGACTTCCATAGAGGAGTTAGTTTGTTTATCTCGTATCATTACAATTTCGATATTTACGTCTTGTTTCTTGTAAACTCGACATAAATATCTATATTGTACGGTTACGCTGCACACATTCTTAACTATTCCTAGCTATACTTTGAGTTTTTTTTGTTCATTTTTATTATTACCTCGATTTCAAAAGGTGTTAGGAACTACCATTTGTGCGTGTTATATCAATAACACCTCGATATCAATACTCCACTTTCTTGCAAAGTGGGTTAACATATCTTGGTGATATTGTTGTGTCATTTGCAAATCGTAATTGGCACTTTTTGAGATATAAGTCTTAATCAGACTTGAGCTTGCTCATCGTATATCTTGATTGGGAGATCGCATTTAACTTCATGTATTTACTTATGTCTTGTTCATTCCTTTGAACTTGGCATAAGTGGAGACATCTTGTTAATCATTTGGTATCACAAATTACTTTGAAACGTAGTCTAGGAAGTATTTCATTTGATTAGGTTTTGGTACCAAACGATTGTTTCATTGGTGACTTTATCACTCTATCACATTGGTATTCTCACACTATTAATTTACTCTTAACACGTACATCTTGTGTTTCACTTAGGGGTAGACATTGAATTTTGAACAAATCTATAACTTACCTTAGTGAAATTTATCAAAAAAACATGGCTCCCAAGACGTGTCTAGGGTTAAAGAAACAAACATATGAGGAACAACAGGCGCAAGCTTGGGAAACCTCTAACAGACAAGGGTCAAACCCATTTATCGGACACGATCTAGGACCACTATTTTCTGCAAAAAAGAAAATAGAAGAGATGGTCAATCATAGTGGAAATGAATTAGAATCACCACACGCAGACTTTGATTTTGACCCCACTCTACTAGATGAGTTTCTCCTTAGAAACAAAGATAGAGTTTTGGCATGGTTCATGGAATTAGGGGCCAAATTGCCCATTGAGAAGGAACCAATACTACAAACAAATGACACTACTAAGGAGGAACACCCCCTTATCAATATGGAAGATATTTTAACAGGCAGGCATGCTTCCACTTCTTACGCAGAAAATGATAAAGTGGTAGGGCATAGAATACCCCTCATCAAAGTGCCACGAAGAAACAAGATAGAACATGAGACAGGGGAAGAACCTCCACAATACGAAGAGGAGGAACCTTTAGAAGAAGAAGACACAAACCAAGTCACAATCCAACAACAACTCAGTAACTTAAGCCGACAACTAGCTTTGCTTACTTTCCAAGTACAGAAAGACACAAACAAGAACGTTCAAAAGTCAAAGCCTAAGTTTAGGATCCACGAACTCCATCGAGAAAACCAAGGAGAAGAAGACACAGGGTATCATCATGTACACATCCCCGCTTCTCCCACTAAAGAACAATTGCTCGCACAAGAAGTACAATCTATGAAAGCAACGCTTGCGAGCATACAAGAAAGCAATATAGGGAGTATTAGGAAATACCAATACGAAGAACTATGCCCCTATCCTTTTGATAAGACAATGACCCTTCAACCCTTTCCAAAGAAATTTGATATGCCAAAGTTCGAAAAATACAAAGGAAAGGGAGACCCAAGGGATCATGTTAAATATTTCTACATGGCATGTCAAGAGGTGTCTTATAGTGATAATTACCTCATCAGACTTTTTCCTAAGAGTCTCGGAGGTCAAGCATTAGAATGGTTTACGCGCTTGCCACGAGGATCAATTTTCACCTGGCCAGAATTGGCGGAAAGATTCGTGCGTCATTTCTCATATAACATAGAGAGTGATGTCACCATGGCAGACTTGTGCGGCACAAAACAACACCCAAATGAGACCTTCGCCAGCTTCCTCCAACGATGGAGAGGGATAGCTAGTCGCTTCCCTTGTGCTTTCCCTAAGAAGTAGATAGTTAGTATTTTCGTCCCTAATCTCAACCCAGATATAGCTTTCCACCTCCAAATGCATTGTGTCCGCACCTTTGAGGAGGTTATCGAGAAAGCGATACAAATAGAAAAGGCTCTCATTGCCAAAGGCACCCTCAAAACCCAATCTAAAGACAACCAAAGTGTCAAACCCGCTGAAAAGCCAAAGATCTTTAACAAAAACAAAAACGTGGTGGGAGACGGAATCACTGATTCCATACGTGTTCAAACGGTCCAAACCAGTCAACCTTTTAAACTGACCAAGGGCCCAATTCAACCACCACCAAATCGACGAACATTCACCTCCCTCAATGAACCATTGTCTGTCATACTAAAACAGTTGGATGCGGCCCACATGATGACCTATCCTACAACGCAACCGTTTGATGACAACACTCCTAAACCTTCATGGTATAAGGAGCATGAATAATGTGAAATGCATCGCGTTAAAGGTCATAAAATAGACAAATGTTTGCAACTTCGCCACTATATTCAATACCTCATTGACAACGGGGAGATAGAGGTGGATAACCCTAGCCACATGCAAACACCTAAAGAGAAAATGGGGATTTATAAGGAACCATTCCCCAAGCATGATAAGTCGGAAAAGGCAAAAACGGATCGGGGAGAGTCATCCCAAACCTATAAAGCCACGAATTACTTGTATACCAAGAGAGATAACAATCATTACGATTCATTTATTGGATGTATTCGCTCCCCTACTGACCTTGTCAATACCATCTGGATCAAGGGAAAGGACTACGCTGCGGTAACAAGGCGTGCCCGCCTCGTGATTCTAGAACCCTCTCTGTTGACCCCGCAAACTGGTAAATATAACCTTTTAGAACAACTTGAGAAGACACCTGCTAAGATCTCGATCTTAGATCTTCTCAAGATATCCAATGTGCATAAGGAAATTTTGTATCAAACTCTTCAGGGGTCGAGAGTGCCTTTAGAAGTCGATCCTGCATACCTTCAATCCGTAGTGGCAAATACTGCCCCTAGTGAGCATCTCACTTTCAACCATAGGGAGGTCTCTACCGAGAATCCTACACATAATCTTCCCTTATACATTGAGGTAGTTGTTACCCGCAGGAAAATCAAACGGGTGCTTGTGGATAACGGATCTGGATTGAACATCTGCATGCTTAGATTAATCAAACAATTGGGACATACGGAAGAAGATCTTGAGTCCCATATCATCACTATTACCGCATACGACAACGCGGAAAGAGAGTTAGCAGGCACCATTATGCTGCCAATGGAGGTGGGCCCCACTTGCCATCAGACAAAGTTTCACGTCTTAGACTTGGAACTTCCATATAATATGCTTCTAGGCCGACCATGGATCCATGCCATGCAAGAAGTGCCATCAACATTTCATCAATGCATCAAGCTGAAGCATGAGGGACATACAGTAACAATACCAGGAGACTCAGAGCCCTTTGGTCATTGTAGAGCTCTTAATAGCTTTGCACGAAAGGGTACATATGCATGTCCCTCCACAGATATAGCTGTCCCTCTTCATTCTGAGGCCATGGAATCTCAAGTAGATTCAAATTCTCTTAGTTCTTGCACTCATGGGGCATCTACTTCAACATCTCCATTCAATTCATGGGAGATGAAAATTCTGGAATATGGCTATGGGGAGTATAATGTACAACAAGCGCTCTTGGTTTCTTACCTCTCCTTGTCGCCCAAGACTAGAGGTCGACCCAACTACCGCTTCAGGAGACCTAGAGAGGAACATACTATTGGGTCATTCCTACCTGGAGGCTTGTTAGCTGAGGAAAAATTACTTAATCCACCTACTACTTGGGTCCCTGAGGACACTCAACCATCTTGTTATCAAACCCCAGAATATGAAAAATCTAGCATAATGATGTACTCCATGGGCTACAAAGGCCTAGGATGTGGGAGGAATGAACAAGGACAAAGAGAACCAGTCCCTCTTCCACATTTCAAAACAAAAAAGATATGGCATTGGGATTCGCCCTTATGGAGCACACCCCAACGATCAAGATGTGACTTGTTCTGAGCATGAGGATAGCTCCGATTATCTAGACAGCGATACGGATTCCTGTTGTAGCACAATATGAGGATCTGGCCTCCACGAACCTTTTCATGAATAATGTTGTCCTAACCATCACCCCCAATGAACCAACCCTTGACCTTGTATACCCCTCCCTTGGTGAATGGGACCAACAACGTCACATGCCACTAGATTTATTCGAGAATGACGAGGCTATTGCAGAGTTCATGGGCATAAGGGATACAATTCCCATTGGAGATCACAAGAAGGGTTTCTTTATCGACTTAGACACCTGCGCCTACTTCGGCGAGGAGGCTAAACTTCGTGGTCAGAAAAATTTAAAGCAAAGCGAGGGTAAGAGTTCTAAAGAAAAGCCTGGGAAAAAATCAAAGTCCAAGTCACACAGTGAAAACCTCTTTGAGGCATTGGCTGACAAACAAATAAGAAAATCAAAGGACAAACAAAGTGACCACGCCAAGGATGAAAATCTCGTAGAGACATCCTTGGATGAAGATCTCAACCTACCTCCCAATCCCACGCGTTATGGAGGATTTATCAAAATTGTTAGTTGAAGAAACCATTGATGTCAATATTGGTACTGAAGAAGATCCCAAGATAGTAAAATTGGGAGCATCACTCTGCTGCCAGAGAACAAAAGACGTTCACTATGCTACTGCGAGAGTTTATTGATGTGTTCGTATGGTCTTACAAAGACATGCCCGGCTTAGATCCAACTTTGGTCGTGCATAACTGGGTTGTGCACGCAGACGCTAAGCCTATCAAATAGAAGCTTCGAAATATGCACCCAAGAGTGGCCTTGTTAGTTAAAGAAGAGTTGGAAAGGTTGCTTGCGGCAGGATTCATTAGGCCAATTGATTATTCTGAATGGATATCGAACATTGTTCCTGTCCCAGAAGAAACCTATTGTATCCGAATTTGCACAGATTTTAGGGACATCAATAAAGCTTGCCCTAAAGATGACTTTCCATTGCCCAACATTGACATGATTGTTGACTCAACCGCAGGGTATGAAATGCTATCACTTATGGATGGCTTTTCGGGTTATAATCAAATTAAGATCGCTGAGGAAGACCAACACAAAATAACTTTCACAACTCCTTGGGGCACCTTCTGTTATCAGGTGATACCATTCGGCCTTAATAATGCGGGAGCAACTTATCAGCGGGCCATGACAGTAATATTTCACGATATGATTCATGACATCATGGAAGACTATGTAGATGACATCCTGGGAAAGTCCAAAACAAGAGAGGAACATCCTATCATTTTACGGCATATCTTTGAACGCCTACGTGAATACAAAGTCAGGCTAAATCCAAAGAAGTGTGTCTTTGGTGTGCTATCTGGGAAACTATTAGGATTCATCGTGTCAAGACAAGGTATTGAGGTAGACCCTGCTAAAGTATCTGCCATCACAGAAATGCCTCCACCTGAGAATATCAAGCAACTGCGTAGCTTGCAAGGGAAAATTCAAGCCATTTGCCACTTTATCTCCCAGCTTGCAGATAAATGTCACTCATTCACTTATTTGCTTAAGAAGGACATCACTTTCATCTGGGGACTTGAGCAACAACAAGCCTTTGCTTTGCTTAAACAGTACCTGGCTAATCCACCTGTCCTCATGCCTCCCACTCCGGGAGAACCACTTTTGCTCTATATTTCCGCTACGCAATATGCTATTGGTGCACTGCTCGCCCAATATGACCTTAGCCATAAAGAGAAAGCAGTGTACTATCTGAGTCACACCCTCATCGCCTATGAACGTAATTATCCTCAGATTGAGAAGGCTTGCTTGGTTGTTGTTTTTACCTTTCAGAAACTTCGCCATTACCTACTAAATACTAAGACCAAGCTCATATCCAAGGTCGACCCACTCAAGTATTTGTTGTCCAAACCTACCCTCACAGGTAGAATGGCTAATTGGATCATTCTACTCAGTGAGTTTGATATAGAATTTGTCCATCAACAATCAATTAAAGGACAAGTACTTGCTGACCAGCTAGCGGAAGCACCTTTGCAAATCACAGAACCTTTGAGTCTGGATCTGCCAGATGCATCTTTGCTCTACATTGAAGAATCTGTCGTATGGCAGATACATTTTGATGGATCTTTTACGTTTCATGGTTCAGGTGTAGGAGTGGTCCTTATTACTTCTTCAGGTGATCCTATACCACAGGCTTTCTGCCTAGCCTTCCCTTGCACGAACAACATTGCGGAATATGAAGCACTCATTGCAGGGATGAAGCTAGCCATCAAGTGGAATATTCAACATGTGAAGGTTGTAGGTGATTCACAGCGAATCATCAAACAGGTTAATGATGAGTATAAAGTTAAGGATGACAAGCCCATACCTTATAAGAAGTTGGTGGAAACTCTGAAGGAGTATTTTGTGTGCATTACCTTTGAGAAAATCCCAAGAGCGCAGAATAGATTGGCAGATGCTATGGCAACGGTGGGATCTATGCTTCGTATTCTGCCAGGGAACAATGATATGCCATTCTTTGTAGAAAATCTACGCCGGCCTACGTATGACATGCTAGAATCTTGCTTGGCTTGTGAGGTTGTTGGTCCCCATTCACCATGGTATGAACCCATTTTCACCTATCTTAAGGACAGTACATTCCCTCCCGAAATCTCCCGCTCTGAAAAGCAGAGCCTAATTCACCAGATAGCCTGTTACACCCTATTCGGAGGTACACTTTATCGTCGTGGCTACGATGGGAATCTGTTACGTTGTCTGGATGTGCCAGAGTCAATCCAGGCAATTAAAGAAGTACACGAAGGAGTATGCGGAGCACATACAAACGGAATGGTCTTGGCTAAGAAACTGTTAAGAGTAGGTTACTATTGGCCCACCATGGAAACTGATTGTTGTAATTATGTTAGGAAATGTGTGCTATGCCAAAAGTATGGAAATTTCATCCATGCTCCATCGCAACCATTGCAACCAATCACTACCCCGTGGCCATTCTCCAAGTGGGGACTTGATCTAATAGGGAAGCTTACTCGTACCTCATCTGATGGTCATACACATATCATCACAGCTACAGAATACTTTAAAAAATGGGTGGAGGCTGTCCCTTTAACCTATGTCACAGGAGCACAGATTTCTAAATTCATCATGAATCACATTATTTACCGATATGGTATCCCTGCAGCCATTGTCACAGATAATGGGAAGTCATTTAAGAACAAAACTGTGAAAGGTCTTTGCCAATGGTTCCAAATCAGATTGAAATGGTCCACGCCATATTACCCTCAGGGTAATGGACAAGCTGAGGCAACAAACAAGACTTTGGTAAGGATAATGGAGAAGATGGTTAGCAAAACTGGTCGAAACTGGCACCTACATATCCACCCAGCCCTCTTGGCCTACCGAACATCAATTCACACTCCTACGGGTGTGACGCCATATTCACTAGTGAGAACCACGCAATTGTGGCACTTTGGACAAGTCCTTGGGTGAAAACCGGTTTCCGGTGCCTCGGGAGGATTCGTTGTTCACAAGCATTCTGTATTAGAAGGGTAGTTGTCTTTGTCCTGGACCTGGTTCTACCTTCGAGTTTCCTTGTGCACACCATCTAGTCCAGCCTTGATCTAGCTTTGCTTTCTTCTATTCGTCTGTAAGGGACGTGGTCTTTCGTTATTTCCCATCTTACGCTGGGGGCAACTCAACGAATTCACCTTCTTGTTCATAAGCGCGTGGCTTCTGCCCTTGTATATTCTCCACCTAATGCTAGGGGCATCCATGCTTTCTTGGTTACCTACACATAGCTTTGGAAAACTATTAAAAACACAAAAACAATAGAAAATTGTTTCGAGGAAAAACACAAACAATAGAACATTGTTTTGAGAAAACAAAAAAACAATAGAAAATTATTTCGAGAAAAAAACAAAAACAATAGAACATTGTTTTGAGAAAACCTAAAAACAATAGAAAATTGTTTCACCAAACACAAAAACAATAGAAAATTGTTTCAGACAACACAAAAACAATAGAACATTGTTTCGAGAAAACAACAGAAACAATATATATATATATATATATATATATATATATAAATATATATATCACAAAAATCTAAAAACAAGGCAAAAATTTTCAAAAAATTCCTAAAAAGTAAAACACCCTACAAAATGGTAACTTGCTTCTTACGACTAAAACTTGTGTCTTGCGCATGGTATTTTCTCCATATCCTGTTGGTTTATCTCACATCTTCCCCGATTAATACGACTCGTGGATCACTGGATTCACAACCATTCACAAAAGCTAGCTGCTTGCTTCGTCTGTACTCTGGGGCACTTTTGGTTGCCTGGTGCTGTTTCGTTGCGCACAAATGTTTTTCATGGACACCGTGTCCATTTTCATTTCCCCTTGCATGTATCCTTGCTTGGGGCATCATTTTTAACCCTTTTCGTCAATCACGAACTTGTGGATCTCTTCAGCACTGATAACAAAACATTTGTACAATTGTCTTGACCGTTGTTGGGTTAGATATGTGTGTTCGTACTTGTTTTCCCTGTTATATGAGTTTGTTTCCTTCTCGTATTGCATTGCATTATTGTATGTTGCGTGGAGTTGGTACTTTCAGCAATGGACAATTGTTCGTAGTATGGCTTTTCAGGTCATTCTACCTTTGTCGTATGCTTATATTTTTCATAAGGACCGATGATGTAGTTCCTATGGCAATATGATGACATCAAATTTGTTCCAAACACATAAGCGGCTAGAGGTTAAGCTCTTCTCTCCCGTCATCCATATTTCTTCTACACCACTTCCCTTTCACCCCTAATTCTCCCTCTCCTCGGGGCATCCTGCCTCGTCCCCATTCTTCTGCCTACTTCTCACCTTTTTCGATCGTTGATCGAGTTCTTCTATCACCCCATCGACACTAGAGGAAGCATCTCTCCCTCCTACTAATTTTTCTTCCATCTATTCAAAATCTCTTTTGTCTACTATCTTTGAAGTGGCATCACTTATGCCACCCCAAAGAGGGGCAAATGTAGACACCTATAATTACGCCCAAGCAATTTAAATACTTAAATTGTGCTAATTATCCCCTTTCTCGCAAATCAACGACATATCGTCAAAGGCACTCATTTTCCCTCATATCATCATTAATTAATTACACTAAGCTAATTAATTAAGTTGCCTATCCAACAAATACCCTAATTAACGACCTTCCGTTAATAAATCACCCCTTCTACCTACACTAATTAATTATTATTAATTAATTAGCTTTCCCTTCCATTTAACCAATAAAGCAATATTTAATTGATTTAATCCCCTTCTAATAGCCTAAATCACACTAATATTCTTCTAATTGGCTTCTATAATCTTACACCTACCTATTAATTAATCACCTTTGATTAATTAAAATACCCCCCAACTCCCATGACTTGCTAAACATGTATTAAACTCTTCTAAAGTAAGGTTACCTTTAATAAAACAACCTTATCCATTCCTAATCATGTTTTACCTTTATCCCACATTCATGAGAATGTGTTGAATCCTTTATCCTTTGGGCTATATAAAGAGCCCTCCACCTACCTTTTTACTTACACCTAAACTTTCTAAGAGAGCAAATGCAAAGCATATAGCAAAGAGACTAAGAGCTTGCACCTTTCCCTTTTGAGAGTTCATCATCTTGGAGAGTTCATCATCTTGAAGAGTTAAGCCTCTTTCTTAAAGTGCTTGGGTCATATGGGAGGTGTCAAAAGGGTCTTGTAGCCCAACTTTGATTAGCCCCCATTCCTAGGTTCTTGGAGCAATAAGGACAACTATTTTGATAGCCATGGAGCTTACTTAGGTCCATTCATTTATTTGTTGTTAGAGAATAGAGGAGTTTAGATATTTAGCATTGTTAGTTTCAAAGTTTGTATTGATGAATGCTAGCATCTAACCCTTGTTTAATTCTTATCATGATGGTGTTTATGCTTTGTTTTAGCTAAATTGTAGAACTATTTTAGGTGGTAGTTCTTGCTTCATTTGATTTAGCATTAAGCAAAGTTTACATGCACACACTTTCAATGATGAGAGGCAAGAAGAGACAATAAAATAAGAAAATGATGGACAAAATGCATCAAAAAACATATTTTATTGCTCTATAAATTCACACAGTACATCATCAATGGGCAAGAGTAAAGAAAATTCCATTACAAAGCAAAGAGAGGAGGCTTAAGCTCCACATTCAACCCTAGTAAGGAAGAAAGAGAGAGGGGGACAAGAGAGAAAAATGACCAAGACTTATAAAAATGCCCCTCCTTACAATATATAGGAATAATGAAAGAGAAGGGGGGAAGAGAATTCGAATCATGATTCAACCACCCCAAAATAACATTGAATTCACCTCATCATGGTGGTAGGTGAGAACCCTGACAACCTCAAAAATGGTGGACTACATTTAAAATTCTTGGTGGGCTTCATGATTCATCTCTCATTTGAATTGACCTTCCGCCAATATTTTCCAAACTTCTTTGGGTTTGGAGACTATCCGTACAAGATCTATGTGGAACGCCCACACATTCTTAAGATTTTTTCTATCTTTTAGGGTCTAGGGAATGCAACGTGCCGACACTTGGCATTGTCCACGAGTCTGCTCTACTTTCTTTTTTGTTTTTCTAAGTCCCTTCTGTTTAGGAACAACTATGTTGGACATTAGAGATGTGGAGGGCCAACGCATGTTTGGGAACTTGCCTTTGGATTTTACCTTTGAAGTTTCACTGGCTCTTCCCATGATTAGACTTTTCAATGGCCGGTTCTGTCTTTCTCGGGCTCTGATCACGTGGAGAGCTTGCACTCATTTGGGGACCCGATTTTAGATTCTACCTTTGAAGTTGTACCAATGAGGCACGTGGAAGCTTCCACTGGCTCTTACCATGCTTATACTTTTCAACATTTGGTTCTTCCTTTCTCAGGCTCTGACCACATGGAGAGCTTGCACTCATTTGGGAACCTGGTTTTTGATTCTACCATTGAATTTGCACTGGTTAGACACTTGGCATCATCCGCAAGCCTGCTGCTATGTGCTGAGATCCACATGGGGATAAAGCACATCCCTAGGGTCTAAAATCTTGTTGCACCTTTGAAATTGCACTGAGCTGACACGTGGCACCTTCCATGGTCTACTTGATTTTCTTTGATTTGACTCGCTCTGGGCTCGATTTCGACTCTCGATTTTGAAGTTTAAGAGTCGAGCATGAGGCACGAAAGGGAAACAGAGGGTAGACACACACGAGAAAGGCACGTGGCACAATATGGTGTACGCAGGCACATAAGAGGAGGAGAAGGGATGACTGATTTTAAGGCATATCTGTAGAAGGGCGCACGAAGAGGGCACGAGGGGAAGACGCTGGACGCGTGCGTGCAGGAGGGAAGCACGAAAGGTGAAAATGGAAGGAGATAAGAATGCGAAAGAAGAGTATGGAAGTAGGGCATGAATTTCCAATTGAGGAAGGGCACACGATGAAAGAAAGGAAAGAGGGAGTGCGACAGGAAGACACAAAAATTAGCCAATTTGGAAGGCGTCTGTGGAGAGGTGGGAAGAAGAATTTGAGCTTATGAAAAGTTCCAAATGAGTAAACCTATGGGCGTGTAACCTGAAATGTGAGGCATCAGAGCTAGAGTGAGAGTAAAAGTCATCCAAAAAGTTGGGAGATTTACTTGGACAAAAGTTTTATATTCCAACTCTGTCTAAAAATCTTCATCCTAATGTGAGAAAATGTATTGAAAATCTACACTTTGTATTGGATGCTGCTATATGTCTTCACCTGAAGATGTTTTTTTTTTTGAATATTATTACTTTTTTCAAAAAGTAAACTAAGATTTGTTGGATACCTGAGATCCTTAATCGATAGCTGAAACTTGATCTAAAAGAAACCCTTTCAATTTTGTGAACAAAAATTTGATGACTCTTTTTTACTTTGAAAAGACATGGATATTTGTATCTTGTGTACCCATGATGTAATATGGTTTCTTTTCTTGTCTATAATAAACTCTGAAATTTTATCTTCTATGAGATTGAACAATCTTACTATTCTTTGCATTCGTAGAAATATATCATGTAATCTGTCCTCATTTAATCATTAAATCAACCCACTTTTGGTTTTGGAAATTTGTATTTAGTTGTTCACCTTTGCATAACTCTATTGAGGGTATTTATACTGGATATCCATTTCTATTTTGTATGCTTGAAGTATGTATTCTATGGCTTGAATAACATGATGTAGTTTCATTTTCTCTATTTCTGTGAAACTTGGCCTCTTTGCAATTATCTTGTCGAGTGAATTGGGTTTAAACTGGAGGCTCGCTATATCATTTTTTAAAGTTTCTAAGAATCACGGAAATTTTATTTTGTTCTTTATTTGATTGTCATGAAAGGGAAAGCTTAGAATGTAACTTCTATATTTGTATGGCTCATGCTTTAGTAGCCTTATCTTGTACTATACAACTCTGTTTTTCTTAATTTTTTGTAAACATCTACTTTGATCTCCTTTCTTGTAATGTGAGCTCATTATTTCCCTAAAGGCTTGATGTGGAGAAGGCACTTTTTGGTTTTGAAAATATGCAACTTTGAGGTCTTGAAAATTTCTTCAAAATGCATTCTTCTCTTCATTTGTGTTTTTGAACTTTGCATTCGGAGTACTGTTTGAACACTTTGATCCCTAGAATATAGATGAAGTCTTTAAAATTAAACACCTAGATTTGCCGCCTTATTGAACTCTTATTTATCTCTACAACTGGTTGTTAAATGTAGATGCACATATATTCATTTCTACCTTTTCAGATGATTGTAGATTTCTTTGTAAATAATATGCTTCAGTGATGAATTTTTAATAGCTTGTACTTATAATAAGAAAATTAATTTCTTGTTAAACATTATAGGATAAAGCATGAGTGACTATAGATTCTCATTTATTTATTTTTGAAGCCTTGAATTTGTATTATTTGATATTTTTAATCTCTACTTCATACTTTTGAGAATACTAATCTTGTTTCTATTGAATGTTCCTGCTAGTTAACTTCAGCCTTGATGTTCCTTGAACTAATTTATGAAATTTTCTCTTAAATGTTGAAGCTAAGGCTTCTCTTAGGATTCTTTATACCATAACAATGTTTCATCATTTCTCTTAAACTGAAATTTATGAAGTATCGTGATATAAAAAATTTGATTCCTTTTGATGAGTACACACAGATTTTGTTGTTTAATTTCTTTTCACATTTTCTTAGGTACACTTCAAGTGTGAATATTGGTTGTAAGCTCTTTTGATCTTGTATTGTAACCTTGATATTTTCATGTTCTAGGACTGTACTTATACTTTCAATCTGAACTAAAATAATGATTGCATTAGATCATGTATGGAATATATGCATTAATTTCATTTGAATGTTCATAAAGGATTTTGTAATGATTTCTTCATGTTATGTATCATCAATACTTGATTTCTTAGAAATTTGTTTCTGTACTCATGTATACAATAGTCAATACTTTCTTTTCCCTTTTACCTTTACCTACACATTTAAACAAAATAGTTAGAAAACAATAGGCCTTAGCCTCTCTTATGTTCCATATTTACTATTTTATTTCTTTTCTCTTTGTCTATCTTGATTGTTAGAATCATATGTGCTTCTCCAAGATAATACTTTTCATTTCTATATTATATTTTATGTACCTTATGCCTTTTGATATTAGGAGATTCATTTTCCTAAAGGTAATAACATAGCCATGTAGATCTAACCCTGAGCTCAAAACTTACAGTTTTCTTGTTACTCTTTCAGGTACACTGTTGTAGTGGAATGATGTAAACAAGATGAAGATAAAGGAGCTAAATCTAGAACAATAAAGACCAAATGGAAACCTTAAGGAAATAATGGTTTCCTTCTACATTCCTTTACTTTTAGATTTATGTAAATGTATCTCTTATTTCAGTAGCTATAAATTACATCCCATGGTTTTTTTGGGAAACATTAAATTTCTTCATGAATAAATGACATTAATTTCTGTAAATGAGTTGTATACTTCTTTCTGCATTCAAATTTTATGATATGTATTGATTATATAATGAAATAAAAAACTCAATCACATGATTAATAGTATTTAAACATGAAGAAATAATGAGATTTGATGTACCTATAAATTACTAATGAACTCTTATGCCTATAAATTGCAACCTTGTTTGGTGTTTTTGAGTTTAACATCTCATGTAAGTTGTGATTCCCGTCTTCTTCAAGGTAATGCATTGGTCCTTTAGGGATTATGTGTTTCCTTGCTGAATATGAATATGGAATGGAAACCTATGTGAGATGTTATATTTTGTGAGAATTTTTCAATAACAATGTTTAAGAAGCATACCGTTCATAGGAATAGGAAATTCTTCTCCATTTAGGCTCGAAAGCTGAAATTGATTGTGTTCTTTGCAAGCTAAAATCATATAAGAACCACTCCAAATTGTTATAAATTTCATGTGGTTTCCTATATTTTTACGATCAACATCCCATTTCAACACAATGTCTCCTTCTTTGAATACTTTGAACTTAGCCTTTTTATCAGACATTCTTTTGATCTATCTTTGATTTTTTTCCATGTTTAGATGAGCTTGATCTCTTAGCTCTTGCAGCTCAGTTATTTATGCATGACGAACCTACATTGGTTCATTGTGAAGTAATTATGCATAACGAACCTACATTGGTTCATTGTCAAGTAATTCCATTTGATGGAGTAAATCCAATGCAGGAAATCTCAACTGAGATTGAAATTATTGCCTCACATCCATAAACAAGATTGGATGGTGAATTTCCAACTGATCTTTCAGGAGTCACTTTGTCAGCCCAAACTGTTGACTTTAACATCAAACACCAAAATCTTTGGTTGTCCTTGAGTTTTGTAATGATGATGTTCAAAATATTTTGTTAGTAATTTCATCTAATCGATTGTCTTGTGGGTAATAATTAGACAAAGTACTAAAACAAACATCATGCTTCACAACCCAATCTATTACCTTTGCACCAAGAAATGCTAAGGCATTATCCAAAATGATAGTTGTTGGAACACCAAATCTACTAATTATACCTTCATAAAATGATAATATTGAAGTCTCATTAGCTTCTTTCAAAGCTACTACTTTAGCCCAATGTCTGAAATAATCCATGGTAGTCAAGATCCACTTGTGTCATTGTGATGAAGGTGGATTTATCATGCCAATGAAGTCAAGACCCCATTACATAAATGGTTGATCCACTGAAACAGGTTGCAGGGGTAGTGAAGGTAATCACTCCTTTCCGATGAAGAATTCACACTTCTTAAATTTTCTAATCCATTCGAAACAATCCTTGAATATGTTGTGCCAATAGTAACCATCTTTAATAACTTTTAAGGTTTTAGTATGCGCTAAAAAGTGGCATCCTGTAGGTCCTTCATGAAACTCATATAATAGTTGTTGCACTCTATCATAATCAATACATCATAGAAAAGTTCCATTTATATCCCTTTTGAACAATGCACCATCAACGTAAACATAAGGTATAACTTGTAGTCAGAAATATCTTTGTTTATTCTTGTGTATACCATCTGGATAAGTACCATGTTGCAAGTAATTAATCAAATCCATCATCCATCTTGATCCCTGAACTTTTGGATTGAGTTCTACTTGGTAATTTTCAGGGTGTAGTAAGATTTATGATTGTTGATATGTGATTTCAACATGCTGTAATGACTTTTCTGACTCTACAACCTATTTTTTTTTCCATATCAGCGATCAAACATTCACATAATCCCTTACCTCGAACTAATTTTTGCAACATGGATGTCAAAATCATACTCCATGACCTTTGTAATCCAACCTATCCTCTTCTCATTCAGATTTTTGTTTAACATGAATTCTTTAACACTTTGATGAGATAGTAAAACATGTATCTTATTATTTGAAAATATTTACTTTAATTTATTTAATCCTCTAACTACCACAAGTACTTATTTTCTAAGAAAAGTGTACCTTGTTGCATAGTCATGTAAGATTTGTCCCAAGAAAGTGATTGGTTGCTCAATAGTTTCATCATTAACCTAATTTAATATGGTTGAAATGGTTTCAACTCTTGCAAGTGCATACATCATGAAATCCTTATTGAAATTTGGATTCACGAGATTAGGAGCCTACGAAATAGTTTTATTGATAGCTTCAAATCCTTTTCTTCCTTCGCTGGTCCAAGAGAAAGTTTTATCTTTCTTTAACATGGTTGTTAATGGATTGACTAAGGATGTAAAATATGGACAAAATCTTCTAACAAAGTTAATTTTTCCAAGAAAACATTTTAGTGCTTTCTTATGATTAGGCAAGGATAGCTGTGAAATTGCTTCAATTCTAAAAGGATCAATAGCTAAAACTTGTCTATAAAAAATATATCCAAGTAATTTACCTTGATGGACTTAAATTATAGACATTTTGGGATTCAATGATATTCCAAACTGCTTGCAAATATGAAAAGTCTGCCTTAGATGCATAGGATGATCATCATATTTAATTGAAAATACAGTAACATCATCTTAATAAACCAATATACATTTATTTAATAGGCTATGAAAATACATGTCCATCACACGTTCAAACATTGCACTAGCATTAGAAAGTCCAAAAGGAATTCGTTTGTAAGCATAAGTACCCCACTTTGTAGTGAAAGTTGTTATGTATCTTTCTTCTTGATGTAATAGAATATGATTGTATCCACTATAACCATCCAAAAGGGACAACCTGTCTGAACCTAAAACTATTTTTAAAATATGATCCATGTTGGGCAATGGATTATGATCTTTTAATGAAGCCTTGTTAAGATCTTTAAAATCCACGCATAGCCGTATTTATCCTATTTTTAATAGGCACAAGATTAGCTACCAAAATTGAATGTTTAACTGGAAAGATAATAACTAATTCAATAATATTTGATAACTCTTTTCTCATCAATGGCTCAATATTAGGATTTATAGGCCTATATTTTTTCCTAACTGGTTTAGAATTTGGCTGCAATTCTATGGTATGTTGAGCTAAACTGGGGTTAAATCCTCTCAAATATTGTTATTTCAAAGTAAGAAATATTTGAATTATTTGCATAAATTAATAAAAGAATGTTTTTCAGCTAAGGAGCATATGTTACCAATAAATAACTTCTTTTAATCATCAACTAAGATCTCTTCATAGTTACCTGTATGAGCTGAGATGTTTCCTTTATCCTTTCTTAATTCATGATCAAAACTGAAAATATATTCTAATGTGACCAGTCCTTGGGGAACCTTGTTTGTCTTCAATTGAACAATCTGTTCAACATATAAATGTTGTAGTTTTTCTTGATTAAGTGTAGAAAATTCAACTTCTTACTGTAGAAATCTGTAGATTTTCTCATCATCTTCAAAAACATGCTAGTTTTCTTCATTATCAAGTATTGAAGGTCATATAATTAGTTTTATATATGGTTTTATTTTGTTATTTTCAATCTGTTCTAGGATCTCAAAGCTAGCACCAAATGCTTCAAGTATTTTTGCATGTTTTTTTTCATCTCTTGTAATAGATTGAATATTAATTAACATCAAAATCCTCCATTAAGTCTAAAACTCTATGCTTGTAAAATTTCAGCAATGAATTCTTACACGCATTAAAGTTTTTTTACTTGATTAATTACTAACTCTAAATCACCAAAAACTTGTAACATGTTGATACATCTTTTTATGGCCAATTGTAAGCCATGAATTAATGCTTCATATTCATCTATGTTACAAGTACATGAGAATTGCAAACTTAGGGCTAAAAAATAAATTTCATTTATAGGGGAAGTAAGCATCAAACCTACACCTTGTCCTTGTTTTTATTTTCTCCATCAAAATGAAGCTTCCATAAGCCTTCTATTGTTTTTTCTATTTTGGACAACAAGGGGATTGTTGCATTTTCTTCATGCAAATCGTAAATGCCAAATAAATATTCTTTCACTTATTTGAAGGTATCATAAGCATGTTCTTCTTGGTTTTTTTCATTGATAAACATATTAGAAACACCATCTAATGCAGAAACATGTGTTGTGACATCAGAATCAAACTGATCTATGGTTGCATAAGTTTCTACAACATTCAAAGCATGAGGTTCAATATGAAATCTAGACAAAGGCTATGAATTTACTATCACTTTAGCTCCATTTCTTGTAGTAAAGAATAATAATGACCAATCTAAAGAAATATAACCTCCTATTTTTGCTGTAAAATCTCTTGATAAATATAGAGAAAAATAGGGAGGTAAATCTACAACCGTAACATCTTACAGGATAGAAACATTTGGACAAGCATGTAACATTACCTCAAAATTTATAACGATGCCAACTATGTTAGTTGTTGTTCCATTTGCAACACACTTTTCTCTTGTAGGTTCATACTGCATGCCTATTTTTTCTGTAATTATTTTAGTCATTACTGTGTTGTTCGTGCCACTATTAACGATGCAGTTATGAACTAAAGGATCTGCAATAATCAAAGATACATAAAAGGGTGTTGGATTTTTAATATCGTGAGAATTTAAAACTATTTTTACCATCCACTTAACCTCTTTCATGCGATATTTCTCGATTGTACCAAGAACCATATCTACTTTCTGAGCTTCCTTTTTTGCTAGTTTTGAGAAAATTTGGAGCTTAGCAAGCTCATGAGCAAGTAGCTCTTGTTGTTATGGAATACTCAAAACATTCCATATTGAGATAATAATATTATACTTTTTCATTACCTCAACAATATTAAAATAAGCAACAGTATTTGAAAAATCTTCTACAATTTTAGCATAAGCTTTAGAAAAAATGACTCTGCTTCAGCAACTCTTGAGATTTGAGGCATGAATAATCTTTTAGGATAAGGCTGCAATTGTTTTTGCTACTCTCTAGGCACTAAACTACTTTTTTTTTAAGGAACAATAGTGTTTTTTGCTAATTTTTGACCCTGTACTTGTTGATTTATCAATGATTGTAGGAAAAACATGTCAATATTGTTGTTTTTCTTTATCTTGAGACCTTTCTTGAGACCTAGTTGTAACTGCAATAAAATCTTCTTCTCCAAAACTGACTAAGTTTTGTTTAGGTGATTTGTGACTCTAAGAATCTTGCTTCCCACCCTCCATTTGAGGCATAAATAATTCTTCAGATCAAGGTTGTGTAACAAGGCTTATATTTAGGAATGCATTTGGAAAATTAGCAGCTATATGAGGCCGATTACAAGGTAAACACCAGTCTTATGAATCCATGTTGATTGGCACAAAAGCGCTAGATGAACTAAGAGCTTTAGGATCAAATTTCCTTGGATGATAAGGTTGTATATAGTTATGATTTTCCTAAAATGGCTTCCTATTCTACTGATTTTGTTGATATGGAGTTTGGTAAGGCCTATTAGACTGGGTAAATGTTTTTTCAATTGATGTTAGTTTGTTCCACATTATTTGTAAGGCCTTAAAAATGTCATTTTTATGTGTTGTAACAACAGGTTCTATTATGGTAATGAGCTATTGAGCAGGGGCCAAATTTACTAAAAGAGGCATTGAAGGCGTTGGGGCTAATTATCCAGCTTCAATAAGGTTATTTTTATCCTTAATAGAAATATCATAAGCTGTTGGAAGTGCAATTCCTGCCATAGATTGAATCATGGATGAAATGTATCTATTTAAATCTCTAAGATAGTATAGAAATGCATGATCATCTTGAGGCTTAACACTGGTTGGAATTCTTTCCCCAGTTATAGCAAATCTGATGTTAAAACTAGCCATAGAATCATGAGGAGATCTCTTAATTGTAGATATTTTTTCTATGAGATATAAATGATCAAAATTGTTTTGAAATTACTTAAGTAGTTGTTATCCAAAAATTCACCCCTCAAGTAATTTTGATAACCTGCATCATTTCTTCAGTCTTGAGGATGTAGAATTGATCCAAGGACCAAAAATTAGATTCAGGAGGTCCCTTTGGCTTCTCTCTAACTTCCCCATCCAAAGAAGAAATCTGAGAAGTTAGAAAAAAATTCAAAAATATGAAAAAATGAGGTTGCAAGCCTATTTTAATGCAAATCAGGTTTGAGAGTTATGGATAGAACCAAGGCGGATCGTACCAGGGTTCATCATACAAAATTGGGGCCTAAAATGCTAAGGAGATAGTGAATTTTGGATAAATAAGATTTTTTTTTCCCTAGGCCACACTGGTTCAGTCGGGACAGTTGAAACCCGAAAACTTGATTTTCCCGAAATGGCTGAAAATAGTGAAAATTGGTTAAGTCTGGTTGAAATGTCCCACGCCGCACATGGGATGTTGAGATAACTGGGAAGAAAAAAAATGAAATTGCCACACTAAGAGAAAATTGGTTAAGTCGTATACTATTTTCCCAGGCCGCATAGGTTCAGACGACACAGTTGGGCTGTGAAATGCCAAAAAAGTAGATTATAGTGCAAATCAAGTGATGCAGAAGTCAATGGACCTCATGGCCAGGTTAACTAAATGACCATGGGACATCTAAACCTGAAATCACAATATGATAAAGGAATTGAAAAATGTGGAGAAAGAAGGCTTAGCTGGTCCGTGAGACATTGGGACACAAGTTTGTTGAATAGAGGAAATAGCCACATACAAGGAAAATTTTGATGCTTGACCCTCATGAACTTCAAATGGTCATAAATTTTGACCTCGAGCTTCGATTTTCATGAAATTTGACTTTCTGGAACAAGTACGACATCTTTTCTTAGGTAATAAAATGTAAAATTTTATCTTCTGTGATATTTAACAATCTTACTATTCTTTGCATTCATAGAAATAGATCAT
Organism: Taxus chinensis; assembly: GCA_019776745.2. Classification (NCBI taxonomy): domain Eukaryota; kingdom Viridiplantae; phylum Streptophyta; class Pinopsida; order Cupressales; family Taxaceae; genus Taxus; species Taxus chinensis. The sequence goes on from CM034148.1 coordinate 151,581,982, forward strand.
GTAATCTATCATAATTCAATGATTACATCAACCCACTTTTGGTTTTGGAAAGTTGTATTTAGCTGTTCACCTTTGCATAACTCTATTGAGGGTATTTATACTAGAGATCCATTTCTATTTTGTATGCTTCAAGTATGCATTCTATGGCTTGAATAACATGATGTAGTTTCATTTTGTCTATTTCTTTGAAACTTGGCCTCTTTTCACTTATATTTTCGGGTGAATTGGGTTTAAACAGGAGGCTCGATGTATCCTTTTCTAAAGCTTCTAAGAATCACTGACATTTGATTTTGTTCTTTATTTGATTGGCATGAAGGGGAAATCTTAGAATGTAATTTCTATATTTGTATGGCTCATGCTTTAGTAGCCTTATCTTGTATTGTACAACTATGTTTTTCTTCATTTGTTGTAAAAATATACTTTGATCTCCTTTGTTGTAATGTAAGCTCATTATTTCCCTAAAGTCTTGATTTGGAGAAGGCACTTTTGGGTTTTGAAAATATGTAACTTTGAGGTCTTGAAAATGTCTTCAAAATGCATTCGTCTCTTCATTTTTGTTTTTGAACATTGCATTTGGAGTACTGTATGAACACTTTGATCCCTAGAATATAGATGAAGTATTTGAAATTAAAAACATATATTTGCCACCTTATTGAACTCTTCTTTATCTCTACAGCTGGTTGATAAATGCAGATGCACATATATTCATTTATGCTCTTTCGGATGACTATAGATTTCTTTGTAAATAATATGCTTCAGTGATGAATTTCTAATAACTTGCACTTCTAATAAGAAAATTCATTTCTTGTTAAACATTGTAGGATAAAGCATGAGTGATTGTAGATTTTCTTTTATTTTGTTCTGAATCCTTTGAATCTGTATTGTTTGATATTTGTAATCTCTACTTCATACTTTTGAGAATACTGATCTTCTTTCTGTTGAGTGTTCTTTATAGTGCCCTTTAACCTTGATGTTCCTTGAATTCATTTCTGAAATTTTCTCTTAAATGTTGAAGCTAAGGCTTCTCTTAGGATTCTTTGTACCATAATAATGTTTCATCATTTCTCTTAGACTGGAAGCTATGAAGTATTGTGATATAAAACATTTGATTTCTTTTGATGAGTACACACAGATTTTGTTGTTTACTTTCTTTTCACATTTGCTCAGGTACACTTCAAGTGTGCATATTACTTGTAAGCTCTTTTGATCTTGTATTGTAACATTGATACTTTCATGTTCTAGGATTGTACTTATACTTTCAATCTGAGCTGAAATAATGATTGCACTAGATCATGTATGGAATATATGCATTAATTTGATTTGAATGTTCGTAAAGGATTTTACAATGATTTCTTCATGTTATGTATCATCAATACTTGATTTCTTAGAAAGTTGTTTCTATTCTCATGAATACAATAGTCAATACTTTATTTTCCTTTTTACCTTTACCTACACATTTTAACAAAATAGTTAGAAAACAAGAGGCCTTAGCCTCTCTTATGTTCCATATTTACTATTTTATTTCTTTTCTCTTTGTCTATCTTGATTGTTAGAATCATATGTTCTTCTACAAGATAATACTTTTCATTTCTATAGTAGATTTTATGTAACTTATGCCTCTTGATATTAGGAGATTCATTTTCCTAAAGGTAATAACATAGGCATGTAGATCTAACCCTGAGCTCAAAACTTACAATTTTCTTGTTACTCTTTTAGTTACACTGTTGTAGTGGAATGATGTAAACAAGATGAAGATAAAGGAGTTGAATCTAGAATAATAAAGACCAAATGGAAACTTTAAGGAAATGATTGGTTCCTTCTACATTCCTTTACTTTTAGATTTAAGTAAATGTATGTCTTGTTTCAGTAGCTATAAATTACATCCCACGACTTGTGTGGGAAACATTAAATTTCTTCATGAATAAATGACATTAATTTCTGTAAATGAGTTGTATACTTCTTTCTGCATTCAAATTTTATGATATGTATAGATTATATAATGAAATAAACAACTCAATCAAATGATTAATAGTATTTAAACATGAATAAATAATGAGATTTGATGTACCTATAACTTAATAATGAACTCTTTTGCCTCTAAATTGTAACCTTGTTTGGTGTTTTTGAGTTTAACATCTCATGTAAGTTGTGATTCCCGTCTTCTTCAAGGTAATGCATTGGTCCTTTAGGGATTATGTGTTTCCTTACTAAAGATGAATATGGGATGGAAACATATGTGAAATGTTATATTCTTTAACAACACACATAGCTGTGGATTGCATGTTTTCAATTAATGATTGCAACTAAAAACAAAATAAAATTGTATGACTTTTCCCCTAGTTATTTTCATTCATCAGTGTCTTCCACCAAAAAAAAGTTTCAAGTTACCCATTTCTAGTGATATCACGGGGAAAGCTACCTACTATCTTCAAGACCACTACCTTGCTCTTGTCCATTGGGCATAGATTCAAAACATATAACCAAAATCTGCCTTTTCCAAAAAAAATGACCCTTTTGAAAAATAAAGTAAAGTTGGGAAAGGATCTGGTAAACCAAATCACGTGCATGAATGTAATTATTGAATTGAAAAACATTACAATGTACATGATCTAGACTTATTGAAATGGAGATCCTGCTCTAACCAAAAACTACAAGATTTTCAATAACAATGTTTAAGAAACATACCATTCACAGAATGGGAAATTCTTCTCTGGTTAGGCTAGAAAGATGAAATGCATTGTGCTCTTTGCAAGCTAAAATCATATAAGGACCACTCTATATTGTTTTAAATTTCATGTGGTTTCCTAGATTTATACGATTAACATCCCATTTCAATGCAATTTCTCCTTCTTTGAATACTTTGAACTTAGCCTTTTTATCAAATGTTCTTTTGATCGGTCTTTGATTTTTTTCCATGTTCAGATGAGCATGATCTCTTAGATCTTGCATCTCCATTAATTATGCATAACGAAACTAGATTAGTTCATTGTCAAGTAATTCCATCTGATGGAGTAAATCCAATGTAGGCAACTCAACTGAGATGGAAATTCTTGCCTCACATCCATAAACAAGGTTGGATGGTGAATTTCCAACTGATCTTTTAGGAGTCACTTTGTCAGCCCAAACGGCTGAATTTAACATCAAAAACCAAGATCCTTGGTTGTCCTTGAGTGTTATAATGATGATATTCAAAATATTTTTGTTAGTACTTTCATCTAATCCATTGTCTTGTGGGCAATAATTATATGAAGTACTCAAACAAACGTCATGCTTGACAACCCAATATATTACCTTTACACCAAGAAATGCTAAGGCATTATCTAAAATGATACTTGTTGGAACACCAAATCTATAAATTATACCTTCATAAAATGATAAGATTTGAGTCTCATTAGCTTCTTTCAAAGCTACTGCTTCAATCCAACGCGTGAAATAATCCATGGTAGTCAAGATCCACTTGTGTCACTGTGATGAAGGTGGATTAATCATGCTAATGAAGTCAAGACCCCACTACATGAATGGTTGATCCACTGAAATAGGCTGAAGGGGTAGCAAAGGTAATCACTCCTTTCTGATGAATAATGCATAATTCCTACATTTTCTAATCCATTCGAAATAGTCCTTGATAATTTTGGGCCAATATTAACCATATTTCATAATTTTTAAGGATGGAGTACATGTTGAAAAATGGCATCCTGTAGTTCCTTCATAAAAATCATATAATAGTTTCTACACTTTATCATAATCAATACATCATAACAAAATTCCATTTATATTGATTTTGAACAACACACCATCAATAAAAACATAAGGTATAACTTGTAGTCATAAATATATTTGTTTATTCTTGTGTATATCTTTTGAATAAGTACCATGTTGTAAGTAATTAATCAAATCAGTAATCCATCTTGATCCGTAAACTTTTGGATTGAGTTCTAGTTGCTAATTTTTAGGTTGTAATAAGATTTATGACTACTGATACATGATTTCAACATGCTGTAATGAATTTTTTGACTCTACAGCCTATTGTTTTTTCCATATGAGCAGTCAAGCATTCACATAGTCCTTTACCTCGAACTATTTTTGCAACACGCGTGCAAAAATCATACCTCATTACCTTTGTAACCCAACCTGCCCTCTTCTCATTCAGTTTTTTGTTCAATATCAACACTTTAACACTTGGATGATATAATAAAACATGTATCTTATTATTGGAAATCATTTACTTTAATTTCTTTAATCCTCTAACTACCACAAGTACTTATTTTCCAAGAAAAGTGTACCTTGTTGCGTAGTCATGTAATCTTTTTCCAAAGAAAGCGATTGGTTGCTCAATATTTTCATCATTAACCTGATTTAATATGGCTGAAACGGTTTCAACTCCTCCAAGTGCATACATCGTGAAATCCTTATCGAAATTTGGATTCACAAGATTAGGAGCTTGCGAAATAGTTTTCTTGATAGCTTAAAATCCATTTGTTCCTTTGTTGGTCTAAGAGAAATTTTTATCTTTCTTTAACATGGTTGTTAATGGATTGACTAATGATGCAAAATATGGAACAAATCTTCTAACAAAGTTAATTTTTCCAAGAAAACTTGTTAGTTATTTCTTATGATGAGGCAAGGATATCTATAAAATTGCTTCAATTCTGAAAGGATCAATAGCTAAACCTTTTCTAGAAATAATATATCCAAGTAATTTACCTTCATGGACTTAAAATATAGATGTTTTGGGATTTAATAATATTCCAAACTGATTGCAAAGATGAAAAGTCTACCTTAGATGTATAAGATGATCATCATATTTCTTCGAAAATAGAAGAACATCATCTTAATAAACTAGTATGCATTTCTTTAATAGGCTATGAAAATCCATGTCAATTACACGTTGAAATGTTACATTGGCATTAGAAAGGCCAAAAGGCATTATTTTGTAAGCATAAGTACCCCACTTTGTAGTGACAGTTGTTATGTATCTGTCTTCTTGACGTAATAGAATATGATTGTATCCACTATAACTATCCAAAAGGGAAAACCTATCTAAACCTAAAACTATTCTTACAATCTAATCCATGTTGGGTAGTGGATTATGATCTTTTAATGAATCCTTGTTAATATCTCTAAAATCCATGCATAGCCTGATTTCTCTATTCCTTTTTTGAATAGGCACAAGATTAGCTACCCAACTTGAATTTTTAACCAAAAAGATAATAACTAATTCAATCAGCTTGGATAAATCTTTTCTCATCAATGGCTCAATATTAGGATTTATAGGCCTCTATTTTCTCCTAACTGGTTTAGAATTTGGCTGCAATGTTGTGGTATGTTGAGCTAAACTAGGGTCAAATACTCTCAAATATTTTTATTTCAAAGTAAAAATATATTTTAACTCTTTGCACAAATTAATGAAAGAATGTTTTTCAGCTAAGCAACATACGTTACAAATAAATAACTTCTTTTAATCATCAACTAAGATCTATTCGTAGTTATCTGCGTGAGTCGAGATGTTTCCTTTATGCTTTCTTAATTCATGATTAGATCTGAAAATATCTTATAATGTTACCAGTCTTTTGGGCAGCTTGTTTGTCTTAATTGAACAATCTATTCACCATATAAATGCTACAGTTTTTCTCGATTAACTATAGAAAATTCAACTTCTTGCTGTAGAAATATGCAGATTTTCTCATCATCTTCGAAAACTTGCCAGTTTTCTTCATTATCAAGTACTGAAGATCATATAATTAGTTTTATCTGTGCCTTTAGTTTCTTATTTTCAATCTATTCTATTATCTCATTTTAGTGATAACAGCTAAAATTGAGATAACCACATTAAAATTTTGGAGAAATCTCTTAAATTTCCCTTTGAGAGAGATTTTCAGGTTTTTGGGCTTTCATTGCATGAAAACATGTTCTTTACATGCATTATGTCTCATGTTTCCTGAACTCGAAACCTGAATTGACTAAGTCCTTTGTGTCAAGTTTTCAGAGGTCCAGAGCATTGGAACATGCTTTTCCTATTGCATGTTTCATGTTCCATGTTCCCTGAAACTCATAACCTGAAACGAAGCCAGTGTGTCAAGTTTTTGGAACTTGGAAGCATCTCATGCTTCATGCCTCATGTTTCCCAAAATCTGAAACCTGAAATGAACCAAATCTTTTATATCAGGTTTTTGAAAGCCCCAAGCATGATCACATGTCATTAATGTCTAGTTGTCTGGTAGTTGGAACACATGTCAAGTGAGGTGTAATTAATGCTAGGGTTTTATAAATAGTCATTTTTTACATGTCATTTATTACCTTGTATGTTTTTTCTACATTGGATTTTTGTGCATGCTTCTTCCACCTCCAAAACTGATTGAGCTTTTCGGTTGATTTCGCCATCCATTTTTGATTATTTTTCAAGATTGTTGAAGGTATTCTTCTCATCTTTATGTTTTTGAGTTTTTTTTGGGTTATTCATAAGATGTTATTTGGGGTTGTTATTTCATTTCCCTTTTCCATTAAAGGTTTAGGGTTTTGGGTCAGTTTCATCATTTCTTGCCATTTCTTCATTTAGGGTTCTTGTTTGGAAGACATCAATAGGTTACTTACTTTCCCTATGGATGTTTTAAGTGTTTAGAATTCATGAGTTGTGTCCTGAATGATTACAAAGGAATATCAAAATTTTATAAAAGAAAGAAGGTAGGAAAAACTCATGCTCTAACACATCGGAAACCCGATATGTACATTTCAGGTTTTACAGGGTGCTTTACATCTCAATACTTCTGCCTTTGTTGGGTTTTTCTACTTGCTCAATATCCTTCAAGTTCCACCTTTGTATTGGGTTTTGCAGTGTGCCTAACATCCTCTAAACTCTACCAGTGTTTTAGATCTTTCTTGGGTTTTGCAATGTTTGACATACATTTCCCAGTGTATCAGGTTTTACAGAGTGCTCTACATCTTGCTTTCTCCGCCAATGTTTCAAGTCTTGACTAGTGTTTGACACTCTTCGAGTTCCGTAGTGTGTCGAATATTATCACCTGCTTTACATCATCCAAATTCTGCCAGTCTTTTAGGTTTCTCAAGGTGTTCGACACAGTCTGTTTCTTGACACACACAATCCAGTCTGTCGGGTTTCTAAGGCTTCTTTGCAAGTTTCAAAACCTGAATAGTAGGGTGGGTCTGTTCACTTGTCCAAAAAACATCCAGACCTGATTGATCTTTCAGGAATTTTCAAGACTCCTCATGTAGAACCCTAGCCCATCTAAGGATAAGTCAGATAAGTCTGGAAAGATGAAGTACAAATATTAGAAGATGGATTATTCTTCTTATATAAGTTACAATTATGACATCTAGGACACAGAACTCGGTAATATAGACATGGAAGACTTCTGGAAAGGGATCGAGCATTCTTATTAGAATTCAAGGATGAGGTCAATAGCCGGAAGCACTCTCCTACTCGTAGCAGGGTTTCCAGTATCAGCCCAATGCCCTAAATTCATTCTGGCATGTGCTTCTCACTATGACTCGGCCTCCCACTCAGTGAGAAATCAAGCAAGAGAGTCTATAGTAAAATTAGATGGAGATTACTTCGATAAACTCCTAAAGTTACCCAACATTACAGAATATGTTGATTTAAATCTTAAGTTAGGACATAAATCCTGGGACAAAGATCAAGAAGACTACATCAAGCACGTGAACAAGAAATTATTGATCAAGGCTAAGCCAGATGTTTCTAGGTTTCCTAAGTCAGTCCCTAGAAGTGATTTTATACTTGAATTTAGTGATATCATCACCCTACTAAGCCAGTTATTTGGGCTTCCAGAGTCAAAATAATTCCAAGGGTGGATGTATCAGTTCATAAAGAAGAATGACCAAGAGATTGATTGGGGCACCTTAATAAGTGATGAGATACACTCTCAAATGAAAACAGTCTTGTCTACTGGCAAGTTCTACATGATGTCATACATCACCTATGCAGCAATAGGTATGAGAAACTACCCAGGGTTGGATGCAAAAGGTAACCGAAAAATTGAGCACATATATTGGTACTTCCCTCAGCTGAAAGTAAAAGGATCTGGAGATCAATTTAGAAGAGTGAATGATGCCTTCTTTTATGAAAATATTTGTAGGCTGGACCCTGAGCTAAGAAAGAGAATAGTTTCTAATGAGGCATGGGTAGAGGTGTCAAAGTGGGGTTGCATCTTTTTGTAATTCAAGAAGTTCACCTATCTTCGGGTGGTAAAATTCTAGGGTAACCCTTTCCATTTGCCTAGGTTTCTAGGTGACAAACTCATCCTTATGGAGTTGGTCAGGCAAATGTTGGATTTCCACAAGTTCCAACAAAGCAGACACAAGGCCGCTCTCTCCTTCCCAATTTCTATTTAAAGATACACATGTTCTACAGTGGTGAAGGATAAGAATGTGGTGCATGAACTTCAAGACAAAGAAGCATATGAATTTCAGAGAGGGATTCAATATTCGAGGAGTCCTTAAGTCGTATGGAACCTTGTATCTACATGTGCCCCATGTAGAGGACATCTGGGTTGATCTTTGGGATGAGGTTGCCATCAGAAGAAAAGACAATAGCAGACTAATCTTGAAGAAATCCAAGCATTAGATCTGGCTGATATCCCAGAAGGCACTGTTATCCAAAATTCACCACTCAAGGTAGTTTTGATAACCGACATCAAATTCTTCAGTCCCGAGCAAGAAGATTGATTCAAGGCCTGAAAACATGTTTTTTGGGGCCCCTTCAGCTTCTCTCTAACTCTCCCATCCAAGAAAAAATCCCAATGAGTTATAAAAATGGAAAAAATGCAAAAAATAAGGTCACATGGTTGTTTTAAAGAATTACGGGTCTGAAGGGTGTGGATCGTACCAGTGCGGGTTGTACTGAGATTCGTCATACCAAGTTTGCAGCCGAAATACAAAGAAAATCAGCTAAGTTAGACATTTTTGTCCTAGGTGGTCCACGGGACAATTGGGATGTTGGTACGCATGGGACGTGAATCGGCTGATTTTCTGCAAGTCAGTCAATTGCCGGCAGTGCGGAGATTTTCATCTGGGATAGCTGCGACAAAAGTATGCACAGGACGCGCGATACGTGCAAAGGAGAAAAGGTCACACAGGGGGAAAAAGAATCCTGAATCGGCTGATGTGGAAGAATGTGTCCAGGATAGCTGGGATACATGAACCTGATTTTGCCGCAATATCCACAACTCAAAGGAAAAGTCAATGTTTGACTCCTGAAACTTCAAACGGCCATAACTTTTGACTCCAAGCTCCGATTTTCACAAAATTGGACTTTCTGGAATGAGAAAGATGTCCTCTATGCCGTATTATTTTTAATGAGAGTATATATATTTAAATAAAATAAAAATATTCAGCTCCAATCAGTTAATGCTCAATCCCGTCAAAAGACAGAAAACGCCTGCCAGACCCAAAATGGCTACCCGCACTCAGAAGGCCATAACTTTTGTATTTCTCAATGAAATCACACAAAATTGGTACCATCGGAATTTTGGCTCTGAGATCGATGCACAAAAATTAAGAAATTATAGATTTGATGAGAAATCCATTGGGATGTTTCATAAAACGCGGCCGGGTTCATAACAGTATTTTATTTGGTAGTTGGGAGTGCAATTAAGAGGCATGGTCATGATTCTTTCTCTGCTGCAGCACCTAGGATAGTATGGGGAGCCTTTTTCAAGTAACACACAATCATTTAACTCCATTTAATGCCTCTTACAAGTGGTTGAAGGACAGATTTCGGGATTTCCCTTTTCCCCTTCTCTCTCTCTTCTCATTTTCCTATAAATTGGAGTGTTGGGCTCATTGTAAAGCAGAGAGTTTATTTTTGTAGAAAAGATCTACCAAAATGGTTTTGTGAAGCCAATGTGTTGTAGGCCCTTGTAGTGGACTCCTTGCATGGTGATCCAGGCCCTTATCTTGTAATAGATTGAACTGTGCATATCATGAAGCAATAAAATACAAGTTTGTGGATGCATCTTCCCCTACTGTGTTTTCTTGCATTCTTCTTGCCCCTCTAATCTTGATTACAAGAATATTGTGTCTAATTTATATTCTTGCAGGGATCCATTATCATTGTGTATGTTTGAAATGTTGTTTTGAATGTATTTTTGCTAGATCGTGGAGAACTGTCATCACCCCTTCTAGTGTGCATTTTGCTTCCGTATCTCACGCATTGGAAGACTACTCTCACACCCTCCTTTTTTGGTGTATCACTGCTTTAGTGTAGGATTTCATTTTGTGCATACTCTCTCCTTGGTCCTTTGGAAAGTTAGATTAGAATAGTTAGTTTACCCTGCATTAGACTAGATTGTGGCAGGTAGTTTAGGAGTAAGAACCAACTTTCTCTGGAGGTCTATCTCAAGTAGCAAGTCCCACAACTTGGAGATAGTACCCATGTTATCCAATCACACCTTGAGTTCAAGGCTATGCACTTGTGAAAACATAGGGGTGTTGTGATTCAGTGATAACAGGCACCATGGACAATGAGAGTGTTTTGCACACTAGGTATGAATAGTCTGATGAAGACCAATTCGGATTCCCAGCTATCGATTGGTCCATTGCTGAAAAGGCTTCTCTCACCGAGAGAGCTTCTCAAACTCTTGTCCACACTAAGGCATGGCTCATTTCTTTGGGAATGAGTTATAAGGAAAAGATATTTTCCAAGATAGCCACTTTAGAAGCGGGACGCTAGAAGGGAGAAAAGGAAAAAGATAAAATCCCTTCTAAGAGGCAAATAAAGTTTAAGTTTGTCAGAATAGGAGAAAAGTAGGGGGCTGAATCATCTACTCCCACATAAACAGTTGAGGTATTGGATTCTCCTCCTCAACCAGAGATAGGAGGAATTCTCCCAAAATTTGAGGTTGTTCAACCTCTTATTTCTCCTTTTGTTGATTGCTCGTCAGAAGTAAGTCTTTCTCTTGCTTCTCAAGTTTTAGCTCCAGGATCTTTACCTCCTCTCTCCCAATCTTCATCATCTCATATTTCTGTTCCACTTTCATCAATCATGGCTAACATCTTATCTAATCTTTCACCTCTCTTTGTCAGACCTAAGATGGCCATTGAAATGCCTCTTCATTCCCTGAATCTATCTCCACGATCACCACACTTGCTGTCGTCACCACTCCACAAATAGATATTCCTCCACCTATTGATGTGACCGTAACACATCTAATAGGTGTAACTCCTTCTGTTGTACCTTAATGGTTACTTGATCAAACCCTGAGAAAGAGGAAGGTGGTAGTTCCTGTAGCAACCTTTGACTTCAGTTCACTCAAGACCTCTCCTGCCAAATTTACCAAGAAACCTAAAACAGTTTTAAGGGTTTTAGTAGATGCCTTAGGGCATAAGTTTGCATAGATTTCCACTCCCACGGCCGACAAAACCAAGGAGGACATAGCAACTTCTGATTATCAGATTACAAGGGTGGATCTGGGAAGGGTAACAACAAAAGGGGAACACCAAGATGCACAAGATGCCATGAATGTGCTATGCCAAAAGCTGAAGGAAACAAAGGTGAGCAGGGATGAGCTAAAAGAGAAAGTGGAATAGTTAATAGAAGTATTTCTTAAGCTCTCAAAGCCCTTTCACTCAATCTCGTCATCTTCTATTCCTAATCCTATCAGGTTCAACTTCTCATAAGTGCCTGTTATTAAGAAGATCAATGAGAAGGGGATAATGATGGATGAATGGATTCAGAGGTTAATCATTCAAGGAAGGAAATTCATTGATGATACAGTAGAGGTATATAAATCCTTAGAGGAAATGAATAAGGATGGTGACAAGATGAATGATGAATTTTCACAGGAGGCTGGAAACCTTTAACTAACTTTGGAGGCCCTCAATGCACTGAAGAAAATTCAATTTCGGGTCTTAGTGGAAGAAGGAGTCATTCCACATGGGGATAAACACTTCTAGGTAACCAAGGCTATTAGGTTCAAGATAAATATTTTCAGTGAAGCTTGCAGCAAGTTGAGAGAATACATGGATCAGTTGATTAACGCCACTAGCAATATCGAAGAAGAGTTGTTCAAGATCTTTCCCAAAGTATTGGATGAAGGCACAACCATTCTACCTACTGATGGTTTCTATAAACAAATTCAAGAATTGATCGAGCAAGAACAAACTTCCGTCTTTGATCTGAGCATCATTGATAAATTTATAAAGATCAAGAATGTTTTGGAATCACTAAGAAAACTTAATAAGAGATTGAAGAAACTTCCTGGCAATGCAAGTGACACACAAGAAACTTGTGAGGTTCTATGTTATTATTCTAGTGCGCCAGATGAAGCTGAAATGCAAGCCATAATCTAGAAGTTTCAAGAGTTTTAAGAAAAGCAGGTGTTGCTGGAAGAAGACAAGGATGAGGAAACAAAATAAGCAATAATGTTACATGTCATTTCCTTCCAGAAATTGACATGTTTTTTTCATTTCCATTTTGTCACATAGGAAGAAAATTTTGACTTGTTCTCCTATGTGAGAGTCAAGCAAAATAGGACTTTCATTAAATGACTATTTTCTAGGATTTTATGTTATTTTCTCTCTGCTCTTTTTATTATAAATAAGGGATGCTTGTGCATTCCAAAGGGGGGTGATTTTTAGAATACCAAGAGCTAATGTGAAGAAGAAGAAAAAATTTGTATTTTCTTTTAATCATTTGAGGAATAGAAACATGTGTTATTATTGCAAACTTTACATTGTGAGATTCATCTATCTTGAGAGATATTTCTTATGTTCAAGATCTTAAGCTATTCTTTATTTATCATTCTTGATTATTTTAATCATTTCAAACATTGCACTCATTACCTAAAACTTGTATAAGTATTTCGTGATCTGTGTTTGCTCAAACAAAAATACGTTCCTCTCATTCCCTTTCCCCATTGTTTCTTCTATAATATTTTCTTTTCTAATCCATTCTATTTCCGAAAGTGTGACATTATTATCTTGTGTTGATATGGATTCTGGGATTGTATCCCAACCCCAATGGTTATAATAGTGTGGATATTGTCTATATTATTTCTTCTATGTTTTAGTTTATTAATAAACACGTAGCCTCACCTATCTTTGAGGAGGGATTTAATCCCATGTATAGTAGTTGAACCTCATATTTTGGTCTGACAAAATATCCAACCAACATGTTCTAGCACCTCAAAGCTAACACCAACTTCTGCAAGTATTTTTGCATGTTTGTTTTCATCTCTTGTAATAGATTGAATATTAATAACATCAAAATCCTCCATTAAAATTTGAGAAGTGAATTGTTACACACATTAATTTTTTTTACTTAATTAATTACTAACTCTGAATCACCAAAAACTTGTAACATGTTGATACGTCTTTTTATGGCCAGTTGTAAGCCATGAATTAATGCTTCATATTCAACTATATTACAAGTACATGAGAATTGCAAACTTATGGCTAAAAATAAATTTCATTTGTAGGGGAAGTAAGCATAAAAGCTACACATTGTCCTTTTTTTATTTTATCCATCAAAATGAAGCTTCTATAAGCCTTGTATTGTTTTTTCTATTTTGGACAGCAAGGGGATTGTTGCATCTTCTTCATGCAAATAGTAAACGCCAATTAAATCTTCTTTCGCTTCTTTGAAGGGATCATAAGCATGTTCTTCTTGTTTTTTTTCATCAATAAAAATATTAGAAACATCATCCAATACAGAAACATGTGTTGTGACATCAGAATCAAATTGATCTATGGCTGCATAAGTTTATACAACATTCAAAGCATGAGGTTCAATATGAAATCTAGCCAAAGGCCCAATGGACCTAATATGGTATTATTTTCCCAAGGTGGGTTGACGGGGTTGTGGGAATTTTTTTAGCACTTAACACCATTCAGCAAAGGGTGCACTTGAAAATGGTGGGCACACGAGCCCACATAAAGAGATAAAAAAAGAATGCCTAAGGCCCTCCACTAATCAGATGGTGCCACGTAGCCACGTTGAAAAGTCAAATCAGGGATCCGGGTTGGCAGAGAATTTTGAATTTTTAAGCTTTTTTTATCAAAAAGAGTTAAAAGTAAAAAATTAATCCACGACACTATCGCCAAGAAGATAATGCCACGAGTCTAACCTTTGAAAATTCAAAGCGGGTGAGTGGGCCAAAATGTTCCAAAATGCCTTTTCACTGTAAAAGTTATAAAGCATAAGGATTTCCCCCCCGCTCCCGCTCCAATCTATTTCTTCCACGTGGGCAGCGCAAATTTAATGTTGTAAAAGAAAATCGAATGGCCCATATTTAAACTGGTGAAATAATGTAACAACCTTATATTTGAAAAATTGGTTTTTTTGCCATTAATGTTTCTTTGCGAATCAAGAATTCAAAAGGGCACAAATGATTGGAATGAATTATAATTGTTTCTTGCTTGCTTGAGGAAGATGTAAGCATCTCTTCCAAGCTATTTCATGGGCTTTCAAAGCTATTGTATGTGAGAATTTTGATATTCCGGAACTGTAATTTTGAATTCGAAGAAATCAATACGAGGGTTTTCCCCTTTTTCCTCTATTTAATTCTTCTTTCTTGCTTTGATATGTGAATCATTTAATCCTTGCATACCTAGAAACTTTGTGTTCTAGTTTATACAATCTCAAGAACTTTGAGTCTACGGATTATGCCTGTTATAAATGTGAATGGCTCTACTCTATATCTCATTTGCTTAATACATATAAGGGTTTTTCTCTACCATCTTTTTTCCTTGAAAGTATTGTCTTCTTCTGCCTCCCTCCTTTCTTTAAGTCTTCTATCCTCGTGTATTGATAACTTTCTAGGCATAAAAAACATTTCAATATATCGAGAAACCACCATTGAATGGAAGATTATGTATTTGTACATAGTTTTTTCCCATGCTTTTAATAAGGGAATCTCTCCCATTAAAGAGGAGGGACTTGCTTGTCCCCTTACTATGGTTTCATTCCAAGTGAAAATCTAAAACCCAACAGTTTTTGGTGACTTCGCTGTGGATTTGTTCAACAAATTTCCTTTCTAAAAAGAACAACTAATTTGATCATTTCTTTGATCTAGAAACTCTAAGATACACTTGTGGTATAAGGGCTCTTGGAATTCAATATACCAAATTTCAAATCCTTGATCAACAAGGTTTTCAACTTCGTCCAACAAGAAGAAATATAAGAGCTCATTCCAAAAGCACAGCTCCTGTTGAAGACAAAGCTTCTGGTAGTAGCATTACTGAAGCACAACTTAGCCATAATCTCCATGCCCTAATTCTTGTTGGTATCTTAGTTCCACTTCAAGTAATCTTTCCAAGGATAGCATCACCTCTACCTTGGGGACAAAGAGTTGGGCCTCTTGCTCTTCCTCAACCATTGCATGAGTTACCTAGGGGTAACAAGAAATTTTTTCCCAAATTTAGAGGTGATGGAAAAGTGTACCCTGATGAACACATTGCAGCCTTAATTATTTCATGTGGTGTCCGTGGAGTTGAACATGAGGATGTATCTGTTAGGATTTTTATGGATACCTTACAAGACAATGCTACAGATTGGTTTTACCATCTTCCTACTGGGACCATCACAAATTGGACTATTATGAGGACTGAATTTGAGCACCATTTCAAACCTGCTAAAGATGTGCATGCTTTGTTAGCTCATATTTCTCAATCAAGAAGGAGCCACATTTACCTATGAGAAAATTTGTGGCCAAGTTCAATAAGTTGATTAACAAGATTCTACAAAATACTAGACTTGTTGATCAGATTGAAAAGTGTTTCTTATTGAATTTTCAATTTCTTGAAGTAAGCTATGCCCTGAGGAGAGAAAATCTTACAACTTTAGATGATGATCATAGATTGGATTTTATTGTGGAAGATGACTTGATCATGTCTTGAAAGTTGTAAAGGGAGTCTATCAAATCCAAAGCATGTTCTTCTTCCTCTTCTCATAGAGGTAATGCAAATCAGTTGGTGCAAAAGTTGGCTAATGACCTCATTACCATGAATAAAAAATTAGCTCAACATTCTCCATATCAAGATGTTCTAAGGAAGAATTTTCAGCCTAGGAACCACATTCCCTCTTCTCAAACCAAGTTGGCCATTGAAGGTCCCCCCCTCAAGGTGCCTGTCGATGATACTTGTGAGGTTGTTGAGCCTAATGATGAGGAAGAAAATTGTCTCTATGATGAACAAGAAGAGGAAGCTGATGAAGAACTGGAGGATCCTTGTGGTTCTCACGTTCATTTCCTCACCACTGAAGGTGTGGATGATAAAGATGACTATCATGATGTAGTGGTTCAGATTAATAGTGATTCATATGCTGTTATGACCTAGGAGAAGACCAACAAAAAGGAAAAAAGTTGTGTAACCTGCAAAAAGATCAAAGGAGTACCGCATCACCATCTCAGTGATTGCAGGAAGAGGAGCTCCTATTCTTACTACTTCCACCCAAAAGGTAAGCTCTGCTAGTCCTTCTCCCTCTACTTTTTCTTTTGAGAATTATTCTCCAACAAATGATAAAGATGATAGATCACAAGATCCTCCTACTCCTAGTATTGATTCCCCATCCACATCTGGATCTTTTGACATTATAAACCATCTTAAAATGATTGAGATTTAGATTTCTGAGGCAAACTTGTATCAAACCCATCCTAAAGCCTTTTCCAAAATGGTTAACTTTGTAAATTTTAAATCTAAAACCCCAGCCCATTCTTCAAAAGACATTTTCTCCACTCCTTCTTCTCCACCTCAACCTAGCCTTGTGGCTACAGTCACTTCACCTAATGAGAAGATCAAACCCTTCTATGTGACTCGCCTCATAGTTGGCCATAAGCTTAACAATTGTGTCATTGATTTTGGTGCATCTGATAATGTAATGCCTGCAAAAGTGGCTCATGCTGAGGGTGTAATACTAACCCACACTTATGGATCTTGTTATTCCTTGGAAAGTAGAGAAGTCCCTTTTGTTGGGAGAATCAAGGATGCACAAGTAGCTTTTACTTATTTACCAGAGAAGAATGTCTTGGCTACCATCTTGGTTGTGGATATCCCTCCTTCTTATGGCATTCTTCTAATTAGGAACTTTTGCAAAGATGTTGGAGGTGAGATCCAAATGGATTGGTCACATGCCTTGATCCCTGTCAATGGGAAGATGAAGAAGGTGCTGCCTAAGAAACAAATAGAGTATATTATGCAAAATACAAATGATCCTAAAGAAAAAATACTGTATGAAGACATTGGGCATGGGAACTATGTGATCCTATTATAAGAGGAGACAAGTATTCCAATGGGAGTGTTGCTTGATCCTAATGGTGTGTGGAATTTGAATTTTGATGGAAGCTACTCTTCAGTTGGTTCTGGAGCTGGTCTAGTAGTCATTTCTCCTGGGGGTAAGGTTCATCCTTTCTCCTTCAAGTTTTAGTTTGAAAATACCAACAATACTGTAGAGTATGAGGCCCTCATTCTTGGGTTGATCATGGAAAAGGAAATGGCAGTGAAGAACCTTCTTTCTCGTGGAGATGCAGAGCTAATTGTAACACAAGTTAGATACCTTTATCAGGTAAAGAATAGAAGGTTGAAGCACTATAGGAATCTGGTATGGAATTTCATTGAATTTCTAAATGATTTTTCCATTGAAGTTGTGCCAAGGGAAAGGAACAATAAGGCTGACTCCCTAGCTATTTCAGGATCCTTGTTGACTCCTCATCCTGATTTCCCTCAAGATAAATTCACCATTGAAATGATTTGCAGACTGAGTGTGCCTGAAAATGTAAATAATTGGCAAGTTTTCAATTATGACCAGCATTTTCTTTCTTTCTTGGAGCTTAGAGACAACTTTGATCAGCTGTACTTTGAATGTAGTGACAATCTTCCTAGAGAGTGTGTGTCATCAAATGAAGATGGTGTCAAAAAAGAGATTGATCAAGATGGATGCATAAAACTGAAAGGAAACAAAATACCTGAAGGGCTGGTGAGTTTGGAGGATGTTTTCAATAAACACAATAGGTATATGAAGTCTAAAGTTTCCCAAGGAGCCTGAAAATCTGCTAAGACTGAGAAACTGAATATTGGGAGTCTTTACGATCCCAAAATGGTAAACATTAGAAAATGCTACACTCAAGAAGATAAAAAAGAAGGTGGTGAATCTGTTGAAGAGGTATGTTGATGTTATAGCTTACTCTTATGATGATCTTAAGGATTTTTAGCCTAAATAAATGCAACATTTCATTCCTCTTAAGCCTTAAATCAAACCCTTCAAATAAAAGAAAAGCCAATATAGTCCAAAGATAGCTGATACAATTTTCCAAGAAATACAAAATATTTTGAAGTCTAAGATCATCTTCCCCATCCACCATTCAATGTGGATTGCTAATATAGTGCCTTTCAGGAAGAAGAATTGTGAGATCCAAATATTTGTGGACTTCAGAAATCTTAACCAGGGTTCTTTGAAGGACAACTACCCTCTCCCCATCATGTACCAAGTATTGCAATTTGTCATGGGATCGGAGATGTTATTTATGTTAGATGGATTCTCGAGGTACAATCAAGTAGAGGTGAATACTACAGATCAACATAGTTTTTCCTTTACTACACCTTAGGGCACCTTTGTATACATGAGGATGCCATTTGATCTCATCAAAGTTTGAATGGGAAATGCATTGTTGTGTATTTGGATGACTTGACAGTGTTTTCTAAAGCAAGAAAATATAAGTTCCAACACCTTAAAACAATATTGTAGAAGTATAGAGAGCATGATATTTCTTTAAACCCTACGAAGTTTGTGTTTTTTGTCATATAAGGAAAGATGTTGGGAGACATTGTTTCAAAGGAAGGGATCAAGATTGATCTAGAGAGAGTTCATGCCATCTAGCAAATACCTTTTCCATCAAGTAAGAAATTTTTCCATTCTTTCTTTGGTAAGATCAATTTCCTAAGAAGATCCATCCTTGATTTTGCAAAAACTACTATGAGCATTACTCACATGATGTAAGGGATGAAAAATTTTGGTTGGTCCTTTTAAGGGAAGAAATAATTTGAGGACATTAAACAGGCTATTGTAAAGACTCCAATCTTGGCATGCCCTGATTTTAGAAAATATTTCATTATCTATTATTATGCCACTGAAAATACCATAGCTATTGTGGTAACCCAAAAGAATACTAAAGATCATGAGCTCCCAATTACATTCATGATTTATGTCTTGAAAAATCATGAGATGAAGTACACCATGATGGAGAAACATACTTTTGTAGTTGTCAAAGTTGTCAAGCAGTTTAGGTTTTAAATCCTTAATTCTCATTCTGTGGTGTTGGTTCCTGATACAACAATCAAATCCATTCTTACTCAGCAAAAACTTGGAACCAAGAGAGGTAATTGGGTAGCAAAGTTGCAAGAGTATGATCTTGACATCAGGCCAAAAAATCTGGTTCGGGGTAAGGGCCTGTGTGAACTCATTGTTGAGGGAGATGCCAAGGAGTTTTCCAAAGATGGATTTGATGTCCCTGTTGTTCTGTTCCTCAGCTCAACAGATGTATGGTATGCTGGCATTGCTCACTTTCTGACTTGTGGAGAATGTCCATCTCAGTTGAGTGCTAAAGAACAGAGAGCCATCAAACTGAGGTCTGCACAATATGTGTTATGGGAGAATGCTTTAATCAAAGGAGGCATAGATGGAAGGTTATTGAAGTGTGTAGACAAGGATTAATAAAAGATGTCATTCTCTACTTTTCATGACCAGGATTGTTGAGTTCATTTCTCCTCTTCTGTAAGAGCTCATAAAATACATTGTGCTGGTTATTATTGGCCTACTCTATTTAGAGATACATCAAAATGGGTTCGTAAATGTGAAACGTGCCAAACATATTTTGGAAGACCTAAGTTGACTGCTTTACCTCTGAAGCATGTAGTGATTAAAGAGCCATTTCAACAATGGGGTTTATACTTCATTGGAGAACTCAATCCATCTTTTAGTGCTGGGCATACCCACGTGTTGACTTCCACATATTACTTCAAGAAGTGGGTGGAAGACATCCTAGTCAAGGGAACTACTTCCTAGGTAGTTTGTAAGTTCATTAAGGAGAACATATTGATCAGGTTTAGGACCCCAAAAAAATAGTGACTGATAATGCTTCCAACTTTTCTCTTGCTGAGATGATGGAATTCTACAATGGCTATGGGATTTTCCTTGCTCATTCTTTAGATTACTACCTATTAGGTTTTAGATTTTCATTTGGAATGAAACCACAGTCGAGGGACAATCAAGTCCCTCCTCTTTAATGGGAGAGGTTCTGTTATTGAAAGAAGGGGAAAAAACTATGTACAAATACACAATATTTCATTCAATGGTGGTTTCCCTATATCTTGAAATATGTTTTATGATTGGAAATTTATCAATACATAAGGATAGAAGACTTGAAGAGTGGAGGGTGGGAGAAGAATACAATACTTTCAGGGAAAAAAGATAGCGGAAAAAACCCTTATATGTATTGCACAAATGGGATATAGTGTAAAACCATTCACGTTTATAACATGCACAATCCACAGACTCAAAGTTATTGACATTGTATAAACTAGAACACAAAGTTTCTAAGCATGCAAGGATTAAATGATTCACAGATCAAAGAAAGAAGGAAAGAGAAAACAGAGGAAAAGGGGGAAAACTCTTGTATTGATTTCTTCATATTCAAAAGTACAGTTCTATAATATCAACATTCCAACCCCGTACAATGGATTTTAAATCCCATGAAATATCTCACAAGAGATGATTACAACTTCCTTGAGAAAGCAAGAAACGGTTACAGCTTATTCTAATTATAAGTCCCCTTTCCAAATATTGATTCGCAAAGAAATGTTAATGGTGGCAAAAAAAGGTTTTTGAATATACGATCGTTAAATTATTTTTCCAATTTAAATATGGAGCATTCGATTTTATTTTAAAACTTTAAATTTTGGCTGCCCATGTGGAAGAATTTGATTAGAGCGGGCGTGGGGGGAAAAACTTTACGCTTTACAACTTGTACAAGGAAAACACATTTTGGAACATTTTGGCCCACTTGCCCACTTTGACTTTTCAACAGTCAGACACGTGGCGTTATCTTCTTGGTGATAAGGTTGCAGATAATTTTTTTACTTTTAACTCTTTTTTATCACAGAAACTTAAAACTTCAAAATTCTGTGCCGACCTGCATCCCCGCTTTGAATTTTAAACGTGGCTACATGGCACCATCTGATTGGTGGCGGGCTTTAGGAATTCTTTATTCTATCTCTCTACATGGGCTTGTGGGCCTACCATCACCAATTTCACCCTTTTCAAAAAGGTGTTAACTGTCGAAAAACTCCCGCAGCCCCGTCAGTGCGCCTTGGGTAAATAATACCATCTCAGGTCTACTGGGCCATAACTTGAAAAATATGAAGAGTTAGGAGGACTTCTTTACCTTCTTAGAAATGGGAATAAATTTCCCATCTGATGAAGAATTTTCCAGGAGACTAGAATCCCTTAGAAAGAACCATATTTCACAATTATTTGTTTTCAATATTTTTAGAGGCAACAACTCTAAAATTTTAAGTCTAGACTTGGAAAATGTGGGGAATTTTGAGGGTGACAATAGATGGATATTTCGGGGGATGACTTGGATTGGGAAAAAGACAGAAGGTAAGATCAAGAAATGTAGATAACTCTAGGAAAGACGACCAGTGTCTTATCCATTGGGAAAAGGAGTCAAAAGAAAAACCAATACAATTCAACACACACAAGATGTGAAAAGAAACAAAACAAAACAAAAGAGAATACCCAAAACTAAGCACACCACATAGCAAAGAACAAGAAAGGGAAACAAGCCAAAACAAAAAACTAAACACAATGTACAAAAGGAATTCCTAGCCACCTAGGACTTGAACAACTTTAGGTACTGCCCACTACAAGGAAGTAGGAGAGGAGATCCATCCATGTAATCTAGATAAAATGAGTTCTCTCCAGAAAAAAATTTGATTCTAAAAGGACTAAGCCAAGGAGAATCAAACTTACCATGGCTTCCTCATGGATCATGTTTTTTATCCCAGAGCAGCATAATGTCTCCCACTTGGAAAACTTTGGGTTTGGCTTTCTTGTCAAAAAAATCCTTCACTTTCAACTGATGAGTTGTTATTCTGTCAACCACTTGCAATTATTCCTCATAAATCTTCTGAAGGTACAAAATTATCTTACCTAAAGAGCTACTGAAACTTGAATCTTCAATGGTTTGCATCAGATGCAAGGATGGTAATTCCACCATGACTGGCAGTTGATCTTCCACACTATACACCACTTAGAAAGGAGACATTCCAATTACTCTCTTGGGTGTAATTCTATCAGCCCAAAGTGCATCATATAGCTTCTTATGCCAATTCCTCTAAGAATCATTTACAAGGTTTCTAATTATGTTCACCATGTTCTTGTTTGTTGATTCTGCTTGTCCATTCCCTTAGGGGTAGTAACCTGAAGAATTGGCAAGGGAGATCCCATACCCACATTAGAAGTCCATCATCTCAGTAGAAGAAAATTTGGAAGCATAATTGGTCACAATTTTGTTTGGGGTCCCAAACCTAATCAATATGTTCTCCTTAATGAAATTACAAACTACCTCAGAAGTAGTTCTCTTGACTGGGATGGCTTCCACCCACTTGGTGAAGTAATATGTTGTAGTCAACACATGGGTATGCCCAACACTGGAAGATGGATTGAGTTCTCTAATGAAATCTAAACCCTATTGTTTTAATGGATCTTAAATCACTACAGGATTCAGAGGTAAAGCAGCCAATTTAGGTCTTCCAACAAATGTTTGGCATGTTTTACTTTTACCAGCCCATTTTGATGCATCTTTGAATAGAGTAGGCCAGTAATAACCATCACAAAGTATTTTATGAGATATTACAATAGAGGAGAAATAACCTCCACAATTTTGGTCATGAAAAGCAGAGAATAAATTCTTTTGTTGCTCTTTGTCTACACACTTACAAAACCTTCCATCTATGCCTCGTTTGAACAAATCATTTTCCCATAGCACATATTATGTAGACCTCAGTTTGATGGCTCTCTTTTTTTAGCAGTCAATATAGATGGATGCTCTCCATAGGTTAGAAATTGAGCAATGTCAACATACCATACATCTGTCGAGCTGAGGAACAGAACAACAAGGACATCAACTCCATCTTTTGAAAAATCCTTGGCAATTCCCTTAACAATGAGTTCACACGGGCCCTTACCTTGAACAAAATTTGTTGCCCTGATGTCAAGATCATACTCTTACACCTTTTTTACCTAATTACCTCTCTTGGTTCCCAATTCTTTCCAAGTAAGAATGGATTTGATTGTTGTATCAGGCACCAGCACCACAGAATGAGAATTAAGGATGTAAAACCTAAACAACTTCATAACTTTGAAAACTACAAAAGCATGTTTCTCCATCATGGTGTACTTCAGTTCATGATTTTTCAAGACATAACACATGAATGAAATTAAGATCTCATGATCTTTAGCATTCTTCTAGGCTAACACAATAGCTAGGGTATTTTCAGTTGCATAACAGTAGATAATTAAATATTTGCTAAAGTCAGGGCACGCAAAAGATTGGAGTATTTACAGTAGCCTATTTAATGTCCTCAAATTATTTCTTCCCTTAACAGGACCAACAAAAAGTTTTCTTCCGTTGCTTCAAGTGATAAATGCCCATAGTAAGTTCTACAAAATCGGGGATGAATCTTATTAGGAAATTGATCTTACTAAAGAAAGAATGGACATCTTTCTTACTTGTTGGAAGAGGAATTTGCTAGATGGCCTGAAATCTCTACAGATCAATCCTGATCCCTTCCTTTGAAATAATGTGTCCCAACATCTTTCCTTTTGTGACACAAAACACAAAATTCTTAGGGTTTACATAAATTTGATGTTGTCTACGCTTCTGTAATACTATTTCAAGGTGTTAGAAGTGATATGTTCTTGCTTTAGAAAACAATGTCAAGTCATTCAAATACACAATAATGAATTTTCCTTTCAAAATGATAAAAGCCAAGTCCATGGGCCTATGGAAAGTATCACCAAAATTGATGAGACCAAATGACATCCTCTTGTATGTAAAGGTGCCCCAAGGAGTTGTAAAGGCAATCTTATGTTGATCTGCCATATTCACCTCTACTTTATTGTACCCTGAGAATCCATCTAACATAGATAACATCTACGATCCTGTGACAACTTGAAATACTTGTTACATCATGGGGAGAGGGTAGTTATCCTTCAAAGAACCCTGATTTAGATTTCTAAAGTCCACATAGATCCAGATCTCACCATTATTCTTCCTGACAAGCACTATATTAGCAATCCACATTGAATGGTGGATGGGGAAGATGATCTTAGCCTTCAAAAGATTTTGTATTTCTTGGAAAATTTTATCAGCTATCTTTTGATTATATTTCCTTTTCTTCTATTTGAAGGGTTTGATCCTAGGCTTCAGAAAAATGAAATGTAGCATTTATTTAGGCTGAAAAATCCTTAAGATCATCATAAGAGTAAGCCAGAACATCAACATACCTCTTCAACAGATTCACCACCTTATTTTTCTCTTCTTTAGTACAGTATTTTCCAATGTTGACCATTTTTGAATCATCAAGACTCCCAATATTCACTTTCTCAGTCTCAACAGATTTCCAGGCTCCTTGAGAAACATTAGACTTCATATACCTATCATGTTTATCAAAAAGATCCTCCAAACTCACCAGCCCTTTAGGGACTTTTTCACCTTTCAGTTTGATGCATACATCTTTATCCATATCTTCTTTGACACCCTCTTCATTTGATGACACACACTCTCTAGGAAGATTATCAATTCCTTCAAAGTACAGCTGATCAAAGTTTTCTCTGAGCTCTAAGAAAGAAAGCGAATGCTGGTCATCATTGAAAACTTGTCAATTATTTTAATTTTCAGGCACACTGGGTCTATAGATCATTTCAGTGGTGAATTTATCTTGAGGGAAATTAGGATGAGGAATCAATAAGGACCTCGAAACAACTAGAGATTCATCCCTATTGTTCCTTTTCCTTGGCACAACTTCAATGGAAAAAGCATAAAGGAATTCAATGAAATCCCAAACGAGATTCTTATAGTGCTTCAACCTTATGTTATTTACCTGATAAAGGTCTCTAACTTGTTTTACAATTATCTCTACATCTCCACGAGCAAGAAGGTTCTTCAATCCCATTTCCTTATCGCTGATCAACCCAAGAATGAGGGCCTCATACTCAGTAGTATTGTTGGTATTTTCAAACTGAAACTTGAAAGAGAAAGGATGAACCCTACCCCCATGAGAAATGAGCACTACACTAGCTCCTGAACCAGCTGAAGAGCATCTTCCATCAAACTCCAAAGACCACACACCATTAGGATCAAACAACACTCCCTCTAAAAAAATTGTCTCCTCTTTGTGCCATGATCATGTAGTTTCCATGCCCAATGTCTTCATACAATATTTGTTCTTTAGGATCATCTATCTTTTGCACAATATACTCTGCTTGTTTCTCAGGTAGGAGCTTCTTCATCTTCCCATTGACAGGGATCAAATCATGTGACCAATCCATTTGGATCTCATCTCCAACATGTTTGTAAAAGTTCCTACTTAGTAGCAAGCCATAGGAAGGAGGGATATCAATAACAAATATGGTAACCAAGACCTTCTATGGTAAAGTAGTAAAAGCTACTTGTGCATCCTTGATTCTCCCAAGGAAAGGCACTTATCTAATTTCCATGGAATAACAAGATCCATAAGTATGGGTTAGGTTTAGGCCCAAAGCATGAGCCAATTTTGCAGGAATTACATTATCAGATGCACTAGAATAAATGACACAATTGCTAATATTGTGGCCAGCTCTGAGGAGATTCACATAGAAGGATTTGATCTTCTCATTGGGTGAAGTTACAACAGCCACAAGGATGGGTTGAGGTGGAGAATAAGGAGTGGGAAAAATTCCTTTAGAAGAATGGGTTGGGGTTTTAGATTTAGAATTTACAAAGTTAACCATTTTGGAAAAGGCTTTAGGATGGGTTTGATAGAACTCTGAATCTTGGTCTTTTAAAGATAGTATATAATGTCAAAAGATCCAAATGTGGATGGGGAATCACTACTAGGAGTAGGAGGAGATTTTGATCTTATAGTTTTATCATTTGTTAGTCAAGAATGCCCAGAATCAGAAGTAGAGGGAGAAGGACTAGTAGAGCTTACCTTTT
The DNA here is from genome assembly GCA_019776745.2 of Taxus chinensis. Lineage (NCBI taxonomy): Eukaryota > Viridiplantae > Streptophyta > Pinopsida > Cupressales > Taxaceae > Taxus > Taxus chinensis. The sequence goes on from CM034148.1 coordinate 151,608,207, forward strand.
GGGTGGAAGTAGTAGGAATATGAGATCCTATTCTTGCAATCACCGGGATGGTGTTGGGGTACTTCTTGGATATTTTTTGAGGTTGCACCACTTTTTCCTTTTTGTTGGTCTACTCATGGGTCATAACAACATATGACTCTCTAGTTCATCTTTGCCACTACATCGTCATAGTCATATTTAACATCCACACCTTCAGTGGTGAGGAAATGAACTCTACAACCATCTAAGCTCCTCCAGCTCTTCATCAGCTTCCTCTTCTTGTTCATCCATAGAGCCCATTTTTCTTCCTCATCATCTAGGCTCAAGAACTTCACAAATAGCATTGATAGGTGCCTCAAGGGGTGGACCTTTAATGGCCAACCTAGTTTAAGAAGAGGGAAAGTGAGTTCCTAGGCTGAAAGTTATTTCTTGGAACATCTTGATATGGAGCATGTTGATCCAATTGTTTCTTGATGGCAATGAGGTCATTAGCCAGCTTTGGCACCAACTGATCTGCATTACCTCCAGGAGAAGAAGAAGACAGAAGATGCTTTGGATTTGAAAGGCTCCCTTTTTAGCTTTCCAAACATGATCAAGTCATCTTCGACACTGACAGCCAATATCTTATCAACATCCAAAGTTACAATATTTGCTCTCCTAAGGGCATAACTTTCTTCCAGTAATTGAGCATTCAGTAAGAAACACTTCTGAATCTGATCAATAGGCCTAATATTTTGTGGAATCTTGTTAGTCAACTTGTTGAACTTAGCCACAAATTCTCTCATAGGCTTATGTGGATCCTTCTTGATTTTATAAATATGAGCTAACAGAGACATGCACAACTTCAGTAGGTTTGAAATGTTTCTCAAATGTCAGTCCTCATAGTAGTCCAATTGGTGATGGTCCCAGTAGGAAGATGGTAAAACCAATATGCAACATTTTCTTGCAAGGTCTCCATAAATAGCCTAACAAATACATCCTCATGCTCAACCTCCAAGGACCCCACATGCAACAATGAAGGCTGCAATGTGTTCATCAGGGTGCACTTTTCCATCACCTCTAAATTTGGGAAAATTCTTCCTTGTCACCTCTAGACAACTCATGCAATGGTTGAGGAATGATTCAGAGGCCCAACTTTTTGTCCCCAAGGGAGAGGTGCTACCATCCTAGGAAAGTATTTCTTTAAGTGGAAGTGAGACACCAACAATGAATTAGGGCACAGAGATTAGGGCTAAGTTGTGCTTGAGGAATGCTACTACTAGAAGCACTATATTCAACAGGAGGTGTGCTTATGGAATGAGCTCTTCTATTTATTATTGTTGGAGGAAGTTGAAAACCTTGTTGATCTAGAAGTTGAAATTGGGGATCTTCAATTCCAAGAGCCCTTCTACCAAGAGTGTATCTTAGAGTCACTCGATCAAAAGAAATGATCAAATTAGTTGTTCTTTTTAGAAAGGAAATTTGTTGAAAAAATCCCCAGTAGAGTCACCAAAAACTATTGGGTTTCAGATTTGCACTTGGAATGAAACCATAGTAATGGGACAAGCAAATCCCTCCTCTTTAATGGGAGAGGTTCCCTTATTGAAAGCATGGGTAAAACCTATGTAAAAATACACAATATTTCATTCAATGGTGGTTTCTCTGATATCTTAAAATGTGTTTAATGCCTCAAAAGTTATCAATACATGAGGATAGAACACTTGAAGAGAGGAGGGAGGAAAAAGAAGACAATACTTTTAGGGAAAAGAGATGGCAGAGAAAACTCTTATGATGTATTGAGAAAAATGAGATATAGAGTAGAACCATTCACGTTTATAATGGGCATAATCCACAGACTCAAATTTCTTGTGATTGTATAAACTAGAACACAAAGTTTCTAAGCATGCAAGGATTAAATGATTCATAGATCAAATCAAGAAGGAAAGAGAAAAAAGAGGAAAAAGTAGAAAAAACTTATATTTATTTATTTCTTTAGATTCAAAATTACAGTTCCAAAATATTGAAATTCCAACCCCGTATAATGGCTTTGAAAGCTCATGAAATATCTCATAAGACACAGTTACAACTTCCTTGAGTAAGCAAGAAATGGTTGTAACTTATTCCAATCAGTCACACCCTTTCGAATTCTTGATTTGCAAAGAAACGTTAATGGACGTTACGTTATTTTGGAAGTTTAAATATGGGACATTTGATTTGCTTTTACAAATTTAAATTTGGGCCACCCACATGGAAGAGATTGATTACAGTGGGCGCGGGGGAAAAACTTTATGTTTTACAACCTTTACAGTGAAGAGGAATTTTGGAACATTTTGTCCCGCTCACCCGCTTTGACTTTTCAATGGTTAGACACGTGGCATTATCTTCTTGGCAATGGGGTTACAGATCACTTTTTTACTTTTAAATTTTTTTGATAAAAAAAACTTAAAACTTCAAAATTCTCCACCGACCCGCATCCCTACTTTAACTTTTCAACGTGGCTACATGGCACCATTTGATTGATGGTGGGCCTTAGGAATTATTTTTTCTATCTTTTTGCATGGGATCGTGGGCCCACCATCGCCAACTGAGCCCTTTTCCTAAAGTTGTTAAGTGCCAAAAAACTCCCACAGCCCCGCCAACCTGCCTTGGGTAAATAATACCATCTTAGGTTCGTCTAGCCATAACTTGAAAAATATGAAGAGTTAGGAGGACTTATTTACCTTTTCGGAAATGCGAATAAATTTACCATCTGATGAAGAAGATTTTAGGAGACCATAAGCCCTTAGAAAGAACTAGATTTTACAATAATTTGTTTTCTATATTTTTAGAGGCACTACCTCTAAAATTTTAAGTCTAGACTTGGAAAATGAGGGGAATGGATAGGAAGAAACAACAAACAAGAACTTGGTGAACATAGTTAGAAATCTTGTAAATGATTCTCAGAGGAATTGACATAAGAAGCTATATGATGTACTTTGGGCTGATAGAATTACACCCAAGAGAGCAATTGGAATGTATGCTTTCAGAGTGGTGTATGGTGTGGAACCTCAACTGCTAGTTAAAGTGGAATTTCCAGCCTTGCATCTAATGAAAAACATTGAAATTTTAAGTTTCAGTAGCTCTTTGGACACGAGAATTTTTAACCTTAAGAAGCTTGATGAGGACAGATTGCAAGTGGTTGACAGAATAGTAGCTCATTACTTGAAAATGAAGGCTTTGTTTGATAAGAAAGCCAAACCTAGAATTTTCCAAGTCGGAGACATTATGCTACTTTGGGAAAAAAGACATGAGTCACGAGGAATCCATGGTAAGTTTGATTCTCTTTGGCTTGGTTTTTTTAGAATCGGATATTTTGCTAGAGAGAACTCTTTTTATCTGGATTACATGGATGGATATCCTCTCCCACTTCCTTATAGTGGGCAGTACCTAAAGTTTTTCAAGTCCTAGGTGGCTAGGAATTCCTTTTGTACATTGGGTTTTGTTTTTGGTTTTGGCTTGTTTCCCTTTCCTTTTCTTTGTTGTGTGTTGTAATTTGTTTTGGGTCTTCCCTTTTGGTTTATTTTGTTTCTTTTCTTGTCTTGTGTGTGTTGCTTTGTATTGGTTTTCCTTTTAACTCCTTTACACAATGGATAAGGCACTGGTACTCTTTCCCAGAGTTATCTGTATTTATTTATCTTTCCTTGTGTCTGTTTTCCAAGTCAAGTCATCCCCAAAAAGAACCTGTTATTGCCACCCTCAAAATTCCCCTCATTTTCCAAGTCTAGACTTAAAATTTTGAGTTGGTGCCTCTAAAAAATATTGATAATTTAAAAAATTATTAAATATGGTTCTTTCCAAGGGCTTGTGGTCTCCTAGAAACTTCTTCATCAGATGGGAAATTTCTTCCCATTTCCAAAAAGGGTAAAAAACTCGTCCTAACTCTTCATATTTTTCAAATTATGGCTCGGCGGACTTGCGATCGTATTATTTGCCCAGGGCGGGCTGGCGGGGCTGCCAGAGTTTTTTAGCACTTAACACCTTTTGGAAAAGGGCTCAGTTGGTGATGGCAGGCACATGAGGCCATGCATAGAGATAAAAAATAATCCCTAAGGCTCGCCACCAATCAGATGGTGCCACATAGCCATGTTGAAAATTCCAAGTGGGGATGTGGGTCAGTGCAATATTTTTAAGTTTTAAGCTTCTTTTGATAAAAAAGAGTTAAAAGTAAAAAAGTGACCTGCTACCCCGTCGCCAAGTATGTAATGCCATGTGTTTGACTGTTGAAAATTCAAAGCAGGCGAGCAAGCCAAAATGTTCCAAAATGCCTTTCGTTATAAAAGTTATAAAGCGTAAAGTCCCCCCCCCCCCCCCCCCACACCCGCTTCAATCAATTTCTTCTACATGGGAAGCCCAAATTTAAAGTTGTAAAAGAAAATCGAATGGCCCATATTGAAACTAGTGAAATAATGTAACAATCGTATATTTGAAAACATGGGTTTTCAGCCACTAACATTTCTTTGCGAATCAAGAATTCAAATGGGCGCGAATGATTGGAATGATTTGTAACCAGTTTTTACTTGCTCGAGGAAGTTGTAACCATTTCTTTCTTACTCGAGGAAGTTGTAACCATCTCTTGTGAGCTATTTAATGGGCTTTCAAAGGCATTGTACGGCGTTGAAATTTTGATATTTTGGAATTTTAATTTTGAATCTTTAGAAATCAGTATGAGGGTTTTCCCCTTTTCCCACTATTTAATCCTTCCTTCTTGCTCTGATCTGTGAATATTTTAATCCTTGCATGCTTAGAAACTTTGTGCTCTAGTTTATACAATCTCAATTACTTTGAGTCTACAGATTTTTCTTGTTATAAACGTGAATGGTTCTACTCTATATCTCATTTTCTCAATACATATAAGGGTTTTCTCTACCATCTCTTTTACCTGAACATATTGTCTTCTTCTGCATCCCTCATCTCTTCAAGTCTTTTATCCTCATGTTTGATAATTTTCTAGGCATAAAACACATTTCCAGATATCCAGAAACTACCATTGAATGAAAGATTATGTATTTGTACATAGGTTTTAACCCTGCTTTAAATAAGGGAACCTATCCCATTAAAGAGGAGGGACTTGCTAGTCCCCTAACTTTGGTTTCACTCCAAGTGCAAGTCTTAAACCCAATAAACAACAAGGAGATTGTTGTATTTTCTTCATGCAAATAGTAAATGCCAAATAAATCTTCTTTCGCTTCTTTGAAGAGATCATAAGCATTTTATTCTTGATTTTTTTCATCGATAAACATATTAAAAACACCATCTAATGCAGAAACATGTTTTGTGACATCAGAATCAAAATGATCTATGGCTACATAAGTTTCTACAACATTCGAAGCATGAGGTTCAATATGAAATCTAGCCAAAGGCTATAGATTTACTGCAACTTTAGCTCCATATCTTGTAGTAAAGAATAAGAATGACCAATCTAAAGAAAGATGACCTCCTATTTTTGTTGTAAAATCTCTTGATAAATATAAATAAAAATAGGGAGGTAAATCTATAACCATAACATCTTGCAGGATAGAAACATTTGGAAAAACATGTAATGTCACCTCAAAATTTATAACAATGCCAATTATGTTAGTTTTTGTTCCATCTAGTTGCAACACACTTTTCTCTGTAGGCTCATACTGAATGCCTAAATTTTCTATATTTGCTTTAGTCATTATTGTGTTGTTCACGCCACTGTCAACCATGCAGTTATGAACTAAATGATCTTCACTAATCAAAGATAGATAAAAGGGTGCTGGATTTTTAATATCGTGAGCATTTAAAATTTTTTTTACCATCCACCTAACCTCTTTCATGTGATCTTTCTCAATTGTACCTAGAACCATGTCTGCTTTATTAGCTTCCTTTTTTGCTAGTTTTGAGAAAATTTGGAGCTTAGCAAGCTCATGAGCAAGTAGCTCTTGTTGTCCTGGAATACTCAAAAACATCCCATAATGAGATATTAATATTATTCTTTTTCATTACCTCAAAAATATTAAAAGAAGAAACAGTATTTGAAAAATATTCTACAGTTTTAGCATAAGCTTTAGCAAAAAATCACTCTATTTCAGTAGCTCTTGAGATTTGAGGTATGAATAATCTTCTAGGATTAGACTGCAATTTTTTTGCTACTCTCTAGGAGCTAAAATGCTTGTTGTTTTTGAAGGAACAATAGTTTTTTTTTTTTTTTTTCACCCTCTACTTGTTGATTTATCAAAGAGTGTAGGCAAAACATGTCAATTTTGTTGTTTTTCTTTATCTTGAGGCCTTTCTTGAGACCTAGTTATAACTGCGATAAAATCCTCATCTCCAAAAGTGACTAAGTTCTGTTCAGGTGATTTATGACTCTAAGCATCTTGCTTCCTACCCTCCATTTGAGGCATAAATAATTATTCAGATCGAGGTTGTGCAACAAGGCTTATATTCAAGAATGCATTTGGAAAATTTGCAGCTATATGAGGTTGATTACAAGGTAAGCATCACTCTTCTGAAGCCATGTTGATTGGCACAAGAGTGCTAGATGAACTAGAAGCTTTAGGATCAATTTGTCTTGGATGATAAGGTTGTCTAGAGTTATGATTTTCCTAAAATGGCTGCCTATTCTATTGATTTTGCTGATATGGAGTTTGGTAAGGCCTATTAGATTGGGTAAATTTATTTTCAATTGATGTTAGTTTGTTCGCCATTGTTTGTAAGGCCTTAAAAATGTCATTTGTATGTGTTGTAAGAACAAGTTGTATTATGGTAATGAGCTATGGATCAGGTGCCAAATCTACTAAAATAGGCATGTAAGGCCTTGGGGCTAATTATCCAGCTTCAATAAGGTTATTTTTATCCCTAATAGAAATATCATAAGTTGTTGGTAGTGCAATTCCTCAGATAATTTGAATCATGGATGAAATGTAGCTATTTAAAGCTCTAAGATAATATAGAAATGCACAATCATCTTGAGGCTTAACACTAGATGGAGATCTTTCCCAAGTTCTAGCAAATTTGATGTTAAAACTAGCCATAGATTCATGATCTGATTGAGATATAAATGATAAGAATTGTTTTGAAAATACTTAAGTAGTTGTTATCCAAAAATTCACTCCTCAGGTAATTTTGATAACCTGCATCATTTCTTTAGGATTGAGCATGCAAAAATGGTACAAGGCCCAAAAATCAGGTTCAGGAGGTCCCTTTGGCTTCTCTCTAACTTCCCCATCCAAAGAAAAAATCTTAGAAGTTAGAAAAAAAATCAAAAATATGGAAAAATGAGGTCGTAGGCGTATTGTAATTCAAATCAGGTTTGAGAGCTATGGATAGAATGAAGGCAGATCATACTAGGGTTCATCATACCAAATTCAGGCCTACAATACTAAGGAGAAAGTGAAATGTGGAAAAATAAGATTTTTTTTCCCAGGACGCACAGGTTCAATCGGGACAGTCGAGACCCAAAAACTTGATTTTCCCGAAATGGCCAAAAATAGTGAAAATTGGTTAAGTCGGGTCGAAATGTCCCACGTCGTACATGGGACATCGAAACAGCTAGGATGTGCGAAGACAAAATCACTACACTAAGAGAAAATCAGTTAAGTTGTATATTTTTTTCCCATGCCGCATAGGTTCAGATGACATAGTTGGGCTATGAAATGATGAAAAAGTAGATCACAGTGCAAATCGGGTGATGTGGAAGTCAACAACCCTCATGGCCAGGTCAACGAAAGGAAACATCAGACATCAAAACTTGAAATCAGCACATGACAAAGGAATAAAAAAATGTGGAGAAAGAAGGCTGAGCTAGTCCATTTGTCGTTGGCACACAATTTCACTGAAAATCTGAAACAGCCACATACAACGGAAAATTCAATGCCTCACCCTCCCGAACTTCAAATGGCAATAAATTTTTACCTTGAGCTTCAATTTTCATGAAATTTAAATTTCTGGAATGAGTTATTTTCTACATTTTATATCCTAATATTTTTATTAAATCAAGTTTAAAATTGCACAATCACAGATTTTAATTTTTCTTCCGAAAGTGATGAAACCACTGCTTAAAGTAGGTTGGCGGTCTAGCGACCGCCACCCTACCTTCGTGACGATTCATAAACCATCACCTTTTGTAGGTGGTGGTTCAGAGACTGCTACTGTGATCAGGCCAATAGTCAAGAGACCGCCACTTTGCACATGGTGGTGGTCCTTTTCTTTGAATACAAACCCATCAATTCTGAATATTTTCAAAAAAAAAATTTACTAGAGTGGTTTATAGTTTTTCCTTATCTTGAATTTATGTGCCTAAAGGCACTAGTTGAAATGTTATAATATTTATTCCTTCCATGACTTAAATCATTAAGTTACATAGATTTTCTAACTCAATAGTATACAAGAAAACAACTACAAGATTACTTTTCCAATGAAATTTCTTTCAAACTCAAATTGAGAAATGAAACTTAATCTATTTTTAAGTATCATGGTTTTCCTTTCCACAACAAGAATGTAATTTTTCAAACAAGTAAATTATTATAAGTTAGTGCATCCTTACATTTTAACTACAATCATTTATTCAAGGAAAGCGTAGACAACTATTATACATTTAAGATTTACTAAAAATACATTCTCAATGATTTACAACTTCCAAGTTTTACTTTCATTATTTATAATAATATAACTTGTACAATTAACAATGAAATTACCTTTTTTTTCCTTTGAGAATAGCTAATTTCTTTAAATGCAAGATCTTTCTTTCTAACCATACATTAGAACTTAAAAAACAAAATATACAATACAACATTTTATTTTAAATGTAAGTCTGCTAGCCTTCCACTTAAGTGGCAATTACAAGAAAGGTTTCTACATTGAAGGATTTATTTTGAATTTAAAAAATTCTCCAAGTCCCAAATATTCAATAAGAGCTCCACAATTTCTTCACTTCAATCACAAAAACAAAAATGGGGGAGAGGAAACACTCTCCACCCAACCAATAATCCAATGAGGAGAAGAATTTATCATACTCATTGGCCTCCGAACCCCAACCAAAATGAAATAAGGAATAGATACAACTAATGACAAGTAACACAATAATTCCACATCACAATAGAAAATTTCACAACCATTTTACACACATTTAAACACAAGATAATAATCAAAAGAATGCAACTGTCAAAATACAGAAGGCTTGAAATGCAAAGCCAATGGAGAAAGGATCTATGGGGAGCTCACTTATGCCCCCCAATGGGATTAGCTTCCCATCTTAAAACCCTTTAAAACACCACTAAAAACACCTACACAACTCTTATGTGTCCCTCAATATCCTCTTATGATTCCCACATTCTCTTATGCCTCCCTATAATCTCTTATGTCTCCCTCAAAAGAATCAAGTAAGAAAAGAAAGCATTTTCTTATCTAAGGTGGAGCACCCAACTCAAATCCCTTGCAAAACATGAAACAAACTCTTATACCTCCATACAATAGAAAACCCCAATAGAATTCTCCTACACCATACTAAGGAATTCTATCCAAGATCCCAAGAAGCACACAAACCATTTACTTACATGTAATACACACATATAAACACAAACAAGTAAAAAACGTGTAGCCCCTACCTTTCCATAGTAACAACTTGATCAAAGAATCACACTCCAATATCCTTTAAGATCAATCCAACTCCAACAAGTTCCAAGACTTCAACAAGCACTCCAAAAATGCACATGCACAATAAATTTAAGTAACTTCCAAACAAAGAAATAAACTTACATATATAGAAAAAGAGGAGAGGAGGGTGACGTGGCTCCATGTAGGATTCCACATCACTTATCCTCAACTCCACCTCACAATTCAAAACTAAACCCCAAGTCACGTTAAATTCATCTTTGAGAGAAATGACAAGCCTCTTACACACTCAACACAAACCCAGACTCCTTAAGGAAAAATTTTAAAACCCATGCAAGAAAAGTGCAATAAATGTCACTTTTTTTCCTTATAAAACACATAATGGGGTCTATTTTTGACCCCCCAATGCATAGGTAGGGTTGGCATATGAAATTAAGAGGTGTTGGACAAGCTTAACTTGTCCCACAAGCCTAAAAAATGGCCCTTAAGCCCAAATCCGAATTTGCTAAGTAAGGAAGGGAGTATAACACTCAAAGTCACATAAACTCCACTTAAATAACAAGATCCAAAGGACCAACTACTCTAATAAATTAAACCTATTGCCACATCCCCAATTAAATTAATAAACATGATTACTTCACTTAATAAAGGCACATTAAACACCAATTACTAAATGAATTACATCACATAATCCACAATAATTAAAATAAAATGGAAATATTAAAACTTAAAGCCCATGGTCACATTTGAGGTCATCCCCCCCATGGGGACCCCCTAACAAAATAATAACATAAAATCAAATATTACACAAGTTTCCATGGTTACCATTATTGTATCCATCTAATATTCCACTGTGGTTGGTCTCCTAACTCACTTTTGACTGTTGTGATACAATTACCTACAAAACACACACAATACCTCCTTTTGCCTTGTGGCCACATACAATACATCAAGGATAAATATACACACATGCATCCATAACATCCTCATATAATTAAGTCATCATGTAGACAAACACTTCTATCATTTGTTTATAATTTCAACAACATGTCAAATCTACTTGTTGTATATATCTCAATCCTCGGGTAAATATAGCGAACAGAAGAATATGGAAATAAAAGAAACTCAAAACCTGACATTTATTTACATGCCCATGGCATAGGTTAGAGGTGCAGAGCAGGAAATGTCGACATGGATAAATTTACACCCATGGCACAAGTTAGAGGCACAGAGCAGAAAATGTCGACATGGAAAAATTTGCACCCATGGCGTAGGTCGCTTGGCACAGGTAAGAAAATGTTGACATGAAAATGGATGCACCCTGGCGTAGGTAAGAAAATGTCGACATGGAAAAATTTAAACCCATGGCACAGGTTGGAGGTGCAGGCTAGAAAATGTCGACATGGAAAAATTTGCACCCATGGCGCAGGTTAGAGGCACAAAGTAGGAAATTTTAACATGGAAAAATTCATGCCCATGGCACAGGTTTCCTGGTGTAGGTAAGAAAATGTTGACATGAAAATGGATGCACCCTGGCATAGTTAAGAAAATGTCGACATGGAAAAAGTTGCACCCATGGTGTAGGTTGGAGGCGCAAAGCAGAATATGTCGACATGGAAAAATTTGTGCCCATGGCGCAGGTTGGAGGCGCAGAGCAGAAGATGTCGACATGGAATTTTTAGCACCTATGGTGTACATAATATTATGTTGACATGAGGATGGATGTGCTGAGGTGCATCTTCAGGAGGTGCAACGTTGACACCTCGAACCTGATAGAAAACAAACCCTGACACAAATATTCAAATGGCCATAACTTTTCACAGGGAGCTCAGATTCACAAAAGGTTGGAATTTTCAGAAATCTTACAAGGTTGGCCATAATTGGGTGAGAACAAGTTCTTCAAAAATGCAAAATACAATTCACCCATTTTTGGGTTTGCTAGGGTTCTCACCTACTGCCATAATGAGATGAATTCAATACAACGTGGAGGTGGTTGGGGTAGATTTGGGATTCCTCTCTCTTCCCTCTCTCATTCTTCCTATAAATTGTAAGGAGGGGCTTCCTTCTAAAGGTTGGAAATTCTTGTTTTGCCCCTCTCTTCTTCTCTTTGGTAGGTGAATTTGTGGAGTTCAAATATCCCATCTAAAACTGTAATGCAACTTTGACTCTTGGCATTTTGTAGTGTATTGTATCAATATTTGGAGAAAATAATGCATGTCTGTGGATGATTCTCAGCCCTCTCTTTGTTCATTTGCATCCTCCTGATCTTTCACTGCAAATCTGGTTATCTGTGCATGATCTTGCATTACATTTTAATGGTTTGTGTTTATTGGCAAGACAGATGTTTCTTCATTCCTTGGTGCATCACCGTTGTTAGTTTAGGTTTATTTTTATGGATCTTCTTACCCTGTCTCCTTGGCAAGTTAGATTAGGTTTTTGAGTAAACCCTCTGCATTTTTATGTGTGCATCTGAACAGAGGAATAGGAACTGGCCTTCATCCGGAGAGCTTTTCCCAATTCGCAAGGTCCCACACTTGGGAAAATCTCCATGTTATGAAATCACACTGAGAGTCTCAACCTATCAAGGTACAAAAATTCAAGGGTGCTGTGATTCGCCACCAACACCACCATTTCATTGATATCAACGAGATCATGAGATTAGTTCAAATGCTAAATCATAGTAAACATGTGGAGAATTCTAAATGTCAGTAAATATATATGCTAATAACACATCATCATCATCAATATAAAATTTCTCTCTATATCTATAAGAATCCACACAAATCATATTATGAATCAAAATCCATCAATAGTTAGAATATCTCTATCATCTAACATCATGCTAAGACAAAATGATATGATAATATCCATTTCTATAATCAACAATAATCGAAATCAAAATATAATAAGTGTCAAAGAGGAGTGGGCACTACATCCCCCTTCCCTTAGACTCGAATTCCTCCTAGAATTCACTAAAATAGGTGTGGAAACTGGACTCGTAACAACGTAACATCCTCCTAGGTAGTAGTAGTCTCATCATATCTATCCCACTAGACTCACACATGCTCAATCTCTTAGCCTCAAAGGCCAAGGGTCTTGCACTCTAAAATACGCACGGGATCCACCATCATCTTCCCCTACTCCTACACCTATAATGCGGTCCAATCAAATACATGAGATGGATTTGGGATATATCTCCTGAGAAAAGATACTTGAATTACATCATGCATGCGAGACAAGCAAGGTGGAAAGGCAAGGCGATACGCTAAGGGAACGATCCACTGTAGGATCTCAAATGTACCCACGAAACTATGAGATAACTTACACCCTTTTCTATAATGGATCGGAATCTTATGAGGTATGAACAAAGAAAACGCTTCGTGCCCACATCATAGCTACGATAAACTCTCCTCTGATCTACATAATTCTTTTTCTTGTCTTGTGCCTCCTGCAACCTCTGTCAGATTAAAATAACATGTGATCCATGTCCTGTAACAAGGCTGGCCCAAGAGATATTATTTCCTCCAGTATGTCTCAACTCAAAGGTATCCTTCACTCCTTGCCATAAAGTTCCTTAAAAGGTGTTATACCAATAGAACTCTTGAAGTTGTTGTTGTATATGAACTCAACCAAATACAAATAATCCTCCTACCTTGACTGATGGTCCATGATGTACATCCAAATCATGTTCTCTAAAATCTAACCCACCCACTCTATTTATCCATCTATCTCTCGAAGATATGTTGTAGTAAAGTTTATACTCATCCCAAGGTTTTGTTGCATAGTAGTCCATAAGTGTGATTTGTATAAGGGATCACAGTCACAGATGATCTTCCAAAGAATATCATGTAGTGTAAAAATATTATCTAAGTACACTCTCACTACTTCAATAGATGTATAGGTGGTCTTTACCAGAGAAAAATGAGCCACTTTCGTAAGACTATCCACCGTGACCATAATGGCATCATGGTGGTATCTCGCCGTTGGTAGCCCTATATGAAATCCATGAAAATGGTGTCCCATTTCCAATCAGGTGTAACATGTGGGTAAAGAAGGTCAGTTAGATACTGATGCATTACCTTCCCCCTTTGACACTCTAAACAACGTGACACAAACTTAGCTACACATCTTCAAAGGCCTCTCCAATGGTAAATATTTCTCATGGTGGCTTGCATTTTATTTACCCCTAGATGGGTTGAATAAGGTGCATGATGAGCCTCTTCCAAGATATCCTGCCTCAAACCTTCATCCCTAGGTACATAGATCTGGCCTGTGTGTCTAAGAATTCCATCTGAATCTAATGAAAAATGATCAAAATTCCCGTCAAGGGGTCTCTGACACTCAATCTTTGATCTAGCTCTAAGGTATAAACTATCATGAGGAAGTTGTTGCAAAATCTTTCTCCAAAAATCTGTACATACTGAAGTAGCCATAGTCAAATGTCTCTGTCTACTCTAAGCTTTGATAAAAAAAAATCTTTCCCCTTCATATGCTCTATCTCCATGTCATCCTAACATAGTAAATCCATCCAATGCCACTGACGAGCATTGAGATTGGGTTACCTGAAGAGGTGCTGTAACCTAAAATACTCTATCCTGAGAATAAATCTCCTACCCAAAAGGAAATGATACCAATTCACTAAAGCATACAAAACTATTGTAAGCTCAAGGTCATGAGTTAGATAATTGAGCTCATGATATTTGAGTTTTTGAGACTCAAAGGAAACTATATGGCCATCCTACATCAATACACCACCTAATCTTACCAAGGAAACATCCGTACACACAAAGAAATCCCTCTGAGGATATGGTATAGAAATAATTGGTGTTGACGTAAGGTATCCCATCAGGTTATTGAAGTACTGTTCACATCCATCAGACCTAAAAAAATTCTTCCCTTTCCGCTAAAGGGAAGTGATGGGGTGCACAACCTGAGAAAGGTCCTAAAAAAATCTCCTATAGTAACCTACCAACCCCATAAAACTACACACCTCAATCACACTAGTTGACATGGGCTAATCCATAATAGTTTTAATATTGGAAGGATCAATGGAGATACATTCCTCATAAATGATTTGACCCAATTACTGTACCTTCGACTAAAACAATGCACACTTCTCTAGTTTCCCGTAAAGATGTTTCTCCCTAAGACACTGCAAAACCTAAGTAAGGTGATCCTCTTACTCCTCATGCATGCGTGAGTAAATCAAAATGTCATCAAGAATTATGAGAAAGAAGAGATCTAAAAATTTCTGGAATACCCCATTCATCAAACTCATGAATAATGCAGGGGAATTTGTCAAAACAAAAGGCACTACTATGAACTCGTACTGGCCATATCTTGTATGTAAGGTTGTGTTATGAATATCTTCCTTCGTGATCCTCAACTGATGGTATCCATACTTAATATCTATCTTGGAAAATATTGTGGCTTCCTTCATCTAATCAAACAAATAATCAATACGTGGAATGGGGTAATGATTCTTGATCGTTACTTTTTTCAGATGATAATCATCGATAAAAAATCACAAGGATCCTTCCTTCTGTTTTAAAAAAACCTCTATTTCACCCTAATGGGATACACTAGGATGGATTAGGATTTTCTCCAAAAGTCCCTCTCGCTGGAACTTGAGCTCATAGAGCTTAGGGGTAGTCATCCTATAAGGCGCTCATGAGATAGGATCTTCTATAGCAACAAAATCAATGTCAAAATCTATGTCATGTGGGGGAGGTAATTGTGGCAGTTCCCCTAGAAAGACATCTGAAAACTCCCTCAATATATGATGATCATTAAGTGACGGCCTGCTAGACTCATCCTCAGATCTATTGATAACCGTGAGAACATAACACTGACAACCTCATCAAGCACACTACTTAACCTACATAGCGGATATGGTGTGAATAGAGGTGGGTTTCCTAACTCCCTTTATCACCATCTCCACTCCCAAATAATTTGCACATGATATTACCTTACTGTAACCATCAACTCTAGCCCAATGTGTAGATAACCAATCCATGCCCATAATAATCCCATAGGAACCCAACGGAAGGATACAAATATCCAAGGTCATTAAAAAGCGTCCTAGGTATACTATGCACTCCTTGAGTAAGGAATCCACTGTGAGATTAGATCCAGAAGCCATCTCCACATCCCAACTATGACTCTGCGTAGCTGCCACCATCCTGCATTGCTCTACTATAAATGGAGAAATAAAAGAATCTGAGCATCCTGAATCAAACAAAATAGAAATGGAAAAGCCATAAATGCTACTTGTCGTCTTAATCACCGTGCCCTGGTGCTCTGCCTAGCAGTTATCAATTGAATCCTGTGGCTCCTGGCCATATTGCCTACTATAGGCTCTTAAACTGGCACCTTACCCTTGTTATTAGGATTCTGAGAGAACTCTCTCCAATGATGCCCAAGTACACTGCACCCATAATAACTACCATGTCCACTCTAATGAGAAGTGATTCATGTAGGTAATTTATGTCTATTCTCTAGATCTTAATGATCCTACTATGGACTGTTGTGGTTGTAGATGATGAACACCTGCGGAATGAGCTCTAGGAGGTGTTTGAGTCCTAACTGGTCCCCTAGGAGGAGGCCACATACTCCGTCCCCTCTGAGAAATGAATCTCTATCGAGGACTGAATAGAAGATGAGTCTACTGCTGCTACTGAGGTGGTTATTGTGGTAATCTAAATGAAGACTGTGCATAACCATGTTTTCCGCAAGGCAGAGGAGATGACCCCCTCGATCTGTTATCCTGCATCTGTTGGATAAGACTCCACACTCTATCTCTTGCCTGTTGCGTATTCCCCCTAGTATCCTTCGTAATACAGGCCTTCTCAACGGCCTTTGCTAATATCTGTGAACAATGGATGTGCACTTCCCCTCATAATTATAGGTTTAGGCCCCTGATGAACCTGTAGATCCTCACCTTATCATCCTACATGTAGTCTACATACTAAAGTAGGTCCAAGAATTGACTCTCATACTCTGGAACTGTCATGGGTGCCTAATGTTGGTCATGGCATTCATCTATCCTCTACTGGATGAACCTCCTGGATCAGTATCTGATCCTGAACCTCTCCTTGAAAAGCTCCCAAGTGACTATCTTAGAATCCACATGGAGCTTCTACTCCTTAGTCCTCCATAAAACCTCGGGTCAGTCTCTTAGAAGGTGGATGGCAACACGAGCCTTTGTGTTGATGGTACATAGACATAGCTTGAAGCATCTGCTCAAGCTGACCAGACATGCCTCTACCTAAAATCCCCTAGTGTCCCTAGTGAAATGTGATGGATGGAGTTTTAGAATCTCTTTGATGTGATCTGCCACTGTAGACTGTCTACATGTACCTCTCTTAACATGATCATCATGCTGCATATGGCTCCTAGATCTTTCTTTGTGTCTTATAGCCCTGTCTCCATGACCTCTCTGTGGTGACTCTCATTTAGCTGACTCCACATGGTAGTTATCTACCCTATACTCTTCACTATGTCAGGAAGGTGCACGAGCCTCTATTAATGCCTCCATGTCTTGTCTGTTAGGTATCCCTCCTAAAGACCCTCCATGTATAATGGAATTAAAATCTATTTTTGTCTAAAAAATCTAAGGCAATATGGATACTACTGCCTGATCTAGGGGTGGTAAGTCTAGGTCTACATGTATAACCCCTCTTCTATTCTGCACATCTTACACATACCTAGACAAGAGTTAGTTTATCATTCTAGGTTTGGTTTTCAGTTTCCTAGGTTTTCTACACTTTAAAATATAAAGAGAAGTTGTGTGATCTAGTTTTAGAGTTGCCATAAGTTTTCTTGTTATTTTTTATGTTTCCAAGTGTGCCCGGGGTCTAAGCATTGAACCCATGGCTCTGATACCAAGTTTAATGCCCACAAATTTCAATATTCTAAAACCAAATTAAACCTTAAACAATCAACTAGAAAGTTGTGGAGAATTATTTTTTGTTTTAAAATATTACAAGTGTTTCAAACCCTATAATACATTCAATTAACTCATACCAACAATTTTCTACATCACAATGGATGGATTAGGTCTTGATTGATAATTAAATATTCTTAATCCATTTCTAATGCTAGTTTAATTACAATCCTTAAGAAAAGGGTCCATTAATTCTTTTACTAGGTTAAATAGTTTTTTGCTCTCAATTTAGCATTCAAACCCACAATAAATTAAACCCTTAACATTAGCTACCTTAGTTCCCTTAAATTATTATCTTGTATCTCCATTGAATCATTTAGTAAAACATACTAAAAAAGTTACATTTTTAACTTAATGCACTAGGGTAGTAAGGGCCCCCATTCACCCATTTACACATGCCTTAAAATTATTTAAAAAACCATAATATATATCCTCACCTAACAGTTGTAGGGTTGATTCCTAACCCTTAGATTAATTCACTTATGGAAACTAGATCTTAGGGTTCCATACTAACCCTAACTATCCTTAAGAAAGTTTATTAAAATGTTTTATCTGGCCTAGCCTCCTCATTTTGTCTCTTTTCTTTTCTTTACTTTACAGGATGGAGGAGTGGAGGCCATGAAAGCAAGGAGGGAAGAAGCCATGGAAAGATCCATTTAGATTTATCTTAGTTTAGTTTAGTTTAAGGATTTATTATATCAATGTATTCCATTTGTTGATTGTAGAGGTTTCTACTCTAAATCTGGAGTAATTATTTAGTTATTTCAATTTCAAGTATTCTATTTGGGAAAAACCATTTTTATGATTTAATCTAAGATATATGATACATTTAAATGTCCATTCAAGAATTTAATTGTTTCAAACAATTATTTTGTTCCCTTATAGCATGCAAGTAGTTTCTTTTCTACATTTTATAGGCTAAAATTTTAATTAAATCAAATTCAAAATTGCATAATTGTGGATTTTAATTTTTATTTAGAAAGTGATGAAACTATCGCCCAAAGTAGGTTGGCGTTCCAGCGACCGCCACCCTACCTGGGTAACGATTCGTAAAATGCCACCTTTCTTAGGTGGCAGTTCAGAGACCCTTGATTTGATCATATAGGTAGTCCATAGATCTTTTCTTTGCAAAGGGTGACATTTTTGTTCTATAAAAACAAAACCACCAATTATGTGATTTTTCCAAAAATAAATATTACTAGAGTGATTTACAGTTTTTCCTAAGCTTGAATTTATGTGCCTAAAGGCACTAGTTGAAAGGTTAAACTATTTATTCCTTCCATGACTTAAATAAATAAATTACATAGATTTTCTAATTCAATAGTATACAAGAAAACACTTACAATATTTCTTTCCCAATGAAATTGCTTTCAAACTCAAATGAAGAAATGAAACTTAATCTATTTCTAAGTATCATGGTTTTCCTTTGAACAAAAAGAATGTAATTTTTCATCAAAGTAACTTACTATAACTTTGGGTATCCTTCCATTACAACTACAATAATTTATTCAAGAAAAGCACAACTAACTATCATACATTTAATATTTACTAAGAATACATTCTCAATGATTTACAACTTCCAAGTTTTCCTTTCACTCTTTACAATAATATAACTCCTATAATTAACAATGAACTTTGTTTTTTGTCTTTGAGCATTGCTTATTTCTTACAATGAAAGATATTTCTTTCCAACCAGACATTACAACTTAATAAACAAAATATACAATTCAACTTTTTATTTTAAGTGCAAGACTACTAGCCTTCCACCTAAGTGTGAATTAAAAGAAATCTTTCTACAATGAAGGATTTATTTTGAATTTAACAAATGCTCCATGTCCCAAATCTTCAACAAGAGTTTCACCATTTCTTCACTTAAATCACAACAAAAAAATGGAGGAGAGGAAACACTCTCCACCCAACCAATAATCCAATGAGTAAAAGAAGTTATCCTCCTTATTGGCCCCCGAGCCCCAACTAAAATGTAATAAAGAATGGATATAACTCAAGGACTCTAACAAAATACTTTCACATCTTATAGCATGTTCGTAGTTTATTTTATACATTTTATAGGCTAAGATTTGTATTAAATCAAGTTCAAAATTGCAAAATCGTAGATTTAATTTTTTTTTCAAAAAGTGATTAAACCGCCACCCAAAACAAGTCGGCAGTCTAGTGACCACCGACCTACCTTGGTGACGATTCATAAAACACCTCTTTTCCTGGGTGGTGGTTCAGAGACCACTTTTCTGATCAGGCCAGCGGTCTGGAGACCACCACTTTGCATAGGGCAGTGGTCCTGTTCTTTGAAAATAGACTCATCAATTCTAATTTTTTTCAAAAAACAAATTTTACTAGAGTGATTTATAGTTTTTCCTTATCTTGAATTTATGTATGTAAAGGCACTAGTTGAAAGGTTAAAATATGTATTCCTTCCATGAATTAAATCACTAAATTACATATATTTTCTAAATCAATAGCATATAAGAAAACAACTACAAGATTACTTTTCCAATGAAATTGCTTTCAAACTCAAATGAAGAAATGAAACTTAATTTATTTCTAAGTATCATGGTTTTCCTTTCCACAACAAGAATGTAATTTTTCAAAAAAGTAACTTATTATAAAGTTTAGTGCATCCTTCCATTTAAACTAAAATTAATTATTCAAGGAAATCACAAGCAACTATCATACGTTTAAGATTTACTAAGAATACATTCTCAATGGTTTACAACTTCCAAGTTTTCCTTTCATTATTTACAATAATATAACTCCTCCAATTAACAATGAAATTTATTTTTTCTTCCTTTGAGAATAGCTCATTTCTTACAATTCAAGAGATTTATTTTGAACCATACATTACAACTTAATAAACAAAATATACAATACAAAATTTTGTTTTAAATGCACTTCTACTAGCCTTACACTTAAGTGGGAATTACAAGAAAGGTTTCTACAATGAAGGATTTATTTTGACTTTAAAAAATATTCCAAGTCCCAAATATTCAATAAGAGCTCCACCATTTCTTCACTTCAATCACAACAACAAAAATGGCGGAGAGGAAACACTATACACCCAGCCAATAATCTAATGAGGAGAAGAATCTATCATACTCAATAGCCTCCGATCCCCCATCAAAATGTAATAAGGAATGGATACAACTTAGGGAATATAACACAATACTTTCACATCACAATAAAATACTTCACAACCATTTAACACACATTCAAAAGCAATATAACAATCAAAAGAATGCAACTTTCAAAATACACAAGGCTTGAAATGCAAATCCAATTGAGCAAGGATCTGAGGGGAGATCACTTATGCTTCTCAATGGGATTAGGTGCCCACCTTAAAACCCTGAAAAACACCACTCAAAAATCCTACACAACTCTTATGCTTCCCTAGAGATCCTATTAAACCTCCCACATTCTCTTATTCCTCCATATAGTCTATTATGCCTCCCTCAAAAGAACCAAGTAAGATAAGAAAGGATTTTATTATCCAAGGTGGGGCACCCAACCCAACCCCCTCCCAAAACATGAAACAAACGCTTATGCTTCCCTATATTAGAGAATACCCATAGCCTTCTCCTACTCCATACTTAGGCATTACACCCACTATCCCAACAAGCACATAAACCATTCACATACATGCAATACACAGATACAGAAACAAACAAGTAAAAACAGTTTAGCTCCTACCTTTCCATAGTAAGAACTTGATCAAAGAATCACACTCCAAGCTCCTTCAAGCTAAATGAAACTCCAAAAAGCTCCAAGAATACAATAAGCACTCCAAAACTCTCTAACTCTAAAAATGCAAATGCATAATGAAATGAAGTAACCCCCAAACAAATAATTAAACTTGCATATATAGTAAAAGAGGAGATGATGGTGAGGTGGCTCCATGTAGGGATGCCACATCACTTATCCTCAACTCCCTCTCACATGTCAAACCTTAACCCCAAGGCACAATAAATTTGTGGTTGAGATATATGACAAGCATCTTACACACTCAACACAAACCCACAGCCCCTAAGGAAAAAATTTAAAACCCATGTAAGAGAAGTGTAATAAATGTCATTTTTTGCCTTACAGAACACATAATGGGGTTTATTTTTGACCCCCCAATCCATAGGTAGGGTTGGTATAAGAAATTAAGAGGTGTGAGACAAGCTTAATTTGTTCCACAAGCCTCCCACAATGGCCCTTAAGCCCAAATCAGAATTTTCCAAGTAAGGAAGGGTTTACAAAACTTAAAGTCACATATACTCCACTTAAATCACAAGATCCAAGGCACCAACTACTCTAATAAATGGACCATTTTGTCACATCCACAATTAACTTAATAAACATTATTACTTCACTTCATAATGTCACATTAATCAACAATGACTAAATGAATTACATCACAAAAAAAATCACATACTCCACAATAAATTTTAAAAAGGGAAATAATTACACGTAAAGCCCAAGGTCACATTTGGAGGTCATTCCACCCACGGGGACCCCCTAAACAACTAATAACATAACATAAAATATTATACAAGTTTCTATGGTGTCCATTGTTGTATCCATCTAATATTTTGCTATTGTTGGTCTCCTAACCCCCTTTTGATTGTTGTGATACAATTACCTACAAAAGGCACACAATACCTCCTTCGGCCTCATGGCCGCATCAAATAAATCAAAGATAAATGTATGCATATCCATCCATAACATCCTTATATAATTAAATAATCATCTAGACTAAAAATGCTATCATTTGTTTATAATTTCAACAACATCTCAAATATACCATTTCATCAATATGAGTGAGATACGAGATTGGTTAAAATGTTAAATCATAGTCAACATGTGGAGAATTATGAATGTTAGTAAATATATTTGATAACAACACATCATCATCAATATAAGATTTCTCTCTATGTCTTTAAGAATCCACACAAATCATACTATTAATCACAATCCATCAATACTAAGAATATCTCTATTATCTAACATCATGCTAAGCCAAAATGATATGATAATATCCTTGTCTATAGTCAACAATAATCAAAACAAAAATATAATAAGTGTCGAAGAGGAGTGGGAACTACACATTGATTTTGTACTTGATTGATCTAGTTCTTGATTAATCTTCACCGTGTTATTTAACTCTAGATGAGTTATGTTGTTAATGGTAGTCAAGTTAGCTTTCAATGATTGTGGTATTGATTTTTGACCATTGATCCTGGTACCTACTAAAGTCTTAATCACTCAATCATGTACCCTCTGACTACTGTGGAGTTATCACTGACTATGGTTGCGTCTGGGTTTTGTGTTGAAGTTAGTGGTGGAGTCCTTTTCATCGATCTCTGTCCTTTTCATCATTGATTGTTGATTTCCTTGACCTGGGGTTGGATTACTGGTAATTGTCATAGAGTGTCAGTTTTCATTGGTGACCATTAATTTCAGAACCTTTTGATCTTCTCCTTTGGATTACACTCACTTGGTGAGTTAGGTAGAAAGTGGTTTAGTTATTCGACTAAAAAAAACTTAAACACTAAGCATTTGGTCATTTCACCAAGCTCGATTGAGTGTAGCGAAGATCTGTAAATTTTTTCCATGACGCCATTTAAGATTCACCTAGAGCTCGATTCTTTGGCATTCTTTATTTTGTGGATCTCTGAAACTTCAAACACTTGTATCGTTTCTAGTTTTTTGTTGTATGTGAGCTCTATGTGACATTGTGGTCACCATTGTTATCCTCTTTAAGATCTTTGACTAGGTGACTCTTAGTCGCTACTGCCAAGAAGGTGAGCTTTGTGGGTTTGTTGAGTATCGCAAGAATTCCTTCTTGTTATTTTCACTTCTCTTTACACCCATACATTGATTCGTTTTAATTTTTCTATATTTCTATGCATGAAAACTATAATTGTAAGCTTGGAAAGCCATGAATGGGACTCATTTTGTAGCTCTTTCATTTTGTGCCAAGGGTTTTGAAAAACTGGAAAGTTGTCGTGTCTTCTTATCCGTCATACATTTTTGAAGCTTTGGTTTGAAATATGTCAACATTTTGTTTATAGGTTCAAACTTATCGACCCTTTTGAAGCTGAAGCTCCATTTATCGTGCAAGGTAGGAGCTATTTATGTGTTTTGTGCTTACATATCCTTTTGGAAGATGCTACATTTTTTTCCCTACTCGTTATTTGTATAGATTTGTTTGAAACTCATCTATTTTACCCTTTTTTAGAAACCATTGAAGAATTTTGAAAAAAATTCTTCACATCCTTTCTTACTCTAAGGAGATCCTCACCATGCTTCTCACATGATTCAAACTGCGTTTTCTTCTATTCATCCAAAAATTCTCTAGGAAATTTAATTTGACCAAATCTATGGGAAACATTTCTTTACCTAATTTCAAAATGTGCTTCATTCACACAGATCGTGTGGTTCCACACCTTTCTTTGTATAACTAGAGATGGAACTTTATTGGGTAAACTGTACATTCATTATCTTAAAAATTGATATTTTTCCCTACCTGTGGGGTTTTTGTGACCTGGGTTTAACTTTCTCAAATTATATACCCAATTCTGGGCCTTGCTTTATTTCATCCTTACTTCTATTCTTTACCATGAGAATAATCTCAACTTGTTTTTTTGTATGAATGAGGTGTTTATTCATCTATAGATTGAAATTTCACATTTCTAACTTTTGTTATTAAGTGCCTACCTTGCGTTTTTGATGCTCTAGAACAAAGAGCTCAGCCTTGCTATTCTCTGAAATTACCACTGTATTTAAGCTCTTCCCATTGGTTTATCAGCCAATATTTATCTTGTGCACTCCTTGGAATTGATTTCCATTTGATGTTATGGCTTATCTTGTGCTCTGAAAGTGTTGTATTTAAACACATGCCGAATGACCTTCTAACTTAGATGGAATTGCCATAGCTTTTTGGTTGACATTTTGTACCTATGTTTTCCTTCAGCTATTTGGTTTTGAGGAGTTTGAAAAAAGCTTGATCTAGATGTAAGAAATGACTGTAGCCGTCATTGAATTTTCATTTTAAAGGTTATATATTCCAACTCTGTCTAAAACACTTCATCTAAGTGTGAGCATATGTATTGAAAATCTACACTTTGTATTGGTTGTTGTTATATGTCTTCACTTGAAGATGATTTGTATATATGAAGATTAGTACTTTTTCAAAAATTAAACTAAGATTTTTTGGATACCTGAGATCCTTAATCAATAGTTGAAAATTTCTCCAAAAGAAACCCTTTTAATTATGTGAACAAAAACTTGATGACTATTTTTACTTTGAAAACACATGGATTATGTAACTTGTGTACCCATGAAGTAATTTGGTTTCTTTTCTTGGCTAATAAACTTTGAAATTTTATCTTCTATGAGATTTAATAGTCTGTCAATTCTTTACATTCATAGAAATAGATCATGTAATCTGTCATTTTTCAATCATTACATCAACCCACTTGTGGTTTTGGGAATTTGTATTTAGCTATTCACCTTTCCATAAATTTGTTGAGGTTATTTATCCTGGAGCTCCATTTCTATTTTTTATGCTTGAAGTATACATTCTATGGATTGAATAGCCTGATGTGCTTTCATTTTGTGTATTTCTTTTAAAATTGGCGTCTTTGCACTTATCTTGTCAGGTTAATTGGGTTTAAACTGGAGGCTCACTGCATCATTTTCTAAAGCTTTTAGGAATCACTGAAAATTTATTTTGTTATGTATTTCATTGGCATGAAGGGGAATACATATAATCTAACTTCTATATTTGTATGGATCATGCTTTAGTAGGTTTATCTTGTACTGTATAACTCTATTTTGCTTCATTTTATGTAAACATGTACTTTAATCTCCTTTTTTGTAATGTGAGCTCATAAATTCCCTGAGGGCTTGATGCGGAGAAGGAACTTTTTGGTTATGAAAATATGTAACTTTGAGGTGTTGAAAATGTCTTCAAAATGTATTCTTATTTCATTTTTTTTTTTAACTCATTTGGAGTACTGTTTCAACACTTTGATTACTAGAATATAGATGAAGTATTTGAAAGTAAACACCTAGAGTTGTCACCATATTGAACTCTTCTTTATCTCTACAACTCATTGATAAATGTAGATGTATATATATTCATTTTTTCTCTTTCGGTTGACTCTAGATTTCTTTGGAAATAATATACTTCATTGAATAATTTATAATAACTTTCACTTTTGATAAGAAAATGCATTTCTTATTAAAAATTATAGGATAAAGCATGAGTAACTGTAGATTCTCTTTTATTTTTTTCTAAAGCCTTTCACTCTGCATTGTTTGATGTTTATAATTTGTACTTCATACTTCTAAGAATATTGATCTTCTTTCTGTTGAGTGTTCCTGTTGGTGCCCTTTAGCCTTGATGTTCTCTGAGTTCATATCTAAAATTTTCTTTTAAATTTTGGAGCTGAGGCTTCTATTAGGATTCTTTGTACCACAAAAATGTTTCATCATCTCTATTAGACTGCAAGTTAAGAAGTATTGTGATATAAAACATTTGATTCCTTTTGATGAGTATACACAATTTTTTTTGTTTACTTTCTTTTCAAATTTTCTCACGTACACTTCAAGTGTGCATATTGCTTGTAAGCTCTTTTGATCTTGTATTGTAACCTTGATACTTTCATGTCCCAGGAATGTACTTATACTTTCAATTTGAACTAAAACAATGATTTCATTAGATCATGTATGGAATATATGCATTACTTTGATTTGAATGTTCATAAAGTATTTTCCTCTTGTTATGTATCATCAATACTTGATTATTAGAAAGTTGTTTCTATTTTCATGAATACAATAGTCAATACTTTTTTTTCCTTCTTACCTTTACCTGCACATTTAAAAAAAATAGTTAGAAAACAATAGGCCTTAGCCTCTCTTGTGTTCCATATTTACTATTTTATTTCTTTTCTCTTTGTCTTTATTGATTCTTATAATCATATGTGCTTTTCCAAGATAGTACTTTTCATTTATGTATATGATTTGATGTACCTTATGCTTCTTGATCTTAGGAGATTCATTTTCCTCAAGGTAATAACACAAGCATGCATATTTAACCCTGAGCTCAAAATTGATAGTTTTCTTGTTACTCTTTTAGGTAGATTATTGCAGTGGAGTGCTGCAAAGAAGATGAAGATAAAGGAGCTGAATTTGGAACAATAAATACTAAAAGGAAACCTCAAGAAAATTATGGGTTCCTTC
This sequence comes from Taxus chinensis, assembly GCA_019776745.2. Classification (NCBI taxonomy): domain Eukaryota; kingdom Viridiplantae; phylum Streptophyta; class Pinopsida; order Cupressales; family Taxaceae; genus Taxus; species Taxus chinensis. The sequence goes on from CM034148.1 coordinate 151,634,968, forward strand.
TATATTTCTTTTCTTTTATCTTTATGTAAATGTATCTCTTATTTCAGTATCCATAAGTTAAATCCCAAGGCTTGTGTGGGAAACAATAAATTTCTTCATGAATAAATGACATTAATTTTTGTAAATGAGTTGTATACTTCTTTTTGCATTCAAATTTTATGATATGTATTTATTGTATAATGAAATAAATAACTCAATAACATGATTAATAGTATTTAAACATGAAGAAATAATGGGATTTGATGTACCTATAACTTAATAGTGAAATCTTCTACAAGTGAAATCTTCTACATGTAAACTGGAACCTTGTTTGAGTTTTTGAGTTTAATATCTCACCCAAGTTATGATTCCTGCCTTCATCAAGGTAATTCATTGTTCCTCCAAGGATTTTGTGTTTTCTTGTTGAAGACGAACATGGAATGGAAGCCTATGTGAGATGTTACATTCAGTAACAAAACACAAAGTTGTAGATTGTATGTTTCCAATTAATGAATGCAACTAAAAACACAATAAAACTATATAAAATTTCCCCTACTTAGGTTCTTTCATCAATGCCCTCCATCCAACAAAGAGTTTTGAGTGTCCCATTTTTGCACGAGTGCAAAAATTGTCAACACTTCCATCTTGTTACTTCAAACAAGTCCTCTATATCAATCAATTTCTCCATCATAACATGGGATAATACAGTTTGTATTTCCGTAGATACCTGCATTCAATATCCTGACAAAAAATTGTTCTCTTTCATGGTCTCTCCGGATGTTTCGTTGTCTTCCACACTATTACCCTCCAAATCGGTGGGGTTAAATTCCAAACCTAGTGGATTTGTTAACTTGGCATTGGTCAGAACTGGGGGCATGGGAGTAGGGATCAAAGATCCAACCATTATTGCCTTAGCACAAATAATCATCAACTCAGAATTAAACAAAATGATGGAAGTTGGATCATTAGGAAGTAGAGGAGCCAGATTCGGAATAGCCTCATAGGCTTCCACACAGACAATAGACTTCAACGTCCAATCTAGAGCCGGGCCCTTGCAGGAACTAGTCGCATGACCTATAGAACTAAATTTATCATAGAACACAGGGGAGTGCTCATACTTTATCTCTTATTTGAATTTCCCATGGACCGAGAAAAGGTAGATAAAGACAGGTAACCTTTTCTTGGGGGCTACATTCACGCACAATATTGCATAGACCATCCTTTTCCTAGCGAGGGTCATTAGATCGATGACTAGAAGATCTCTAATGGATATTACAACCCCCCTTAATAATTCAACTTCTGAAAAATCGAGAGCCAAGTTAGGGAGCTTCACCCAGATAGGGAAAGCATTGTGTTAACAAAATTTAATGTCTAACCCAGGTTCAAGATATTTCTTATAATTGGTTGTTGAATATTGTTTGAATTATAATAATTCTTGTTGTGTGCGATCATTCATATTTTATTAATAGATTATTGATTTGACCATTATATGTATGTATGTATGTGTATTTTATGTATGTTATGAATGTATTATGAGGGATATAAAATTATTTTCTTACATTTGATCATTAGATAGTGAGAATTTGTCTCGTAGTTGAATATAAATACTTGATTTGTATAGCATTAGCATTTTATCAAAAAACTCTAGGTAGTGGTATGTATTAATTACAAAAATGTTAGGGTGCTAGTATTACATGCTTTGAATGTGCTAGTATTACTTTTCTTGAAGAAAAAATAGTAATAGTGCATATAGAATAAAATTAGTGCAACAATAATAAAATCATCATCAATACCATGAAAATAATGTCTCACAAAATGCATAAAGATACAAACACGGGAACTAACATTGTCACAAGAAAATCAAGGTCAATAATCCTACAAACAAGATCACATTAAATAGGAATAGAGGGAAAAGAATGAAACCCACAATGTTAGAAGACAAGGAATTGAAGTCACAATCAATGAAATAAGCAAGAAGAAACACACAAAATTAGAAATCATATATAAAAAATAATAGTTTCATCATATGATGAAATGATATAACAACTAATATCAAGGACAATACATGTGAAGTAAGAGATTTAAAAACTACACAAGAAACATGTTTTGGTCATGTTAGCTTAAAACATAACATGTACGTAAAATATGTAATTAAGCGTAATCAAGGAGAAGAAAGGAATTATAATGAGACAATAACAATTGCCTTTAGTCTATAATATATGCCCATCGATGCATACAAAATCTTTGTAAAGGGTCATCCAACAACTATCATCATGTACCAATCTGTGTATGTCATGCACCATGTGAATACATGTGTATAAATAATAAAGATATACTATCTATTGAATTAAGTTACAAATAACATGTTTAATGTAGAGTGAAAACAAATCAATCTATCTATATAGGTCTTTGTTTTGTATAAAACTAAATGAAACTTAGAATTTGTAATGAATATGGATATTTTTGTATGTTACGTGGCTAAGGAAAAGTGTAAGTATTTGTTTCATATGATCAGGAAAATTATGTTATTTTTTTTTTGTAATTTTGAATAAAAATCATGTGTTTAACTCTATACTTTAGAGAAAAGGAGGGCCATATTATCATTAAGATAAAACATGTAGTATATATATCTTTACTTGGATGTGAAGAATAAATTTATTACTTAAATATTTAAAAGGGGATTATATGTATCATGCATATTAGATTGAGCTAACCAAATTGATGTATATTATATTGTAAGATATTATTATGAAATCATATATGTAATATGACACATACCACTTGTGAGACTAATTATAAGACATATAAATACAATAGTAAAATTTCCAATGTGGTATTCTTATATAATTTATTCATGAAGAAATATAATAATAATCTTTCTACGTCTAATATATATAAAAATATAATGCTAGGAGATCAATGCCACATATGGAATTCATGTAATCATTGTAATAATAGAATGTAATATTCCTAGTAGTAATATATAATTAGTAAAAAATGAGAACAAATTTTCCCCTTATGAGTGATATATAATAGCTTTCAATCATAGGAGCAAGAAGCAACACTTTGATAATAGTAAAAGAAATATATCCAAATAAATGATATTCCCTTGAAGGAAATAGATATACAATTTAAGACAAAAGAAATATGTCATTTTCCTTAATATTATTGAGATATAGATCATGGAAACATAGGAATTAAATTGAGAAAACAAATGGCAAATAGAAGCATAAATATTGTAAGGATTTAGTTGAAAATAATATCAATGAGAATGTTTACTATTTGGTTTAGACAAAAATTTAATAAATGGAATATTACAAACATCATTTCAAATATGAAATTAGTTATTAAAGTAAAACTTAAACTGTTTAGAAACAATTTAAAAAATAAAAATTTCATTTGAACAAATAAATATTGATATAAAATATTTACCCAAGTAAAGAAATATAATTTCCTAAGAATATGGATGCAAAAAAGTAATTAAATTTCATAAGTCTTCTAACCAAATGTAGTTATGATCCTATCTTATCTCACTTAATGTTATTGTATTTCTCTTTTGAATGCTTTTCCTTCCACCAATATGTTAAGACTATGTCTCCATTCTAATAATCAATTCTTCTCCTTTTCTCTTGCATTTTTTTTGTAAATTATATTAATTTTTTATAACTAATAGAATAGTCACTTATCCACTTCTTTATGTGTTCTATATACTTCCAAAATTTTGCATTCCTTCATTCATTTCATAACAAGTCCTTCAACTCCATAGCTTCTCTTTAGATGTATATGTGTGTGTGTGTATGTATGTATGTGTATGTGTATGTTCACACACACACACACGCGTGCGCGCTTGCACGCGATTTGAAATGGTATCCTCCCTTTATTCTCATTGAGTTAATTATTATACAAAAAACGTATCTTACATTAGTGGTAAGTCCCACATACCCATATTATCTTTAATAAAAAATCTGATAAAATTTCAAAAAAAAAAGTTTCTAAATATTTTCCTATAAGTTTAATGATGACATGCTAAACAATTTTTATTTTATTTTATCTATCTATGTCCACAATGTTTTGTTATTAGATAAGGTAATAAGATAAGGGATTATGTCTCCTAGAGGCCGTACAACAACAAATCCATCCTGAGAGAAACACAGGATTGAAAGATAACCTCCTTCCACAATGTTTCCTACAATTTACCAACAAATTTGTTTTATCCCTATTCAACACAATGTTGCTTGGTAATCCATACAAACATAAAAATTTATTAGAGATTTATTTTTCTCAATAAATACATTAATCACTTATATAAGAAATAAAGTGTATGATATTTAAAAGTTTGGTTATCACTATATAAAGAGAGACAACACCTCTCTAGATTATTGGTTTTCCCAAAAGAAAATCCATATTTATATTTCCCCAAGGAGTGTTTGGATAACTAATAGGTTGATAAAACATTAGATATTTCAATGATAGGGAAATCCTTCCAGAAAATATGCACATCCTCACTCACCTTTAAACAAAAAAAAAATATTTTTACTATTTTCACTAAGTCTTTTTATTCAAGTCAAAGTTCCCTCCGAATCCTCCATGATTTGGTTTTTTTAGAAATTATCTTGCGTTGATCATCTTAAAATACATAACCACCTACCTCTGAACAACATTCCTTCATACAAAAATTAGGATTACTAGCATTCCCTCTCAATATTCACGAGTACTATAAATTCTTCCCATCCCTCTCTAAAATACACATTCTACACATGCAACTCCTCTATTGATTCTCAACTCTCACACTCAATTTTATCAATAGAAAACTATGCCTATTAAGTACATCTTCCGCCTATTTATATTTTCTTATTCCATTTTTCAATGATAATGTGTACATGTGTATATATTTCACCCGCTACATATTATTTTGAATCTATTCCTTTTATTTTTAATAAATTCTAGTGAACCTAATGATTCGTAAACAATAAAAAATTTCTGTATAAATACATAATGTCTCTACTTCTTCAATGCTAACATAATTGCTTAAAATTTCTTATCATACACGGTGCACTTACTCTTTGAATCATTCAAATTTTTACTAAAATATATTAGAGGACTTCTTATATCATTACTACACTAATCGTTATACCACTACCGTGGAAATTGTAGTGCCCTGCTTTAAAAAATTCAAAATAATAATAAAAAGATAATGAAGGTCGTGTGGTAGGGTACGGGGCACTAATTTTGTTAGAGAAATGCAATATTAGGGGGCTGTGTGTGGTAGGCTTCATTTGCTGCGCCACTTAGAACTGTGCGGGCCATGATCACATTGAAACCAAGTCAACTTTGAAACCTTAGCAGTAATTGGAAAGTTCAAGTGCGTTGGTAGACATTTATGTAGACATTTATGTAGATGTGGACGGGAAACTATAAGATTGTGATGGGATAAGATTTTGAGCACGGTAGTTCAGAAGATATGGTTTTCCTCGAGCAACAGTCTCACTGCTCCACCTAAGCTATAAACAGGTCTCCAACTAGATCCATTTACTTTTTCCCGCGTACACCAAGCCTGTGTCAAAATGTGAGCTCTGGAACATGGCTTGGACGTCTATCAAAGCATAAATATGGAGGAACTTTGTCATATGTTGTAGTTGCAAACGCTGGTAGATGTGTATGCAAATTATGGAAGCATAGACATGTACATGAACTATTGACCAAATGTCTTAAAAGACGTAGTTTTAAGGCAGCTTCGACTATAGGATATGCACAAAATGGGTTTGTTGAAGAGGCTTAGAAAATTTTAAAGAAATGCAGAAATTACGTGTCGATGTAAAGAAAACATTGAGCTCTGCTACTATGCAGTTACCCTATTCACTACAATTTACTAGACGATCATTACTATAAATCTAGAAGTTCAAAAGTTCATAAAGGATAATGAGCCGGTGAGTCCCCTTAGATGGATTTTAAGTACTTCCTTACTTATGGTATGTAATCAAGCCATATTTGAGATGGAAAGTCTCGTGGATGTGTACAATGCGAAGAAAGCCATTAGGGATGTACTGTTGCCATGCAATCCCCACTTTTTCTGTATAATGACTGAAGATAGCAATGGAGTAAACGTGGACGATAATGTGATTGTTCCAGAGTTCCCCCCGGCTAGAATGACTTTGATGAGTTTTTAAATGATTATATCTGTAATATACACCTCCCTCTTCAGAAATGTCGACCCCTTTGGGAGTTCCACATCCTAAACACCAATACTAGCAACGCAACAGCCACAATGATTATAAACATAGATCATTCCATAGGATACGGAATTTCCCTCATGGCTTCGCTGTGTGGTTGTGTCACAAGAGTATACAATCCCAATCTTCGCCTTACATTTCGTTCTTCCAAATCTCTTCCCAGGAAAACAACTAGTTCATATTGTTCACTCGCTTTCACTTAGTTTTTCTATGGGATATTTCATAGGTTGTTTATGATGGTGCTTGTAATGCGCTATACTATTTCTGATTTCATTGTCTGCTTGCTGAGGATGAGATGGATGGAGGATATCAAGATTCCTATTTGGGGGCATCCAGGTGTTGAGATGCTGCCTAAAGTCATGTCCTCTGTCGTCTTCCCCATTCAATAAATTAGAAAAAATAAAGAAATCTGTTGGAGGAACGATAAATGATGTGGTGATGGGAATAATATTCTGTGGTTTGCAACAATATTTGAACAATTTACTTTCTCACGAGGAACATACAGCAGCTTGTAATGAGCTAAAACAAGGTGAATTACAATGAACACTAGAGAAATGTCCAGACTGAAAAGCATAGAAGAAATATTGAAACCTAACAGTGGAGAGGTTGTGGATGCATGAAAACTATTTGAAAAAATTTAAGGGAGATTTGGAACTTTCCGGAATGCTGATGAACCCTCCAGGTACCGTCTTGCTTTACAGACAATAATATTTCAAGAATGGGCTCCTTACTTTTATATTTTATAATTATCATATAATGTGGTTATCCATTTGCAATAAAATTAAAATATTAAACTGTTAGATACTAAAACAATTAGATATTTTAACTAGATAGCTAGTGCAATCAATAAACCCTTAACAATTTTAACTAGATAGCTAGTGCAATCTAGATAGCTAGATAGCTTGTGATTTTGCTAGCAACTTACAATTTGACCCTTAACCATGTCACGAACACAACCTCGTGAATCTTTAAACCCATGGTGTCAAACTTGGTGTTCATGTTCGGTGGTTTTGGCTAGAGCTAGATAAGTTAACTTAAACACCCATTTTATCTACATTGCAAAGTTAGAAAAATACTATTTTTAGAGACTTGCAAAACAACATTCTGAGCCCCGTAAAAGAGATGTCAAGTGTCATAGGTGTTCCCTGTTATGTAGAGAGTTGTGTCAATCATTAGCTTGACCTCAGTTTTTCATTTTCATTCTATTTGTCGCTCCTCTAAGAGTCTTGTTACCTCATTTTGCACTTTTAGGAAGTTAAAATTGAATAGTTGGGTTTTGTATTGGCTTTTCGTTTGGACACTGAACAACGAAATGCTTATCCACATTTGCAAACCTCTAGCATTTTTACTAGAAAATTTCCTAGAACATTCAGTTTGGGAATTTTCCATCCCTAGTTAGTTTGGTAGAGGGTATTCATAGGCCTCCGGTCGTTGTTTGACTATGTCAAACTTGACCGATTATGACCAGTGGCTTTGGAAAACCATTCACCAATTGTACACCATTCGCCAGTTCTAGACTCTGTCAGTCCTTGTCGATTCTTGGTATATAGGTGGACACAGGAATTTTCTAGTCATGAATTTTTTTGTCAGAAGACAATTTTTAAATGCACTTTGTTTGCCTTTGAGCCAAAATTGGGCATTTTTTCAACTAGGAGGAAAATGGAAAAGAAAGTTGTAGGACCCTAGTCAAGTTAGAAAACTATCATGGAAAACTTATTAACACTTGTAAATAACTATTTGAAACTCTATCTTTTGACTTGTTGGGTGAAATTTGACTTTTGGTAAAATAATGTTTCTCTCTCTTCCCTACCTCTCTCTCTCTCCTTATTTAAGAAATTAAGTGAAATGAAATGAAATGAATGTATGCCTCTAACCCTCTCCTTTCGGATGCAAGTTATTATCATTACTATGTAAATGAGAAACTATAAATGTTCATTATGCTAGATTTAGGTGGATATCATGTCATCGATTTATGTCTAATTTCATGCTCACCTAGTTTTGTAGGATGCAAGTAAGATGTTGAAATGACATGGGTGTAATCCATTGTGTATTATTAGAATTTATGTATGTTAATCACACACAACTAGACACATACATTTATACGTATTGTCATGCTACAGTGAAGACTTATTATTGAAATTTGGCAATATGAATGAGATGCTAATTTTAGGGTTGTTTGGGAGATGTGCATTTAACTATAGGTGTTCTTTTGATTCATATTTACATATGGTAAAAAGGGGGGATATATATATATATATATATATATATATATATATATGATATATATATGTTAAGTGATATTGTAGAGGATAATTCAACATTTTGTGAAGTATTGAAAGGTTTATTAATAAATTTTTGTAACATTTTAAAGATGCTAGTGTTTAGGGGAAATGTTCATCTAAACATGGGTGTTATTTTGATCCCAAGTGTTGTATGGTAAGAAGGTGGGATATATATATGTTAAATGAAGTTAAATTTAATATATTATAGTGCAGTTCCAGTGTTCAATTGATGATTAATTAATTGATGTGTTGTGTTCCTTAACTTGAAAATGTAATAAAGAAATCTAAACAAAACAATCAACCCTAGTATAAAATTCGTGTATAATTATTCTTCACGTGTGATTATTTTTAGCATACGAAAACTAAAACCTTAGAATGAACTTAAATATTTACGCTTGATAACACCTTCTACCATAAGTAAATAAGATCCCAAGCTCGAGTTTATTGCCTCATCATGTATGCTTATGACACCATCATGAACCCGATGGTTAGGAACTACATGATCAAACATTATCTAGAGTTTGTGTTCTTCCATTCTAGGATTTACAATCATGTATGTAGTAGCGAGAATGTTTCCTCTTAGGGTAGTACTCCTTGGGAAACCAACATTAAACATAGTGTAAAAATCGATAGGATGACCCACGTGTTGAGTGGAAAAGATCGCCCACTAACCTTGAAAGTCACCTTTAAGTGTTGGGATCATAAATGAACTTGGTCCCCAATCTCAATTATTGTTTAGGTTTTATGATGCAATATTAAGAGTTAATTGTGAAACTTAACAATATTATATTTTATGGTTAGTTGGTGAAAATGTAATCATAAGACGATGTATTTGAAGAAAGGTGAAATTCTTAAATAGTTCTTATAATGTGTTTAAATCATCTTGTTGTAAAAAAAGGGATCCACATTTTGTAAACTCTAATGCAAACCTTAAGCCTTTAAGCAACAAACTACTTTATCTTGCTCTCCCACTTGTCGTAGTATATAATGGATGTATGATGTGAAACTATGTGATCATGTTCTTAGAGAAAAATCCCTTAAGATAGAGACTAGTAGTCTCATGAGGGTACAAATGCCTCTGTTAACAAATAGGTTACACAATACACTACCAAGGCACATGAACCCAGTTAGGGAAAAAAATCTAAAGTTAGACGTGAAATGATGCTCAAGAAACCTAATCTAGAAATTAAAAAAAGATTGTGTTTCCGTGTTAAATTCTTTCGAATCCTTAACTAATTGGTGGAGCATAACTATAACATAATTATAATTGACGCTTGGCCTTGAGAAGCGTAAGTGTGAGATGTTATCCCTTGGGTAAATTGAATCGTAATCTTCCTTGCAATGTGGTTTAACCCTCTTTATTTGAATAAAGAACATATTTCATATGATGATTATTGTGTAATAAATCCTCTATCAATTTATAAATGAGTAAACGAAACGTAACCCTAAATTCTTAAACCAAAAAAAAGTGAGCTTCACATCCTTTGGTCTTACCCTCTTTCCATTGTGTAATGAAGGTATGATAAAGATCTAGATGAATACCCTTGGGAGTGAATCTTGGGGATAATACCTTATAGCCATGTATGTATGTAAATATCCTTGTGTGTAAATAAATATCCTATTAACGAGTGAACAAATTAAATAGGTAATTGATATAATTTCTATGATCCTTAATGAACAAGATATACCATAAGTTAAATATTAAATTCTATAAACGAAATCTTGAAAAAAGGAAAGGAAATATATGACTCACACATTATGAGCCTTTCTAGAACTTAAGTCAAATATTGAATCATAAATGTAATAAATGTGTAATCCTAAAAATATCGTGTTGTGGGAAGGACCATATCTACAAGTTTTATTTGTACTTGAATCATTATGTTGTGAATTCTTATGTGTGCCTCGTCCAAAAAAAAGTGTTTTTGATGTGCATCACATGTTTTCATGTTATCTATGTGGATTAATGTTGTGAAAAAATAGCATGTGTTGCACATAGTCCTAAGTGATCTCCAATAGTTTCATGTGTACTACAATGTAAGTCAAAAAAAATTATTCTGGTATTTTTTTACTTTTATAATTACATGTGTAAAATTTCAGCATTATAAAAATCAACCTCAAATGCCTTCACAATATTTGTCAATTCAAAAATAGGATATATAGTACCATTCTTCTTTAATTCTTAAAAACTCTTCTACATAATTATAATATGAATGAATATATTTATATCCCTCACATGGAATCTATGATAGAAACACAAAAAACTAATTTCCTCCATGGAATTGTAGTCAAAAATATTATTCCCATGAAACATTATTTCCACTATTGTAGGAATTGTTATCTATTTTTACCCCCCTGGTAAAATATGCAACTTGGTAGGATGGTTTTGAGCACTGGAAAAATATTCATGGACAAATATGAAATGATACAACTGATATTTAAATATTAGGAAGAATTGTAAGTGATGTAGGGAAGTTTTGGAGGTCTTGGGGCCATCCATCAAAAGTAGATTTCAAGCCTTAAGCAGTGTGCAGCTTGAAAGAAGACCTGAGCTTCAACGGAAGATTATTATATCCTTGTGAGGAATTATAAGTCCAAAATAGTTCCTGTGGAATTCAATTTCATATTCCCTATATGGTGGAAAAGATGAGACATCTTGAAGCATCATACACACCCATGACAATTCATTCTTTTGGCACAAAAATGGAAATCCTGAGAAAGAAGAATTCTTTTTGAGATGATAAATTCAAAATTGGATCTTCATACCACTACCATTGAATTCAATCAGTTTTGTTCATGTGTAATCATATAAAAATTCACCCCAAAACTCATTTGGGAGCTCAATATATCACCTTTGGACGTTGGCCTTTTGGGGTTGGTTGATTGGGTTGGGCAGTTGGGTTGGACGCCTAGGTTAGATTCCTAGGTTGGATGCCTAGGTTGGATGCCTGGGTTGGTTGGGTAGGTTGGTTAGGTCACAATTTTTGATGCATACGGATAGTTTTAGACGCCCGTCGCACCCCTCACATTTTCACAACACATAAGTTAGTCGGATCACTAGGTTGGTTGTCCCAGTAGTTGTACGGACATCAGGTTAGATGGGTACCAAGGTAGGTTGGCCTAGCAGATGGATATCAATCAAGTTGGTCGAGTAGCTCTTTGTACGGATAGAAAAATACAACTGTCCAACTCCCCTTGGGTTGGACAACCAATGATGTAGAGATGGTGACTAGGGTTGGTCAATAAACAATGTAATGTAAGGCCCACATATTATGATAGCGTCTAACCCCCTAGGATTGGATGGTTGAAGTTAGGTGACACAAGGTTGGGTGGCTCACGAGTCCCAGGCGACGCGCAGGTAGGTGAGTGAATAACAGTTTAAAAAACTGGTATTAATGTAGTATGGTGCCCATGTATTTTCTAAAAAAAGTACCGTCGGGAAGCGAAATTGTATGGGTTCCCATACCTCTTTAATGAGGGTGGGTGAAAATTGGTGATAAAATTATTCTAACCCCTCATTTTTGGGGAGAGACTTTCTAGGAGATGGGGAAACTCTTGCAAAAAAATTCCTCAGCTTTACTTGAGCTATAACTCTTCTTCGGCACCTGGTAAGCATATTTATGCCTCTAAGCATCAATGTAATGGTCTGTGCACCTTATAGAGAAATAAAATCACTTTTTGCGGTGTTTTTCAACCCTTTCTCATTATTTTTTGTTTCTTTGTGCCTCTCCATTTTGTATTTGTTTTCTATGCATGTATTACGAATTTTCAGGTTTAATATGTTGTGTTTCATGGAGTGCCGATGGAAGATGGAGTTCGGGTTTGTGTCACTATTGTTTTGACATCACCTAAATTTATTTCTCCCTCTTCTTCCTCCCTCATCAGAGTATCTCACCCCTTTTTCTAGTGTTATCATTCCCTTTTTAGTGTAAGATTTCCATCTTCATTCACTTTATCTCTCTTTGTCTCCTTAGCATTGTTAGGATATCTAGAGTTAGGCATCTTTTCTACATTAGGAGTAGTTTAGCATTAGGATTAGGTAAGGGATCTGACCTTCTTTGGAGGTCCATCTCAGTTTCGTAAGTCCCATAACTTGAGAGGTGGATCCATGTTAGAAAATTACGCCAGATGCCCAATTCAAAATCGGGCCATTCGGGGGGTGCTGTAATTTTGCATTAGTAGGAACTTTCTCTTGGTATATCTTCAATCATTTTTACAAAATAAAATATCATAATAACACTAGATCTCCTCTGAATAAAATTATTTTTATTTAAATTAATCAGCCTCTCATCATGAATCATGAATTATTTACAACACTTTCCTATGATCTAATATATGCTCTTCATACATCCTATTAAAAATCATAATGTAATGTACATGCATGATTAAAAACAATCCTAAAAATGGTGTCATGAATACATTCATAAATCTAATAAAAGTATTAAAAACATTACTTAATATTAATGTCATCAAAATCCACTCATATAATTCTTTTTTATGATAATACATTATCTTCCATTCATCTTTTTATCTTATCTTATGAAAATATGATGATATCTAATCTATAAATCAACGTTAATAAAATAATTATCTCCACTCAAACAATCCATAATTTAATCCATGCACACAAATGGAAGCTTGCACATGATGAATGTTGGTGCTTAATTTAATCTTTCCCCGTTTGTTTAAAAAACGTGTCAGTTCACATGGTTTGAATTTTTCTGTCTCCCTATATCGATGCATGAAATATTTTTCCTTCATTTGGTTGCCATGGTCAGTCCTTTCCTTTGGTCGAGGATCACATTGAGTCTAGATATTGTTTACCATTTCTCTGTCCATTAGAAAGAATATGTAATTTGGGCATAAATTTGGGTTTTCCCCTTCCTTTTGTTTTTCCACAATCATGTTTTCCCTATCACTTTTTATCCCAATATTCTTGAAAACATGTTCATTTCTGATTGGATGTGGATCGGCGGGTCTTTTTGGTGAAAGTTGACACTTTTTCATATTTAAAAAAAATAACAAATTGGCCCTACAGCCCCGATAACATCTAATTGGTTAATCAACAAATATGAAGCGACAGGGAAAAAGTCTTACTTTGACCCCGAAGGAGGACACATGGAAGTTTTTCAAGTTACAAGTGGGTAATCGGGTTGGAGGAACATTTTGAAGTTTTTTACCTCTTTGTATGAGGGAGCAAAGTTATGAAATAACCCACAACTCCATTGGAGACCACATCAAATGATAGAAGCGGAATGGCAGGTTGTCGGGACCTTTTAAAACTCTAAGCCCCACTTTAACTCAAAGCTTGGACACATGGAGGTTCGACGCTCATTTCAAGATCTGCCTTTGGGTACTACCATAGAAGTTTTGCTAAGGAGACACATGGAAGCTTTGGTTGGCTCCTCTCTATACTTTAACTTTTCAAGAAACTTTCTAAGGCCCTCAATAGGTGGAGGGCCCGCACCTATTTAGGGACCTGCACCTGTACTTTAATTTTGAAGAAGTGTCGAAGGGACATGTGGTGTTTTCCACTGGATCTTGCCCATACTTAAAATTTTCATTGACCAAGAAAATTTCCTAGACCCTAGGCACGTGGTGCCTTCCACTAGTCCTTAAAATCTTTCAACAAATATGTTGGGTGAGACACGTGGTGAGCCTCTGCTTGTTTAGGGTCTTCGCTTTTGGGCAGCATATCAAAAGTGTGCCAAAGAGACATGTGGAGAATTTTGATGGCTCCTTTTTATACTGAGAATTTTTCAAAGGACAAAAGGTAATTTTATTGGCCCTAGGGCACGTGGAAGGCCCACGTTTATTTGGGAACTTGCCTCTGTACTTCAATTTTATAGTTTCACCAATGAAACATGTGGAGGATTCTGTTGATTCCTCTCTACACTTGGCCAACTTGGACTTGCAGTACAAGTATTTCAAATAATCCGTGAGTGGACATTCATTTCTGAGAAGCATGAATGTAGGCATCCATGTGAGAGAAATCATTTCTCAAGGTGTTTCCTCGAGGGAGAAAAGGATTGCTTGTCAGATCTAGCTATACAGAGCCACCTGATAAAATTGAAATGGGGATTTCTCACATGACAAAATAAAATAATGATTAGAAGGATTGTCAAAAGGATATGGCGTGGCATCCTAGTCATGGTTAAACGTCTAAGAAACATGATTAGTTCATAATTTTTCCACCTGGAAGCTTCGGGTGTAAATTTGTTAAACATCACTTTCTGAAACAAATTGGTAACAAGAAAAGGATTCCTTGAATATTCTTCTTTTTGGGGGGGAAATTCAGGATGAGTGAGTGAGTGAATTGTATAAATGTAATGATGATACTCTTGCAAAAGGTCAGGGGGTTAATTCTTATGAGAAAAATTTGAGAAAGCCCATCTTCCCGAGAGACCATATGAGAAACCTGTTAATCTCTTGTGTTTTAGATTGTATTGTGTCAAGATGGTTGCAAGTGTACAACCATTGATAATATTTGAGACTATTCAAGAAACTTTTCCCTGCTGATAAATCAAATAGATCTCAAATTAATCCATGTTGATCTTGGGTAAAATTGTTTCTACATTTATTTCTGAATGTTTTCAGATGGTTTGATGTTTCTGTTATAATATTATGTTAAAATCCCTCTAAATCACATAGTATCTTGTCCTTGTGATAGTTTAGTGGCATTTGAAATTTCATTATGAGAAGAGCCTTCATCCTGTAATGAGATAAACAATTTAAGATCACTTTACTATCATTTTGTTGATAAAGATTGCCTGTAATCCTTTGAGTGTATCTTAGGCTTGAAGAACCAAGGGTCTTTTATGTTTAATTGAGTCTTGAGCTCGAGACTTCGTGTTAAATTCTCAAATATTGTGTGAAACCGTGTAGATCTGGGGCTCCATTGATGCACACCTTCTGGTTGAAGGAATATTTTGTCTATTTTGAAGCATTTTGTTTGTTAGTCTTCCAATTATTGTAAAGGTTCTCAAATGTCTGGTGAAGTCAACTTCATCTTTCCTAATCCCCTACCAAAATTTTCAAATAACCATCAATCCTATCTAAGGTACCTTGTTTGTGTTGTATATACTCAAATGAACAAATTTTACTACCAAAATATACAGAACCGAGTAGGTTTTAATTATCTTGAGTAACATGAACCATGTTCAGAAAATATCTGCACTCTTTAGACGTGACAACTTGTGAGAGTTAAATTGTGGTACATTGATCATATTTTCTCAAGGTTCCCATGAAAATTGTGTGAAGATGGATCTCTTCATGTCCTTCACCAAAAGAGATTATAGAACGGGTCCTCTCACCCTGATCAAAAGGCACGACCTAAAGTAGTGAGGATAGATCAAATCCTTTTATATGGTGCTATCAATTTCTCCACTATCCAAGTGAAAAAGAGCCAGCTGAATCCCTTCCCCAGCTACAAAATGACTTATGATTTGTCTGTATCTAAGTGTCTTGTTAAATCTATGATGTTTCTCAGATTCGAAGGGATAATCGATTTGGATACCAAGAACATTTAGGCATTATTTCTGGGGATCTTCAAAGGCATTCTTACATTTGGCCCTGGTAATGTTTCTTACATGATCTAAGTGCAAATACGTTGTTTAAATGTCATTTTGTGTTGAGATTTGTAAGAATTGTGCAAAGTTATAAGTTATATGTGTAATATTTGTATTTTCTAGTGGTTATTGCACGAAATTCATATCATCAGTGATAAATACTGGTAGAGGAAGGTTAGATTTGTTAAGCTTTGTAGGAATTATGTGTTGATATATATTTAACAAGTCATTTATAGTGCATTTGCATAACTAAGGTGAAAATCCTTAGTGGTGACTCCGTGTTGATTTAAAATTTGATAAATACCAGTGCCTTAACTTGTTTTAAGTGAATTTGTCACTAATATTTGTAAAGCTTGAAGGAAGAAGATCTTTCTTTGCTAAGGACCCTACCAGAAAGTTGTTTCTAGATTTTACCTACCATAATGCCTCCCAAGATAGGTGCTAAATGCTTTTCCCCTAGCACTATCACACGACCACTGGCCGAGTCCAACAAAGTATTCTTGGTGATTTGCAAGTAAGATCCATGAATTCCATAGTCTCGTGTATTATTACTAACATACCCTAGTACTCAGGGAATAAAATTTATGTAGCCTTCCCCTAAAGATAAATGGGTTTTCACAACAGATCAATTTTCCCTATAAACAAGGAATATTATGGCTCCAAGGGAACATCTACCAGACAAGCCACCCCTTGAAACTTCATCGCTGCATTGCAGTCCCTTACCTTGAGCACCAAAAACACCAGAATCATCCCTAGGGTTAGGGAATTTGGGAGCGGTCACATAATAATCACCTATTGCTAACACTTACATAAATTAATTTACACATTCACTAAAATCAATTAAATTTCATATTAAATTAAATTTGGGTGTAAAATCTTTTACAAACATGACTGGATATTTGATCTTATCTCATAAAAACTCTTAGGAATTCCTTTCTCATATGCTATTAGATGATTCATTTTCTTTTATTAATCATTATGCTTATGATTTCAATAATGGCGTCCCCTCCTTATAAAAAAATATCATTAATTGAATATTCAGTGGGCCAGATCATTATGACAAGTTGGTACGGTTGTGGACCCTTTTTGTAATACTATGTATTTTTAACAAAAATCTTAAATAGGTAACTATGTCTCATAGCAAGTTAACCTTTGCGAGTTATCCATTCGAAACTCCCATTGTTGGCTTAAGAGACTTGGGGTAGTTAGAAGGTTTCTAGTTCTTTCAATCATACAATGATTATGTTTTGTGTATAACCAATTTTTAGGGTCTTCCTGACACGTGAAAAATATTTGGTAATGCCTCTCCATCCATGAGATTTGTAAGTATTGCCTAAGATATTTTGGGTCTTAGAATCATAACTGATCATTAAATTAATTCACAAGATAATAAGAAAGATGATAAAAATAGTTATGAATGTGGTCAACATTTGTGTTCCGATTCTGGTTGTGAATGATTCATATTAGCATTTAAATTTTTATAATAATGTTAAAATAATAAAATATAATAAATAAATGAAATAAAAATAATATTAGTGATATATATATATATATATATATATGAATTTTTTGGCACTGATGTTCTCAAATTAGAGGATTACTTCAAGCAAAACAAAATTATTTACAGATTCAATAGTTTCTATCCATGTCTCCCTGCTTTACATGATTGGATTTCAACCCATTAGAATCCACTCATGACAACTAAACTAGACATTTACCCAACATCTATAGGTGTCTTCATTGTTGTGTTTGTTGAAACCCCCTTATAAAGATCTAATTTTTAAATTTTTTTGGGAGTTTTAATCCCACTATTTGCTTATGAATTTTAGGTTCCCTCTGTTTAATGCTTTGATAAAAACTTTCCATATCAAACTTATTTGGGTTCAATTGCCTTATCCACCTCTCTAGTTTTGGAGTGAGAATTTTTTACTCTCAATAGGGAATACCTTGGGTAAATTCATGTCTATTGACCAAGAGATGACCTTATATTCCTATACCACATATGCCCGCATGTTGGTTGATATGAATATTTTTGTTGACTTTTCTTCATATACTGAGCCCAAAGTGGAAGACTGAATCTGGACTAAAATTTTGGACTATGAAGGGTTTCCCTTCAGATGTAGAACTTGTTTTTCTCTTGGTCACTTAGCTTCTTATTTTCAAGTTCTGATAAGACATGTTAAGAGTAGAATCTCTTGGTGGAATAATTCACACCCTTGCCACTTGGTTGTCATAGTTCCCCTGGTTAGTGATTCAGAGGAGGATTAAGGTAGTGAGGATGAAGTAGTTAGTAAGAATGAGGAGGCCACTCCTCCTTACTTTCCCATGGTTTTACTTGTAGGTACTCATTCACTTCCTCTTATTTCAATGATGCATCAAATTCATGTGGATAAGGAGAACATTGAAATCATATATAGGTTCACAATAAGGAAAATGAAAATCCAAACAAAGGTGATGACAGGAATACTGTGTGCAAAAGAAGAAAGGAAAAAATGTAACTGTTTCGCTTAAGATGGATTTAAGATACCATGAGAAGGGATTTCATGGATAAGAAGTTTTACTCTTGTTTCTTGTTATGTTATTTGTTTGTATCTTTTTTGTACTGCTGGAAGAGGCTAGACTTGTATGTTCCTCATCAATATATATTTTTCTCCAACTGATTATGTTGTAACGGGGTAGGGTCCCCTTAACCCTCTTAAATTTTTTTATAAGATATATATATATATATATATATATAATGATATTGAAATAATAATAAAAATGAGAAATAAATGAATTATTATGTGCAGGTGAGGAGTGAATTCAGTGGTTGGATAGGGAGATTAATTTTGTTAGTGTAGAGTGGGTGCAGAAGGCATTGTGGAGAAGTGTTGATGGAAGTGGAATTAAGGGTGTTTGTGGAGAATTTATTGGGTGTATGGAGTGTGGTAGGGATTAGTCAGATTGGGATGGCATGGGTGTCATTAATCATCTCTTTCTTATATCCCTTCCTCCCTACCATGGCAAGATAAAATATTTACAATATATATGGTCTTTCATCAAGTGTAGTGGAAGTGGTTTTCAGATTTTGTAGTTCCAAGTTCCCTGATAGTCGTGTATGTTAAAATGTGGATGCATACAAAGGGAACATGGATTGTTTGAAAAATAGTTGATGGAAAGGTGTCTTATGGAATCATATGGATGAAATATATATAAAAAATGGATATGTGAAAAGGTCCATAAAACTTAATAAAAATATTGTTGACATGTCTAAGCTTGACTCCACAACCATTTTCAATATCCTTCTAACTTGTGTGTGGACTATTTGGAAAGAAATGGGCTTAGAAGGATTAAACACCAGCCTCCATATTATGGTAACCATAATAGATCAATAGGTACTCAAATATCATTATAGAGACACATGTTTGAGACAATGCAAGTAGAGCCAACTGATCATGTGGGCTAGAGATGTGTTTTTTTGCATTTGGGGATTCTATGTGACTTCCTTGTGGGGATATGTAAGTCTTTTGCATGTTTTAATAATTATATTACACAAGGAATTGTATAAATTCCTTTGGTTAATTATTTTAAAGCATCTACCCACCATCTGCACTTGGAACATATTTAAAATAAGTGATTTCTACAGAAAAGTTGGTCCTTTAGACAAGACATAAGAACTTCTTTACAGTATGGCTCAAGGAGATGGCTCTATTGGGTGGGAGAAAATAGTATGTTTTAGCACTAAAATAGGCATGGGAACTATTTTTCTAAATGCATTAAAGAAAAAAAATCTTAGACTAGTATGATTGTATGGTATGCACTGAATGGTATTGTAAAAATGACACTAGAAACAACCCAACAAATGCAAATTTTAGGCATAAAACCAAACTCCACAACAATCACTAGCATGCTCCCTTCTTGTGGAAAACTGGTAGCTTAGAATCCAACTATGGATGCTCATGCTAACGAAAATGGATAGCAAAATTAGGTCAATTTCTATATTTGTAAGTGTGTTTGTAGACATGGAATGAAAATGAGGAAGTAGTTTTTAAGCGAGTGAACTATTTGATTTTTTGTAAAGATATTTGGTCTCATAGATTATGTATTGAACATGTAAGATCCAATCTTTCTATCTATTTAAAATCAATCCATATAAGTTGAAATTTTTAGGCTTGTAATACTTCTATGGCGTGAACTCCCTAATAGAAATCTGGTAAAAGAAATAAAACAAATAAAAAGATTTTATTATCTTGTGAGTTTGTCATTCTTTCGCATGCCCAAATATCATAAGGAAACTCTAATTTTTTCCATCAATGTCATGTTGTCTTGTTGTATGGTACTTGAAGATAACATGCGCATATCGAGTCAGTTTGAATACAACAATGCTCGTGAACTATTTGATGGAAATCCTTTTCAATTCCATTATCTCATGGATCATGAACATGGACAGCTTGGAGCTAGTGCACCTGGGTTTGAGTAAATAAAAACATGGTTTTCTCACCTTGAAATTTCATAATTTTTGTACTGGTAGTTTTCCTTTTGCTATGATATCGTATTTCTAATAAAAAATGATAATTTCATGGTCTAATTAAATAAATCCTAGTTTCAAATGCGAAAAATAATGGCCTTTTCCTATGCAACCTAACTAATTTTTTGATGATCAACCATACTCAAAATCATGACCTAATACATTATAAAAAAGCTACATAAACTATATATTGGTTTCCTCTTGTATTATTTATATTGATTTGAGTCATCTAGTAAACCAATCCTATTGTTTAACATGCAAAGTTAATAAAATGCCATTTTCGGTGACTTGCAAAACACCCCTTTGAACCTCAAAATGGGAAATTAAAGTTTTTAAAGTGTTCCCTCTCATTTGGGGTATTATATCAAACCTTATAATACCCTCAAATGATTGTTTGTACTTTAGTTGCCCCTTTAAGAGCCTCTCGTGTTTGCAGTTTTGAGAAGCTTTTTAAAGTTGAAAGTTAGGTCTTGTTTTGGATTTCATTTTCTCCCTATGTAAATAAATGGATATCGACCTCTATACAAATATATTATTTATAAATGAAAATTACTTTCAACCCTTATTTCAGGGAAAAGAACTTCTCCAGATGGTTTTCTGACAGGGTTTTGTAGGCCTCTGTTCACTGGGTGACTAGTTCAAACTAGTCCAGTTACGATTTGTGGATATGGAAAAATAATCTCCATTGGTACCCTATTTGCCAATTCTAAGTTCCATCAACTCCTTTGATTTCACTATATATACCTGAGAGTGTATATGAATTTCCTCGTGGTACATTTTCCCATCAGAAATTAGTTTTTGAATGCATTTTATCATCACTTTGGGTAAATTTGGATGGTTTTGCAAAATTTTAGGAAAATGTGAAATAATTTTTTGAGATGCTCTCGAAGTCAAATCACCAATGAGAAACTTTTAAAAAATTATAAATGACTCTATGGAACTCTCTTTTGAGGTTTGTTTCAAGAGAAATTTGATTCTCGGCAAAATGTTGTTTTTTTCTCTCTCCGGTTAAGAAATGAAATGATTTAAAACAAATGTATCTATAACTCTCTCATCTTGGGTGCTAATTATTATAATAATTTTAACGGAAAATTATGAAAAGATGAATTATTCTACGTTTTTTGTAGATGTCATTCCAGTAGAATGTGCTAACCATGTGTTGGTTGTAAGCACTAGGATATGGGGAAAGTGAAGTGTTGTTGGTGTTTACATAATAACATGTTATTTTAAAAATATTGTATTAATATATGTTATATAACCACTATTCTATGAATATATTTGTTTCTATTTTTTTTTCATGACGAATATGGCATTGCTAACCTCTTGGCAAAATGTGTGATTTTTATACTTAGTTTCTCTTTTATACATTGACTAATTTCCTACTTGGTCATACTTTTATATGTCAGTTAGGTAAATTAAGTTGTTTATACCTTGTTTCTATTGAAATAGATGTAAAAGGATACATATTAATAGTATTTGAATCATTATAGGAGGGTGAATTTTGGAATTTTTTTATTTAAATCCAATTGTACCATGGTAATATTGGATGTTGATTGTACTAATACATTGGATAGTAAAAAATTGAGAATGGTGTATGTTATCTATTTTCTAGTGGTGTGTTGACCTATGAAAATCTATTAGTCTCCTAAGAAAAATAATAAACTTCAAGTTCCATGTTTTCATTTGGATGAAAATAAATAATCATACATATAGCTAAAAATATCATCCCTTCCCATAAGGAATGATACCATTGAGTTAAAATATGCTCTTTCTCCATAGTGGAACCCAACTTGGTCAACTCTCAACTATGTAATTTTATTTCTATATGGATATTAGGTCTTATTATGTGCCGAGAACTGGGTCTTGATAGTGCCCGCTTAACTGTATTGGGGTAGGTTAACTTCGTACCTTGTCCATCCTTAGTGCATGGTCCATGTGAATGCTCATTATCTTCTTTTTTGAGCCAAATTTCTACCTTCCTAAGTAATTAGCTAGATACATGTTAATGATGTCAACATCACATCGTGAAAGAACCCCCTAGCGACATTTCTAAGATTTAGTTATATAGGTGGTGCCTTGATAGGTAGTAGTGGAACACCTTGTACTCTTATGAGGGATTTTTGAGCTAAGGATAACTGAATATGTTGGCTTTGAATTAGTAGGGGAAAAGATAAAATACATGGATGCCAATCGAAATAAATCAATCATATGTACAATTAAGGAGTCTAATTATGGCCAAAGTCCATAGTTAATAACTCATAGCTATCGACATTGAAATTTTTAAGATGATGGATTCAGAAAAAAATTAAATTTGAGATTTGACCCTTTTACTAAATTTACACCCCACCTATAACATTAACATAGCTGAAATTTATTCTTTCATATGTAACATGATTTTTGGAAACAAGGAATCCATAATTGGGGCAATCGGATGGTGAATCACATCATAAGCAATGTTATATAAATAGTTAAATTACATAGTTAGGTGTAGTATCTTGGAATTAAATAGAGTGTTTTCTTAATGTTTACGCATTAGAAATAAAAAAAGAAGCATGGGAATATCTCCACTTTGGATCTAATAGTCTTCCTTTCACTTCATGTGAATCTCCTTGGTTACAAAAAAGGTAAATTACGAAACGAAGTAAACATGATACTTACAAATGAATCCTTATCTAACAAGTACTAGGAGACTCATGTGTGTTTTAAATGTTCACATTAACAACCATGTTACAGATTAATTTCCATAAAAGAAACAAACATGATCATATGGAACCATTATAGGTAGAATGTGAAATTAACCAAAGAAAATGCAATCTATTCTAAAGAATAATGAAGTCTTACATGTTAAGTTCTCTTCGAATAATTAATGTCAAATAATGAAATAATAATGTAATAAATATGTAACCATGCAAGTGTTGTGTGATGGAAAGTTCCTATATTGACTTGATATTATAGTTATATCATGGATTTTTACTTTTTAATTGGGGAAGATGTGGTTTGATATGAAATATATGTTATCAGGTGGATATGTTTTATTCTCTTAGGGGTGAGGTTTCATCATTGTTTATTTCAGGAATAAGGTGTAGCTAGTAAAGGGAGGAATAAGGGGTAATGTGTCTTTTATTTTGGAGGAAACAAAATAATTTGTGTGTTGTCTTAGTGGAGGGATAATTGTGTGTTATAATAAATGGATAAGGGGCCACCCAATGTTGATGTGGTGTGTATGATTTGGATGAACCATATGCTATCTAGGATTCCTTCTCAGAGTGATAAGGGCTAGTTGCAATGATGACCTTTCCCAATTGTAAACCTCTTAGGTAGGTTTGTAAAAGAGTGTGTTTGTTGTATTTATATGTGGGGTTTATCAATTCCTCATCATGTTATATACGTGGGTTTATTGTTGTGAAAATTTCTCCTGTGGTGTGAGTTATCCCAAGCAATCCCCTGTGGTGTCATGTATCAAGTAATGAAATATTTAAAAATTATCCCGTTATTTTTATTCCTATTTTTCTATGCTAATTTTTTTGGTGTTGAATATGGTATTAGAGTAGAGGTTCATTCTCTGAAACCTCCAAGACAATTGGTGTTGGAAAAATCATGAATGATAGTGGAGAAATTGAAAGAGTAACATGATATTATGTTTTTATGTGTCAAATGTCATATATGTGATATTAAGAATGCACCTTTTGTGCATACCACACATTGTGGGATTATTATCATGTCAATGTGTTTCGTGATTACGGTATTCAATATGTCTCTCTCTTTCATGAACTCTATGTGCAATTCACATGTGTAAAAAAATTTTAGTGTGAAAGGAATGTTATTGTGGACTATGAACTATTGCAGTGTTTTATTATCATGTGATAATGTATGTGTATTAATGTGTTGTATGAAAAAATTACTTTGTAATGAATTTTGTTACATTTTTACGTTGCCTCTATGTTGTCATGTATCCTGAAATTATGTCACCATGTTGAATTGTAATTGTGTATATATATGTTGTGATTTTAGTCACTACATTCATCGTACATATGTATACATATGTTATGTGATGGATTCATGTTGTGAATTAGGGAAATATGTTGATATTATGACTTGTATTAAACTGTACTTTCATTTTGGGTGCATTGTGTGGAAAAGTGATGTGCTATAAGTTGTTGAAATAATGATTTGTTATACCATGTAAATAGAACCTTACATAAAATACTATGGTTGTTGTGTGTAAATCACCGATGTGTCAGTAATGTAGTGGTGTGTTATGTTTTGTACTTTACACTTATGATCCCTATAGGTAGTATCAAAATCATATGTGTGGAGAGAGAGGGCATGAACTAGGTGACCATAACTTCAATACGATCAATATTTTGGAAGTGGACTCTCATGTGGACTTAAAACCCACTTCTATCCATTTTGTATACTTTGAGATTGCTCAATATAGTATGGATTTAGACCACCTTAGGCTCAGCTTATGCAAACTAGATTCCATGTTATCTCTTATTTTGGTTGTCCATCGAATAATCCTACATGATATTGACTATGTTGAGGCTTGTGGGAGTTTGGAAGGAATGTTCAAAAAGTGATTATGATAGGTATGTTATTTAATAAGTTATTATGTAGTATTTCGATATGGATCCCCCATGCGAAGATACACACTCGATGATATAGTAATTTGGTGAGTGACTTGCTTGGATCTTATTATAGTGCTTGTGATGTGAATTTCTACATATTTATTTTATTTGTAAACTCGTTTGTACTTCCATAAAAAATAATTTTATTTGATTGTTGCTAAGATTCAAGACTCTTTATCTATTTTTTTATATTATTTTTCTATTTGAATTATCCTACTTAGCCATTTTTCTTGATTTATCGATATTTCCTTTGTTTAATAGATTTGAAAACATGAAGCTTATGATTTTGATGCTAATTTTCTATCCGTTGTCTATTGTGGACTTTATTAAACGTTTGAATGGTATGCTTCGACCACATTGTTTGTTCTTATATTTTTTTCATCGATGTGATACTATCCATGTGTACAATGTGAGTTATGCCCAAATTTCATAAGATTGTATTACCTCCGGCTGTATGTTGCTAGGCCTTTGATTTTACATGTAATAGGACTATATGTGTTCATGTACATAGGGAAACCTGGCTTGGTTTTACATTATGATTATCTTTTTTGTTTTGGGAGGTTTATAGAGTTATGTTGAGAGGTTTATGGAGTTGTTTTAGGAGGTGTATGGAGATTGGAAGGTATATGGAGTTGGTAGTTATGATTCATGAGTACTCATGTGACTCAAGTTATGTTTTATATTGTTAAGGCTTGTTCTCCTCATTGATGATTTGATATTTGATTCCATCTTGACATTGTGTGGTTACAGTTGTGATTGGTCTATGTGAAACATGAGCATGTGTTTTATTTTGATTACTTATTGCTATATTAAGCATGTGTTGTGGATACTATCTTTTCCTGAGGCATATGTGTGTTGATTACTATGTTTTATGGGTTGTTTGACTCTTCCCATGGTTGGGTTAGTTATTTTGTGATCACTTGCAGTCGTGAAAAAGTATAAAAAATATGGCTTGTGGGTCATTAGTGTTGTGTTTGATATTTGTGTGACATCATGATATTATATTTTGCTAGGCACCGACGAAGATTAATCAATATAAATCCTAATTAATAAAATATTATGAGATTTATGATTAATAAATACTATAAGGAAAATAATAACTTAGTAATATTCTACAAGAGAACTACCAATCTTCATATAACATTAATAAATTGTCAAGACTTGTTTTACTACCTTATATTTACATTCTAGTGAAAAAATTCTTTTCGCTAGATCTAATATGTCACTGTCAGCTTCCTATCTTAATTCTAATTCTAGCTTCAGTGTTAG
Organism: Taxus chinensis; assembly: GCA_019776745.2. Taxonomy (NCBI): domain Eukaryota; kingdom Viridiplantae; phylum Streptophyta; class Pinopsida; order Cupressales; family Taxaceae; genus Taxus; species Taxus chinensis. Next base: position 151,661,428 of record CM034148.1, read on the forward strand.
GTCAGATCAAGGATGATGCTCTTAAAAGGGGAAGAAAATTTAGTGATCCGCTTTATTATCCTAATTAGTAAGGTTGCGGACCCTCTTCATAAGACTACGTGTTTTCAGAAGAGAAGTTCTATAATATATCTAGATTTTGAAACTTATGGGTTTGGTTGAAAATTTATTAGTTTTAGTGTTTCATGGCATATGAATCTTTGTTCCTTTATTTTGAACTATGTTTTCACACTTCTGATTTAGAAAAGAACTATGAAATTTGTTAATATTTTTAGTCGCTTTTGTGGAAAAGAATGAAGAAAACCTTGTTGTCTCTGTTTTTTCATTGTTGTTGAACATGAATGAAAACAGGGTATAAGAAGCTCCACTTTCTTATCATGATATGCGACCAGTTTCCTCAAATTTTCTTCTTCTAGAATGTGATGTTCCATCACTGGTTACAATACCGTATGTATCATGCTTGTAAAAAATCTAGAAAATTATTGTTACACAATGTATACTCAAATAGAAATGAATGATACTCAAACTGATTTGTACCCTATTTCATGTCATCTTCAATTAATGCTTTACATGACAAATTTTTAAAGGATACTGTAATCATTTTATAAAATTTTTTACCATAGACTTATTATTTAAGAGTCATGAAACAAGTGTTTCCTTCTTCTAGTACTTTATTTTTTAAGAAAAATGCAAATACATTTGAAGCTGAAAATATACTGAATCTTAAGGAACCCTAACATCGAACACAATTTATTCTGTTTTCTTTCAGGTGCATTGGAGTAACAACATGGAGAAACATAGAGTAGTACCATCGTGTAAGGGGATTCATCTTTCAGGAAATGAAGAGTCCCCTTATTTTCCTTATGTTTTTAGTTTCAGATATATATTCATTCTTTGCTTACATTTTTATATCACACAGCCTATGTGGGGACTTGTATAATTTTTCATATGAATATATGCATTTGTTTTTAAAATTAATTTTCTGAAGTTTTTGTTATTTATAATGCTCTTAATTTCCATGATTGGATTAACATTTGAAAATAAACTTCTTAATACACTTGCATATAATCATAACAAATTAAAAATGACCTATTTTTAGTTTTTATAATAATCTCAAACTAAGAACTCTGAAATAATAAATGAATGATCAACTTGAAGTTGCAACCTACTTCCATTCCTAACAATTTCTAAATTTGAAACTTGATTCCTTGCTTGATCCAATCTGACTGGTTCTGGTATATGATGTCATTCTCATCTCCATCAAGACCCTGTAGCATTTATTAATGGATGATGCACGATTCTGGTGAAGACAAAAAGCTAATATGGCATCCTATGTGGTGAAAGGGCATTCTGAAACCTGATTTGCAAAATGTTCCATGACTGCTCATTTTCTCATTCACTCAAAATAAGGAACGTCAATTTTTTTTAACTCCCCCTCTGCTATGATGACAAAAATGGTCAACAATTTCAAATACAACTTGTTGTAATTCTAACACAAGGATTTGCCTTTTTGTCAAAAATGCATGTTTAATCTACGATAGTTCTAAATGGAATTTTCAGTATGTTTTAGTTATGGGATTTTGTTACTATATTTGCTTCAGATTGTAAAAAATATTTAGAAACTAATTTTTTATTTTTTTTTGGGTCATATTGGGTTCTGCTGTTATTGTTGTTGCCTTTCTTATGGCTCACCCTTCTGATGAAACTACTATTTTTTCCCCTATTAATGTTGTGATTGGCATCAGTGGTAGTTGTGGCAGTGATGACTACAAGATTGGGTGCAAAGTTTCCCCTGCTCATCTCAACCACTTGGTCCAATCCACCACCTTTCTTTAGTATGTTGCTGGGAAGGTTCTCAGAGACATTCATTCGATAGATTCTTGGAAATAGAACAAATCATTTCAGGATGTGGTTTATAAGGATTTAGCTTTACAAACCATGAACTTAACCTCTAACACTCCTTTTTTGAACTTTGGAGATGATGTGACCAAATCCCAGTCTTACTTCTGGGAACATGGACATATCTGAAAATTAAATAGATGGTGGCCCATATTACATGATCTCTATGCATGGATTTCAAAATATTGGTTTCTCCTACATGAAGGCCAGTTAGATATTTATCCTTGTGCTAAAGGAATTTTCATTAGTTTTGTTTACCAAGAATTATGATAAGAATAGTATAACTGAATGCTTTTTTATATAAAAATATCATTATTTGATTTTGAAGCCATGGTTCCCATATCTCAACCCAATTAATGAATCATTCTCAACTAAACCAGTTTGGATTAGAATGCCATATTTTCCCCTTCAATTTTGGTTGACAAATTTCCTCATTTGTATAGAAAACACATTTGGAAATTTCTTAAATTTTGATGCATATACCACTGGTTATATCCACACAACTTATTCCCAGATCCTTATTGAACAAAAAACTTCAAAGAATATTCCCACTTAAATCAATCTTAAATTCCACGATAGAACTTGGAGTTAGCACTTTGATTATGAAGGATTTCCATTCAGATGTAGAATATATTTTGCATTGGGACATTGTTGCGGATTGCCTACTAGAGATGCGAAATCATGTGTCATCTACTTGGTGGAAATATGTCTTTCCATATCATACAACGATTAATGAGAAGCCAAAGGGTGCACCTAATTCTAATTTTTAATTGGAGGACTGTGTCCCTGAAACTAATTTTAGGGATCTCTTGTGACACCAAAAATTTTCCCAATTCTATGCGAAGCGGAAATGGAGAATGTACCTCCTACATATCCTACAAATGATAATTCATATATCTGATCAATTCTATTCAAGTCATTTTTCCTATTGAGGATGTTAGGAAGGATTGGTTCAAGTGGTTCATAATAAAAAAAAGTATATTTCTAGAAAAACCAGTATTCCTTTCTAGCTATGTTGCTTTCCTTACGCTACAAGGTAGATCTTTCTCATTTTTTTCGTATAGTCATTATCATTTTATCTTGGGTTTTAGGAAATTTTTTACATGTCTTGGGTCCCAGTATAAAACCCCTTATTTGTCCTTAAAACAAAAACAAATATCATTATTAACTTTTATGTATTGAATCCCAAATGCACATGGATAAATTTTAAGTCTTATTCGTTTTTTCATCCAATTAATGATATTCACCATGAAAATTTTGGATTTGAATAGTATTCACCATTTTCTCTAACATATAAGAGTTTATTTTTGCCATGTATTATACGTGAAAGTAACCTGTTATAATTCTAAATATTCTATTATTAATATAACGTTCTTATAAATAATTAGGGGTTGAACAGTCCCTTTACCGATTACATTGACATTCTTTTAAGATGTTACATTGAAGCTTATACACTTAGATATTTTAGCCATGAATCCAAGAATATTTAATAGAAGAAAAACATATATCTACATTTTTTAGCCTATCACCAAGAATGATATACAATCACCACTAAAAAATATAGTATATATAGCATGAAACCTCCATAAGCATGGAATGTGAACATGTCACAAATGATTACCCTGATGCCTCATCATCTTCCTCCAAATCAAGTATCTATGGACACTAGTCAAAGTATTAAGTTTTTTGGGAGGGGGGTTCATTCTCCCTCCCAGAGAGATATACCTATAATAAAAACCAACAGTGTGGGTAAGGAATTTATAAACCAATTCCACTATCTTTCTCAATTCTCCAAATTTTGTAGCTACATAAGTAATGATATCCTCTAGAGAAGCCCCGTATAGATTACAAAGAAAGCACCCTATATAAATATAGTCACAATCGTAACTAGTAACTTACTCAAAAACATTTCCACAACATTAAATCTCCTCCCTAGCTGTACATATTATTAGGTAGCCATGATACCCTCCATTGAAAATCCATATTCATAAATGAGACCATGCAACTAAATTTCCTATTCATACAACAAAAAATTTAGTAGAATCTGATGAGTTGGATGCATGAAGTGGGAAGAAATGGAAAATTCCACGTGATTATCATAGTTAATATAGAGAAAATTATCCACAAATATCGAATCATACTCTAAATTTACATCGAGGTGACCAATAAGATGTATATACCCAACAATGTGAATTGCTTTAATAACATATAAGGAAGGATCAAATTGTATGATAAATATCAGGTTAAAATTCTTTTCATTCATTACGATTTATAAATAAATATCTCACTGAGGATTTCATTAAATGAAGGTGAGGAATTTGGGGATCTTCCATTACTAAGTTCCATTGGATATAATAGAGGAAGGGGAAAATATGATATGAAGAATGGATGGAAGATATGAGGTGGTAAATAATCCTTATGGAATGGAAGGCTAATGTGAGGATTAGTAAACATAATCGTTATAGTGAGCTAAAATTAGTGCGATGATATTAAAAGTTAATAAATGATAAATAATTATGGGCTTAGATGTGACGTAGACAATCATTTTCCATATAGAGGTTTGTATGTGTGGATGGAAAATAAAATAATAAAATGTACCATAAATCATGTGAAGGTTTAGCCACGATATCAATTAGTTGCTCCATGGTTTGTGAGGCCCATATTTTGTAAGGAATCCTGTCACCCTCTTAGCCAACTAATAACACTGTTGAATGTTTTATTAATGTAAATTGGAGGGAATGTGTAAGGATTGGCTAGGGATGTTTTGAATTATGCAAGTCTCGAGCATGCGGTTTTTAAAGCATTAATGATTATTAATGACTCCCCTTCTATGCAGATTTGAACGATGCCACATTTTAGTGCCATACATAGCTCACGAATTAATGTTGAAGCCTTGACTACATTACTAGTTCCATCCTGGAGGAGGAATGAACTATCTGTAATAAAGGAACCTACATATTCTTTTAGGAAACAACTAGTTCAAGATATCCCTAGGTTTCCCTTTCAAGCCCCATCATAATTTAGTTTGAAAAAAATAGAATTTAGGGGTAAAATTTAATGTAAAAAATATTTGATGACAAACACATTTATTATACCAGAGCTATGAATCAAAGTGGCGGATGAGAAATTTTTCAAATTGGGACATGGGGACTTAATGTCCATCAAATGATATGCATTCATATAATCCCATTGTGTTTCACTTAGTCCACAGGGAGAAGTTCAAATCCTACCTCAAGGTGTCCCCATGACCATTTATTGAAAATGGAATCAATGAAAATTGGAACTTATTTTGATAATTACAAATTACTTATTACTCACCGATAACCCAAAATCATGAATTCATTAATTTAAAGTTTATTGTTATAATATATTGTTATTTAAAAACAACCATTAAACATTACCAACATTGTTAATTGAGTAAAATAAATTCATATAGTTATTACTAATGAAAAGGGATACATTGCAAATCTTTACAGAATTGGCAATGAAACTGTATAAGTTAAGTTAGAATATTCATTTTATTATGTGGATAAGTAGGTGTTATACGTTGGAATCCTGGTGGTGGTGGGGGTATACATTTAGTGAGTTTTAAAATCAATTCATATTTTAAATTTAATTTTCCTTTAATTTTTAAATGGATATCATTTAGCTGTAAGGGGTTGGTCTTTCTAGAAAGGATTGTTCCCCTTCACTTCTTTGTGTTTCTAGCTTTACATATATTTGTATTATTTTCATCTATATTTATATGCCACAACTTGTGTGGGAAACTTGTACAACTTTTCTTATGAATATAACTAAGTATTTCTCTAATTAATTGTCTATTATTTACGTTCTTTATAATGCTCTTAATTTCCATAATTGGATGAACATTTTAAAATTATCTGATTAATACTCTTGCATATAATCATAAGGAAATTAATAATGAACTATTCATACCTTTTCTGATCATCCTAAACTAAGAAAACTCAAAAAATGAATGAATCATTGAATGATCATCCTAAAGATGCAACCTTCTTCCATTTCTAATAATTTTTAAATCTTAATATTGATTCCTTATTGGTTCCAGTGTTTCCTTTTATTATATATGATGCAATTCTCATCTCCATCAAGAACCTGCAAAAATTATTAATGGATGATGCATGATTCTATTGAAAATGAAAAAACTAGAATGACATCCTATATGGGGAATGTGCATTCTGAAACCTAATTCCCAAAGTGCTCCGTGACTTGGCAATGGCAATGCTCTTATTACTTGAACTCTCTTCATGTCAATTGCCAATCCTTTATTTGATACAATATGACCTAGAAGATTGCATTCATCGGGAAGTAATATACATTTCTTGGGGTTCAATGACACCCCAAAACTTATGCACCTTTCGAACACCTACCTTAGATGGAAAAGATGGTTTGCTACATTATTGGAAAACATGGTAATGTCATACAGATAGGTCAATACTATTTTGTTGATCAGTCCTTTGAATGCCATATCCATTGCCCTGTAAAAAGTGACTCCACCGTTGGATAATCCAAATGGAATTTTCCTGTAAGCATAGGTGCCCCATTTGGTGGTGAAATCTGTTTTGAATTGATCATCTTCTTTCACCATGATATGGTTGTACCTCGAGTAGCCATCTAGGAGAGAGAACCTTTCTAACCCAGACACTACTTGAAAGATCTGCTCCATTGAAGGGAGTGGGTAGTGATATTTTAGGGAGGTGTTGGTGCTCAAAGTAGTCTCGCCCCATTTTTCCTTTGAAATTCATCAATTTATGGCCACTGTCACATTTGATTTTCCTTGTGTTGTGCTAGAGAGGTCCCTACCTTCCTTTTGTTGCCATTTTCAATTAGTTCCTGGGTCGAAGATCACATATGGGTCCATATTTTTCTCCTCGTTTCTCTATTCCTTTGAAAAATATTTGTAATTTGGGTCTCCCATTCTTTTTTCATTAAAAAACTTATGTTCTCCCATTATTTGAGCTCTCCATAGTTGGGATTTATGATCCTTGTCATTGTTGCCCTAAATGCTTGAAGAAAGATGAATGGATGTAGCTCTGAGGAACGTATTTGAGTCTTGCAACATTCCTAAATCATCTGTACTACAAATTAGCCCGGGATGAGAAGGGAATTGGGAAAAGATCACAAGGTCAACAAAAGAAGCAAGACCAAGACAGGTTCACAAATCACCAAAGATCTGATGATAGAGGTAAGGGACCTATTGGTTTTTTAAATAGACAATCCTAAGCTAGGGACAATAGAATATTACCTGATCCTTTGGCTACAAGAATTGTTGTGGTGGGGGAGAAAAATGTCATTGATATGTTTGACAGATGTTTCATGCCCCATGATCCTTGTGAAGAAGATCAGCAAGAAGAAGAAGCAACAAATGATGATAATGATGACGACATCTGTATGATGGGTTGTTCCACGAGCTCACAACAAGGGGCAAATTCAACTAATGTGATAAGTGCCTGAAATGCTACCACTTTTTGGGACTGCATTCATAGGGTACATATTCTTCCTCTCTGTTATACTTTAGAAGTAGATAATGTACAAGCTTTTGAATTTCCCAATGATGACTTTGAATACTTAAGGGCTTTAATGATAAAGAAGTATGATGGAGGAATCCCATCTGAGGAAGATAGACAGTTAATGATGAATGTTGGTGTTTCTTAACAAAAGGAATATAACACAAGAAGAAAGGCTATCAAAGGTGTACAGTCTCAAGCCAAGCCAAAAGCTCCCTTACTTTCAAACATTCCTAAAGAGGCTCCTATGAAAGATGCACCTGCTAAAATCCCTGTAGTTCCAAATAAAAATCATAACCCTCCCCATGCCCAATTTGTAAAAACTCCTGTACCACCTAGTGAGTGTGTTGGATTTCCTTCCAATACTGCCTTACAAAAGAGTGTCTCATATGACATTTCCCAAGTTTTGAGTCAAATCAAAGTATTTGTTCCAATTGTTGAGTTGAAAGAAGAGAATATTTGAGCACAAAAGGAGAATATTTGAATACTTGGGGTTGAAAGAAGAGAACATTGCCCTAGGCAGAAATATAAATGTTGTGGAGACTCCTCCAATCATTGAAGAATTAGAGACACAACGAGCATTGGAGTAATTAGGTGAACCATGTGAGGTCTATTTGGGGACATCCTTGGTGGACTCTCAGCTAAATGTGGATCCATTCTTCAGTACCCTGATCATTAAGGATAACTTTGAGTGCACTAACAACATTACTGAGTATGAGACACTTTTTTTGGGTTTAATAATTGCTTGGAAACATGGTTTCAAGGACATCATTGTGAAAGGAGACTCAGAATTGATAGTAAAACAGTCAGAAAACTGAATGCCACAAATAATCAATGAATGAAATAGTACAAGCATGTTGTTTGGGATTTCATTGAGATGTTTGATTCATTCAACATTGTGCATCATGATAGGAAGTTCAATGAATTGGAAGACAAACTTGGAGTGTTTTGGTCTCGTTTTGACAATTGTGTAGTGTCACCATATTATGAATATGATGTGGAGGTGTTGACAACACCCTCTGAGCCTAAGAACATTAAACACTGGCAAGTATTTAATGGTGATACTCAAATCAGAATATTTCTATAGAATAAGGGAGAATTTTATGATCAAAGTATTGATTGCGAGCCAATGGCATGCAAAATAGAAGGAAAGGAAACCTTCTTTGGCAAGGGAATCATCCAGCTAAAGACTAATACCATTCCTAGAAAGATGGTGGCTCTTGAATCCAATTTTGATAATGTTGATTGCTTTATTAACAAATGAATAACAGACTCAAGGGATATTGAGGAGCATGACCTTGGAACAAAGCAGTAGCCAAGAAAAATTTGGTTAGGCAGCAATCTCAGCAAGGAGGAGAAACAATCATACATCCAATTGTTGAAAAAGTATCAAGATTACATGGCTTGGGCCTATTCTGAAATAAAAGCATATAGAGAGGACATGTTTCAACATGAGATCCCCTTAGAGTCTAATGCAAAGCCATTCAGGCAGAAACAAAGGCCCATCAATCCAATCTTATCCCTCAAAATGCAAGAAGAACTTAAGAAGTTAAGAGATGGAGGGATTATCTAGCCCACAACGTATTCTTCTTGGGTTGCAAACCTAGTGCTAGTGAGAAATAAGAATGGTGAAATCAGGTTGTGTCTGGATTTCAGGTATATAAAAAGAGCATCAATGAAGAATAATTATCCTTTACCAAATATGGAGAACATGTTGCAGTTAGTGATTGGTTCTGAGTTACTTTGCACGTTGGATGGTTTATCTGGTTATAACCAAGTTGTGGTGAAGGAATCAGAAAGGATCAAGACAACCTTTACTACTTCTTTCGGGACCTAGGTTTATGTCAGGATGCCCTTTGGTCAGATGAATCCTGGAGCCACCTTTCAAAGAGCAACGAATGATTTTTTTGCTAGTTACATCAATGATTTTGTTGTAGTTTATCAAGATGATGTAACTGCATTTTCTAGGAAGAGAAGTGATCCACCTGCTACACTTGGAGAAGATACTGATAAGATGTAGAGAATATGGCATCTCACTCAATCCAAAGAAGTGCCATTTTGGAGTGCAGAGGGAAAACTTTCTTGGTCACATAGTGTCACAAGAAGGGGTGATGATTGATCTAGAAAGGGTAGAAGCCATCAACAAGGTCCAAATCCCAAGGACTAAGAAGGGAATTCAGTCCTTCTTTAGGAAAATAAACTCCATTAGAAGATTCATATCAAAGTTTGTTGAGTTGACTATTCCAATCACTTCCATGTTGAAGAAAGACTAGGTCAACAAATGGGAGGAGGTTTCCATCCAAGCTTTTAATGGGATTAAAGAGGCACTAAAGCATACACCTGTTTTAGCAGCTCCATATTATAAGAAGCCCTTTCAACTATTCTCTTTTGCTTCAGAGAATAGTATTGCTTATGTCCTGCTACAGAAGGATGACGAAAGGTCTGAGAGGCCAATTTCCTTTTTCAATAAGGTATTGTAGGGGGACTGAGCTAAAGTACACTATTATGGAGAAGTAATCATTTGCCTTAGTAAAAGCAACAAAGGTTTTCAGGCCTTATATTCTAAGTTCTAAAATTGTTGTTTATGTCCCCCACACCATGGTTAAGGAAATCTTATCAGAGTTGGAAGTCTAAAGTAAGAGGTGAAGGTGGGTGAAATTGTTGAAAGAATATGACATGGATATCTAAACCACGAAGCTGGTGAGAGGTTTAGGGCTTGAAAAGCTTATGGCTAAGAGAAAATTGCAAACTATTGAGGTAAATGAGGTAGAAGAAGGTAGGGTATATGTTTTTCAAACATTGATGAGTTCTAAGTGGTACAAAGATGTAATTTTTTATCTCAAACATCTGAACTGCCCTGAGTATTTAAGTAAGAACCAAAAAAGAGACCTTAAGTTGGCTTCCTAGAAGTATGTCATTACTGATTATGGGCTAGCTTGGAAGAATCTAGAGGGAGTCCTCTTAAGGTGCATTACTAAAGTAGAAGCCCCCAAGATAATTTCTGATCAACTTGACATATGCCTCTAATTACAACCCCCAAGGAAATGGACAATATGAGTCCAGTAATAAAAGTTTGCTCAAGATTATTAGAAGAACATTGGAGTAGAACAAGAGAAAGTGCCCGGTGAACAGTTGAAGTTCATTGTTTGGGCAGTTAGGATCACTGTCAAAAGGGTCACTGGAAAGAGTCCATTTGAGTTAGTATATAGGACTCAAGCCCTACTGCCCCTTCATATGAAACTATCTTCTTATCAGTTCATTCAGTAGCTGGACGATCAGTAGGTAAGTCCTTATGATGCTCACATTAACCAGATTGTTGAGCTTGATGAAGAAAGGATGACGTCTCACCAAAGGCATGTAAATTTCAGAGAGAAATTGAAGAATTTATTTGACAAGAAGGTCACTCCCATAGGTTTTAATGTTGGTGATCTTGTGTTGTTATGGGATAGTAGGCATGAAGATAAGGGCAAGAATGGTAATTTTGATTCATTATGGATGGGCCCTTAGTCCATTGATATCAGGATTGGTGAACATACCTTCTTCTTGAAGGATTTGGATGGTGAGTTTCTTGAGCTTCGTATTAATGGCAGGCATTTTAAGAATTTCTTGGATTGATTCCCCAGGATCAAGAAAATATTTTGTATAGTGTATAGTTTGTTGTTATTTTCCTTTCTTTTTTGTTTTTACTCAATCTGGTCCTTGGTGACTAGTTTTTTGATGGTTTCTCTATTTGTTTTTGAAGATATCTTTGTTTCTCTACTTTAGAAGCTGACTCCATTGCCCAATGGATATTTTTGGCACGTGGTCTATCATAGTTCTTGTGTCACTCAAGGGAGTTCCCATCCCCAAGTCAGAGCCAATGTTGGTGCTCAAAGTAGTCTCACCCTGTTTTGCCTTTGAAATCCATCAATTTACGACCTCTGTCACATTTCATTTTCCTTTTGTTGTGCTGGAGAGGTCCCTACCTTCCTTTTGTTGCCATTTTCAATCAGTTCCTAGGTCGAAGATCACATATGGGTTGATATTTGTCTCCTTGTTTCTCTGTTCCTTTGAAAAAGATCTGTAATTTGGGTCTCTCGTACTCTGTTCATCAAAAAACTCAGGTTCTCCCATTATTTGAGCTCTCCACAGTTGGGATTTATGATCCTTGTCATTTATGCCCTAAATGCTTAAAGAAATATGAATGGATGCAGCTCTAAGGAACGTATTTGAGTCTTGCAACATTCCTAAATCATCTGTCCTTAGAGAAAATTTTCATCTCCGAGCTCAAATGGTCATTTTTCTCCATTTTACAATTTGACGGGTGTCTCTTTCATGTCAAAGTTATTGTTCAACATTCAGTGGGCATGTGGCTTCTTTTGGTTGGTCATGGGATGGCGGACAAAATTTTCAACTCATCGGTTTTTACTGTTTGGGCAAGAAGGAAAATTTGGTCCCGTGGCTTTGCATAATTCTGATTGGTTCATTTGATGCTTACATGGCTTCTCCTGATTGGATGGGGCGTGACAGGTTTATGTTTGAAACTTGTTCTTTTTTGGCTACTTTGGAAAAAAGTTTGAACTTGTCTCGTGGCCCCTCCAGGTTCTTAATAAAGAAAATTTAAGTGGCAGGGAAAATTTCTTATTTTTTCCCTGAGGGTGTCCATGTGTTCATTTTTTATTTCATGAGACTCAGCGGATCACTCTTAAACTTTGTGGAAATTTTTAGGCCAACACTTGTTGATGTGGAGGACACATGGAGGTTTCCGTTGCTTTTCCCAGACTTAGACAATTTTTTATGTAGCTGGTACAGTTTGGTGGAACAGGGACATGTGGCGAGCCCATGCTCATTCAAGGTATCAAAGTATGGGACCATCTCAAGGTGCGCCATGGTGACACATGGCAGTTTGAAAAGTCAAAAAGGTGGGAAAGAGAACCATCCAAGGCAACTTGGATTTTTTTCTTCTTGTCCTGAAAAGGATTAAAATCTCAAAATGGCCCACAAGCCCGATACAAGACAGGTCAAATCTTGCTCTGGTCAATGGCGGAGGTGTGGAATCCTGGGGGAAACTTAATTTTTCTTCCCCTTTTTATTAAAAGGGTTAAAACATCAAAATGGCCTGCAGACCTAATAGGAAATAGTCAATATTTTGCCCTAGTCAACAGAGGAAGGTGGGTGCTGCGGGGAAAACTTGGAAAATTTTCCCTTTTCTAAAAATGAGGTAAAATGGTAGAATTTGGCCATGGTTCCATTGGGACCCAAATTAGGACACATGTTAGGCTCATTTTTAAAGGGATGAGGTGTGGAGGAAAATGATTTTTTTTCCCATTTTTTCAAAAGGTTGTAAAAATTGAAAGGAAACCCCCAGGCCTATTTAAAGTTGAATCTTCTATGTGGATCGCCCAAATTAAAAGTAAAGATCAATGGTAACTGTGAGTCTGAATATGATTTTCCCCCATTTTTCTAAAACACACCTGGAAGTGTGATTCTTCATGATTTCTTGGTATTTCCTACATGCCAAATAGAGAGGGGATTTAAATTTGATATCTAAGTTGGGTGGGAGAGATTCTGGAGACATCTTTCGCCATTAAAATGGTCTGACTATCAGACTCGATCTGATTTTCCATTTTTCTTCTCCCAAGAAAAAATGGAACCACATTTGATAGATTAGGGGTAGAATTGGTTGGAAAATTGAACGAGGAGTGTTATACTAGATGAAGTAGTTGAATGATGAGATTTTCGAAGAGATTTTCCCCATGAGCACTTGATAAATTTTACAAATCTGATTCAGGGAATTGTGATCATGATAATGGCAAGCACTGATAGCACTCAATGTCATGATTTTTGGGAAAAGGGAGCTCTATTGTAAATGTTATAAAAGGCACAATTTTGTCGTGCAAAGGGTTAGAGGTTGGAGTGTGAGGAGTCGGGACTAATTTTTTCTAATAGAAAGCCTGACAGAGCCCATCCTTTTTTGAGAAGTTGTCTGAGAAGCCTGTATATCTCTTTTATATCAAGTTTATCGTGTCAAGGTGGTTGTGAGCCTAGGGCCATTGAAAAGCTCTGATATTGTTCTAGAAAACTTTCCCCTGTTGAATAAATTTGATCAGATTCGAGTTATTATTTGTTGTCTTGATCAAAATATTTTTCTTTCATATCTGAATGTATGCGGGTAATTTTTTCTTGTTTCTATTTCATTCTTGTACTAAAATTTGATTCAATCACACAGGTCTCAATCCTTGTGATAGTTTAGTGGCATCTATAATTTCATTTCTCAAGAGAGCTTTCACCTGGAAGTGAAATAAATGATTTAGACTTAGGTTTCTTTCATCTGTTTGACAGAGATTGTCTGTAATGCTCTGGGTGTACCTTAGGCATGATTTGTCTTAAATCTTGATGCTTTGTTGAGTTCTCTAACTTGAGCTTTCGTGTTAGAAATCTAGTAGGTTGTGTGAAAATGTGTTGATCTGGGCCTCCATTAAAGCACATATTCTAGTTAAAGAAACATTTTAGATGTCCTATTGCATTCTATTGGTCTAACTTACCATTTTATAATGTTTCTCAAGGATATAGTGAACCAAGTTCATCCTGCCTCACCTCCAACCCAAAATCTAATTTAAAAACAACTAATCCTACCCATACTACCACTGTTTGTCCTGTGTGCACACAAATGCATATTTTCCATTACCAAAACATGCAGAAACAGTCAGGGTTTCAAATGTCTTTAGTAGCCTAAACCTTGCCCAGAAAATATCTCCACTATCTAGAGTGACAACTCGTGAGAGTTAGATTTTGTTGCATTGATCATATTTTCTCCAAGGTCTCCCCTAAAATATTTATTAGGAAAGATATCTACATATTCTCCATAAAAAAAAATCTACAAAAGGGTCCTCTTACCTTGGTTGAAAGACACAACCTAAAATAGTTACTATAGATCAAATCCTCTTGAGGGAGCTATCCATTTCTCCACATTTGAGTGACAGAGGGCTAGTTTATATCTCATACCTCGCTACAAAATGACTCACCATTATCTAATCTATCTTTAAGCTTTCTCTCAAACTGGTGACGCTACTCAGAATTTGAGGGAGAATCAATATATGATACCAACAAGAGGCTCTATTCAAATATCTAAAGTCAACACACAGCCTAATTTATCCATTTTTCTTTCTGACTGGGACAAGATCTACAACCCAACTTGAGTGCTTGATTGGAAATATGATACTTTCTTCTATCAGCTTGTTCAACTCTTTCTTCATCAGAGGCTCAATATGTGGGTTGATTGGTCTCTGCTTCTACCTGATGGGTTGAGCAGGTGGATCTAGTTTGATTGTTTGTTGTGCTAGATTTGCATTTAACCCTATTAGGTATTCATATCTCCAAGAAAACACATCTAGAAATTCTCAATAAATTTTTATAAATTCATACCTTTCTTGTTTGGTTGACACTTTTCCAATTTGAAGTGTTTTGTCTTCTCCCACTAGGATTGACTCTAAATCTTCTCCTTTGATCTGTATGTTTGCTTTCTCCTTTTTGAATTGATCATTGGGATTGAAAATAGATTCGAGTGTCATAAATCCTTTGGGAAGATTGTTCATATGTAGCTGTACTATCTGATTCTTGTATTGTTGCTCTAGTCTACTTTGGTTTCTAACTGAGAATTTAGCTTCTTCTTACAAAAATTTAATGATGTGCTGATCATTTTGGAACACTTGCCAGCATGTGTTGTTATCTGGCATTTCTGACCTCACAACCACATGGATATGTGGTTGTTCTCTGTCTCTCCTAATGCTTTCAACCACATCAAACATTGCTCCCACTGTTGAAAGTCTATCCATAGCTTCATTCTCCTTCATGGTTATGGACACAATATTAAAGGCCTCAAAATCCTCCATGAGATCCCATATCCTACTTTTTTAGTTCTTGAGTAGGTCATTTTTGATAGCATTAAGTCTTGTGACCTGATTGGCAACCAGTTCTCTATCACTAAACACTTGTAAGTTCTTGATCCCCAGCTTCCTTACCCAATGAATACCTTGGAGTAAATCCTCATATTCACCAATATTTTTTGAGGAAGAAAAATGGAATATAAAGGCTAAATAATATCTCATACCTCTAGGGGACATAATCATTGCTCCTCCTCTAGTTCCATGTCTACTCCTTGACCCATCAAAGAAAAATTTTCATACCTCATTGTCATCGAGGTATTCTAGCTTAAGTAGATCAAGAAGAGGATGATTCTCTTCTCGTAGGCATTATACACCTAGATTAGATTCTTGCATCTCTTTATAGGGGTCATAAGTATGAATTTTTTTGGCCCAATAATCAAGAGTCAAGTCTGGGATACATCCCACATGGGTATTTTCTTCAGACGTTCTTAGGAAGTCTTCTTGATCAAAATCTGAGCAATTGGCATTGATTAGGCTAGACACATAGGATTCAATATGATAATCGACAATAGGTTCAGATCTAATTGTGGCCTTAACCCCATTTATTATCCTAAAGAGCATATGTGACGAATCAGTAGACAGGTAGAGTCCAATTTTGGCAGTAAAGTCTCTGAACAGACACAAAGCGAAATGCGGTGGTAAATCTATGATTGACACGTTTTGCAAAATAGTTACATTGGTGCAGGCATGTAGAGTGAGGCTTAGATCCCTGATGATTCCCATAGTAGTCACTTCTTTCCCATCTAATTGGACTAATCCTCTAGATATGACTTCATATTAGAGACCGAACAGATCAGCTATTTGTTTCGGCATCACAAAACTACTAGCCCTAGAATCAATAATACAATTTTGTACCAATTTGTCTCCAATAATTAAAGGGACATAGAAGGGAGGAGGTCTCAGGTTCTTACCTTGTTGTTCCTCATGGTTCCTCCCTGGTTGATCTACATTGGTAAGCACTCTCTCTTGTTGGTGAGGGGGGTGATTTTAACTTGGCCAATTTTCCATGGCAGTTTGCAATAGATCCCTCTACCCTAGATTTTCTAGTGACTCCCATAGTGAAATATTCACACTTGTTCTTCTCATTTTCTCAATAATATTGAATGATCTATCCTTTTGTCACCCCTTACCAGACATATTTATCTCTTGTACATCACTTTTTACAACCAGTGCTTGACTGGGTTTAGGAGATGGCTTGGATTAGTTTGGCATATTGGGAGTTGTGCTTGGAGCACTAAGAACTTGTGGAGTGATAGAAGAATGAGGGTCACCTGAGTTCAGTGGTTGGCCCTCTCTAATATTCCTCTTTTTGGACTAGGTATTGGTAGCCAAACCTTCAGAAGGGGACTGATTCATTCAACAGAAGTCTTCAACCTGCCAATTGACAAGAATAGTCTCTCCTAGAGTTCCACATTGTAGAAATTCTTACTGCTGATCTCACTCTTGGATAGGTTCTTATGGCACCATACTATTTTACACAATCAAGGCTTGATTTATAGCACCATTAAAGCACATTAATTGGTTATGTGTTTGATTACATGGAAAACACCAATCATATTCTTGTGCCATATTGTTCTGTGATGGAACCAATTCCCTTGATGTTGAAGTTGTGTTTGGATCATATGACCTGAAAGGTCTAGCAACTTGGGGTTGTCCTTGGTTCTATATTTGATTTGCAGTGTGAGATGGTGGCCTGTTTTGTTAATACTGGGGTCTAGCTTTATATTGACCCTGAGAGTGAGCCTGAGACTTATAAGGCTTGGAACTCTGAGCTTGTTATCTTCTGATAGTTACTAGCTCATTCCCCAGGTTCTAAAGATGTTTCATGTCTTCCTAGAGTTCCTTAGAGGTGTTAGATTATGAAGTGGAAGCTTCAACTCAACTCAAACTCCTGGGGGTGGGTATAAGAGCTAATGTAGGTGTTTGGCTAGCATCTGGGCTTCCTAACTTAGGGTATAGAGGTATGGATGGCCTAAGGGAAATTTTACTAGCCTGAATCAAATGGTTCCTAGCCCCTATGGAAAGGCTAAAGGATGCAGGTAATGTAGTGCCCCCCACTGACTTAATCATCAAAGAAATATTAGAATTTGAATCCGTAAGAAAGTGTAAGAAGGTAGCTTCATTAGTTGGCTTTATTACTATTTGAATTTTATCCCAGGTCCACTAGAATCTGAGGTTGAATTATGTTAGCTACTCATTTGGGGCTCTCTTTATTGTTGTTAGTTGTTCCAATAAAGATAGGTTATCACCTTTCTCTCCAAATTAGATGTGAAGAGTTGTGCATGGCTAATTCCAATTCTAGATAGAGCCTGCCTCAAGACTCCTGAACCATTGTGAAGCCTTCCCTTTGAGTAAAGAGGCAAGAACTTGACTGTAATGTCCCTCTCATGAACCTCGTGGATTATACATACATTTGTAATATCTTGGACATGATCACCAGGAGAAGTTTGATTTTTCCCAGTGAAAAATGGGATACACTAGATTTTGTGAATTCAAGGTGAGTGGACTACTGCCAGTGAAGTTAACATAAGGATTTGGCTGAGCCATCCTGATCAGTCTGAGCACCCCCTTGATTGAATGAATGGTCAGCCAAGAGGAGGTTTTGATAAATCTCTGCTTGGTGGAGATAGAGACCTCTGGGTTCTTCTTCCTCTTCACCCTCGGTCTGGGGATAATTTTAGATAGACAAAAAATCTCTCTTCTCTTTTTCTTGACAATGTTTGTATTCTTCTCATGAACTTGCTTGGACTTCTAAAACTAGTAGATTTTTTTCTTTTGGAGTTTCTAGAGGTACAATTTTAAGGATTCTTAAAATCTAGAATCACAACAAGTGTACATTAATTCCTACTCTAATAAGATGGAGACTTCTTAGTCCCACCGGATGTGCCAAAATTATTAGTGCGAAATCACAACACCCCCAAATGAGTTATACAAGTCTTGTTTTTGAAGGCAGGGTCATTTCGTGTGATTGCATAACATTGAACTTTCCCTAAGGTGTGGGACCTTGCAAAAATGGAAAAGTTCTCCAGACTAAAGACTTGTTCCTTATTCCTCTATTTATATGCATATGTTAGGATTTGCATAGGATCTATCTCTATACCTAATCTAAAACTTGCCAAGGAGACAGAGATAAAATATTATAAGGAATAAGAGATAACTAAACTACTAGGTGATTTACCGAAGGAATGATGAACAATTATTTTGCTAATAGACACAAACCAATAAAAATGCATACAATAAACAAAGCACAGATAGCCAGATCTATAATGGGAGACCAAATGAAAGCAAAAGAGACAAGAAAGGAACTAAGATCGATCACAGACATGTTTTATTTGTCTGTGGATTGGTATAGTTCATTACAAAATAGACAAATGGAAAAACATATCACAATTTTAAAGGAAGGCCTGAACCCCACAAATCCCTTTGCTAGAAGGAGAAGGTAGCTTGCAAAACGGATAATGTCCAACCCTTTACAATGAATCCTACCCCCGTATTTATAGATTCGATTAGAGAGAAGAAAGAGAGAGAGAAGTAGTAAAAGTAGGTCAAAGCTCAACCACTGCTGTTAATACTTCTAAAGAAACCTACCCCCAGATCCGTCTTTATTACATCAATCCTTAGTTTGGAACATTGAAGGAAGAGGGAACGATGAAATAGATCAAATCTAATCTGGTTGTTGAGGCAAGATTATACCCATTCAAATTTTGTATCACGTCCGTATGGATGGGCAGGAAAAAAAGTGGAAAAACGGGTCCCCCTTTTGATATGGGACAAGTGGCAGCCAAATTAGAGCAAAAATTGGGCTTTTTCCTAAACCGTTTTAAGCCCAAGGGCCTCAGATATTTTTTGTTTCTTCCTCTGTAGCATCACCCCTTAGTGTCTAACCCTACTATTTCATATTTAAGTCTACCTATAACTTGGAGAATGAATTTAAGACATGGAAATGGCTCGCCAGAGTTGTTTTCTTTTCCAAATGGTCCATCAGTCTCTCTTAGCCTCTGATACTCCATGGTTGAGTCCTTCTGCGACCAATTTGTAGGATTGGAAATAGTTTTCTCATGTTCCTCTTATGCGGGGTCGTGACTGATCCAATATTTGGCATGGGGTGAAATATGGATAACAACTTGACTCATCCCCTTGGTTATTAAGGGTTACCCTTTAAATGTAGAATATGTTTTATATTGGGACATATTGTTGTGGACTACCAATTAGAAAGGAAAAAATATGTGATATCTACTTGTTGGAAAGATGACCTTACATATCATGCATTGATTAATGAGAAGACAGATGGGTCCCCCCCCCCCCTAATTCTAATTTTGAATTGGAGGATTGTGTCCCAGAAATTCATTTTAGTGATCTCTTGTGGCGCCAACAATTGTGCCAATTCCAAGCGAAGAGAAAAAGGATAATTTACCTCCTTCATATCTTATAAACAACAATTAATATTAGTCGATCAATTCTATTGAATTTATTCTTCAAGTTGAGGATGTCGTAAAGGTCTGGAAAGTGATTTATAATAAAAAAATAAAATTTCTAGGAAAACCAGCATTCCTTTCTTGTTGTTTTGCTTTTCTTGCACCACGGGGCATCAATTTGTCTTTTGTTTCTTGTATTCCTTATGCTTTTATATCATATTTTAGGAATTTTTTGTACCTAGCTTAGGTCCCATTCAAAAAACCCTATTTACCCTTATCCAAAAAATAAATATCATTATTAATGTGTTTGGATTGAATCCCAAATGAACATAGATTAATTTCAAGTCTTATTCCCTTTTTTTGATCAAATCAATGATATTCGGCATGAAAAATTTGGATTTCAATATTATTCTCAAATTTATCAAACATCTAATAGTTTATCCAGGGCATGTATTATCCCTAAAGGTCACCTTTTATAATTCAAAATATTCCAGTATTAAGATAACATTTTTATAAATAAACAGGGTTGACCAATCCCTTTACCGATTATAGTGAAATTCTAAATAGATATTACATTGAATATTATACACTTCACGATGTTAGCCATGAATCCAAGAATAGTTAATAGTAGAAAAACATATATCTAAAGTATTTACCCTATCAACATAAATGATATACAATCACCCCTAAAACCGTAGTGTATATGTAGCATGAAACCTTCATAAGAAGGGAATGTGGACATGACACAAATTATTACCATGATGCCACCTCATATGCCTCCAAATAAACTATATTTACACACATGTCAAAGTCTTTAGTTTTTTATTTTCGAGGGGGCATCATTCTCCCTCCCAAATATACATGAGCCAACCTAGGCATATGGGCGAGGAAGTTGTAAAAAAATGCCACTCTCTTTTTCAGTCCTCTAAACTTGGGATCTACATAAGTAATGGGAACCTTTAGAGTAGCCACATCTAGATTAGGAAGCCAAAAAATTGTAGAAATATTTTCATAATAGTAATTATTTACCCGCTCAAAAATATTTTCCATAACATTGAATATCCTCTTTAGCACCATGTAATATTGACTAGTGATGACACCCTCCATTGAAAATCCTTAACCAGAAATGAGACCTGCCAACAAAAGTTCCTTTTCATCCACCCCAAAATTTAGTACAATCTGATGATTTATATGCATGAAGTGGGAGGAAATTTATACTTCCACATGTTTATCATGCTTAGTTTAGAGAAAAGTATCCACAAAGACTGAAGCATATTCTCAAATTACATACGAGTGATCAACAAGCCCAATACACCCAACAAAGTGAATTAGAAGGATCAAATTGTATGATAAATATCAAGTTAAAATACTCATTTTTCATTACCATTTAGACATCCATCTCTCATTTTGTTCTAATTAAATGAAGGCGACGAAATTGGTGATCTTCCATTATGAACTACATAATAAAGGAAGGGAGAAGTATGGCATGAAAAGTGGATGAATGAGATTAGATGGCAAGGCATCCCTATGGAATGGGAGGCTCATGTGAGGATTAATTAACATCATCATAATAGTGAATGAAGATTGGTGTGATGATATTGAAAGTCAATCCATGCCAAAACAATGATGGGATTATGTCATCTACTTGGTGGAAATATTTCTTTCCATATCATATAGTGATTACTGAGAAGCCAAAGGGTGCACCTAATTCTAATTTTTATTTGGAGGACTGTGTCCTTGAAATTAATTTTAGGGATCTCTTGCGACGCCAACAATTTTCCCAATTCTGTGCGAAGAGGAAATGGAGAATGTACCTCCTACGTATCCTACAAATGATAATTCATATATCTGATCAATTCTATTTAAGTCATTTTTCCTGTTGAGGATGTCAGGAAGGATTGGTTCAAGTGGTTAATAATAAAAAAAAGTGTATTTCTAGAAAAACAAGTATTCCTTTCTAGCTATTTTTCTTTCCTTACGCGACAGGGTAGATCTTTCTCATTTTTTTCTTATAGTCATTATCGTTTTATCTTGGGTTTTAGGAATTTTTTAACATGTCTTGGGTCCCAGTATAAAACCCCTTATTTGTCCTTAAAAATATATATATATCATTATTAACTTTTATGGATTGAATCCCAAATGAACATGGATAACTTTTAAGTCTTATTCTATTTTTTCATCCAATTAATGATATTCACCATGAAAATTTTGGATTTGAATAGTATTCACCATTTTCTCTAACATATAAGAGTTTATTTTGGCCATGTATTATACCTGAAAGTAACCTGTTATAATTCTAAATATTCTATTATTAATATAACATTTTTATAAATAATTAGGGGTTGAATAGTCTCTTTACCGATTACATTAACATTATTTTAAGATGTACATTGAAGCTTATACACTTAGATATTTTAGCCATGAATCCAAGAATAGTTAATTGTCTACAGTTTTTAGCCTATCCCCAAGAATGATATACAATCACCTCTAAAAAATATAGTATATATAGCATGAAAACTCCATAAGCATGGAATGTGAACATGTCACAAATGATTACCTTGATGTCACATCATCTTCCTCCAAATCCAGTATCTATGGACACTAGTCAAAGTATTAAGTTTTCTGGGAGGGGGGTTCATTCTCCCTCCCAGAGACACATACCTATAATAAAAACCAACGATGTGGGTGAGGAAGTTATAAACCAATTCCACTATCTTTATCAATTCTCCAAATTTTGTAGCTACATAAGTAAAGATATCCTCTATAGAACCCCCGTATAGATTACAAAGAAAGCACCCTATATAAATATAGTCACAATAGTAACTTGTAACTTACTCGAAAAACATTTCCACAACATTAAATCTCATCCCTAGCTATACATATTATTAATTAGCCATGATACCCTCCATTGAAAATCCTTATTCATAAATGAGACCATGCAACTAAATTTCCTATTCATACACCACAAAATTTAGTAGAATCTGATGAGTTGGATGCATGAAGTGGGAAGAAATGGAAACTTCCACATGATTATCATGGTTAATCTAGAGAAAAGTATCCACAAATATCGAATCATACTCTAAATTTACATGGAGGTGACCAATAAGAAAATATATACCCAACAATGTGAATTGCTTTAATAACATATAAGGAAGGATCAAATTGTATGATAAAGATCAAGTTAAAATTCTTTTCACTCATTACCATTTATAAATAAATATCTTACTGAGACTTTCATCAAATGAAGGTGAGGAATTTGGGGATCTTCCATTACTAACTACCATTGGATATATAGAGGAAGGGGGAAATATGATATGAAAATTGGATGGAAGATATGAGGTGGAAAATAATCCTTATGGAATGGAAGGCTAATGTGAGGATTAGTAGACATCATCCTTATAGCGAGCTAAAATTAGTGTGATGATATTAACAGTTAATAAATGATAAATAATATGGGCTTAGATGTGACGTAGACAATCATTTACCAAATAGAGGTTTGTATGTGTGGATGGAAAATAAAATAATAAAATGTACCATAAATCATGTCAAGGTTTAGCCATGATATCAATCTCTTGCTCTAGTTTGTGAGGCCCATATTTTGTAAGGAATCTTGTCACCCTATTAGCCAACTAATAACAATGTTGAATGTTCCATTAATGTAAATTGGAGGGAATGTGTAAGGATTGGCTAGGGATGTATTGAATTATGTAATTTTCGGGCATGCAGTATTTTAAAGCATTAATGATTATTAATGACTCCCCTTCTATGCAGATTTGAACGATGCCACATTTTAGTGCCATACATAGCTCACGAATTAATGTTGAAGCCTTGACTACATTACTAGTTCCATCCTAGAGGAGGAATGAACTTTCCCTAATAAAGGAACTGTGATTCGGTGATAACAGTTCTGGTCAAGCCGAGTCTACGAACAAGAACCTACTAAGAATCATCAGAAGGAATCTTGATGAAAATCAAAGGACTTGGCACGCAAAGCTCAAATCAGCCCTATGGGCTGATAGAATCACACCCAAGAGGTCTACAAGAAGCTCTCCATACAAGCTTGTGTATGGGAAAGAAGCAGTTTTACCTACATCATTCGAGTTGCCAGCGTTGGAACTCATGAAACAGTTAGAAACTAGCTGAGTTTAAGCCTATGGAAATTAGGTATGCAGAGCTGATGGAATTAGAAGAAAAACAAGCGATCATGCAATGTAGACCATAGAAAAGGATAAAGAATTGGTCAAAAAAGTTTTGACAAGAAATCTAAGGCTAGGATATTGCAAACTGGAGATTTGGTACTGAAGTGGGATGCTGATCGTGTAATGTAGGGAAAGCATCCAAGTTCAACGCCTTATGGAGTGGCCCATATATGATATTGAATGTAAAGGTAGCAATGCCTTCCGGATATCTAAGCTGGATGGTGAAGAGTTGTAGATTTCAGTCATGGAATCTATCTCGAACGTTGCTACTAGAAAGAGAGCTTCTTACCCTTGTAAATATTAATGTAGGATTTCCATTCCTCTAAGTGCTTATGCACATTCCCAATTCTATGCGAAGCGGAAATGGAGAATGTACCTCCTACATATCCTACAAATGATAATTCATATATCTGATCAATTCTATTCAAGTCATTTTTCCTATTGAGGATGTTAGGAAGGATTGGTTCAAGTGGTTCATAATAAAAAAAAGTATATTTCTAGAAAAACCAGTATTCCTTTCTAGCTATGTTGCTTTCCTTACGCTACAAGGTAGATCTTTCTCATTTTTTCGTATAGTCATTATCATTTTATCTTGGGTTTTAGGAAATTTTTTACATGTCTTGGGTCCCAGTATAAAACCCCTTATTTGTCCTTAAAACAAAAACAAATATCATTATTAACTTTTATGTATTGAATCCCAAATGAACATGGATAACTTTTAAGTCTTATTCGTTTTTTCATCCAATTAATGATATTCACCATGAAAATTTTGGATTTGAATAGTATTCACCATTTTCTCTAACATATAAGAGTTTATTTTTGCCATGTATTATACGTGAAAGTAACCTGTTATAATTCTAAATATTCTATTATTAATATAACGTTCTTATAAATAATTAGGGGTTGAACAGTCCCTTTACCAATTACATTGACATTCTTTTAAGATGTTACATTGAAGCTTATACACTTAGATATTTTAGCCATGAATCCAAGAATATTTAATAGAAGAAAAAGATATATCTACATTTTTTAGCCTATCACCAAGAATGATATACAATCACCCCTAAAAAATATAGTATATATAGCATGAAACCTCCATAAGCATGGAATGTGAACATGTCACAAATGATTACCCTGATGCCTCATCATCTTCCTCCAAATCAAGTATCTATGGACACTAGTCAAAGTATTACATTTTTTGGGAGGGGGGTTCATTCTCCCTCCCAGAGAGACATACCTATAATAAAAACCAACAGTGTGGGTAAGGAAGTTATAAACCAATTCCACTATCTTTCTCAATTCTCCAAATTTTGTAGCTACATAAGTAATGATATCCTCTAGAGAAGCCTTGTATAGATTACAAAGAAAGCACCCTATATAAGTATAGTCACAATCGTAACTAGTAACTTACTCAAAAACATTTCCACAACATTAAATCTCCTCCCTAGCTGTACATATTATTAGGTAGCCATGATACCCTCCATTGAAAATCCATATTCATAAATGAGACCATGCAACTAAATTTCCTATTCATACAACAAAAAATTTAGTAGAATCTGATGAGTTGGATGCATGAAGTGGGAAGAAATGGAAAATTGCACGTGATTATCATAGTTAATATAGAGAAAATTATCCACAAATATCGAATCATACTCTAAATTTACATGGAGGTGACCAATAAGATGTATATACCCAACAATGTGAATTGCTTTAATAACATATAAGGAAGGATCAAATTGTATGATAAATATCAAGTTAAAATTCTTTTCATTCATTACGATTTATAAATAAATATCTCACTAAGGATTTCATTAAATGAAGGTGAGGAATTTGGGGATCTTCCATTACTAAGTTCCATTGGATATAATAGAGGAAGGGGAAAATATGATATGAAGAATGGATGGAAGATATGAGGTGGTAAATAATCCTTATGGAATGGAAGGCTAATGCGAGGATTAGTAAACATAATCGTTATAGTGAGCTAAAATTAGTGCGATGATATTAAAAGTTAATAAATGATAAATAATTATGGGCTTAGATGTGACGTAGAAAATCATTTTCCATATAGAGGTTTGTATGTGTGGATGGAAAATAAAATAATAAAATGTACCATAAATCATGTGAAGGTTTAGCCACCATATCAATCAGTTGCTCCATGGTTTGTGAGGCCCATATTTTGTAAGGAATCCTGTCACCCTCTTAGCCAACTAATAACACTGTTGAATGTTTTATTAATGTAAATTGGAGGGAATGTGTAAGGATTGGCTAGGGATGTTTTGAATTATGCAAGTCTCGAGCATGCGGTTTTTAAAGCATTAATGATTATTAATGACTCCACTTCTATGCAGATTTGAACGATGCCACATTTTAGTGCCATACATAGCTCACGAATTAATGTTGAAGCCTTAACTACATTACTAGTTCCATCCTGGAGGAGGAATGAACTATCCCTAATAAAGGAACCTACATATTCTTTTAGGAAACAACTAGTTTAAGATATCCCTAGGTTTCCCTTTCAAGCCCCATCATAATTTAGTTTGAAAAAACTAGAATTCAGGGGTAAAATTTAATGTAAAAAATATTTGATGACAAACACATTTATTATACCAGAGCTATGAATCAAAGTGGCAGATGAGAAATTTTTCAAATTGGGACATGGGGACTTAATGTCCATCAAATGATATGCATTCATATAATCCCATTGTGTTTCACTTAGTCCACATGGAGAAGTTTAAATCCTACCTCAAGGTGTCCCCATGACCATTTATTGAAAATGGAATCAATGAAAATTGGAACTTATTTTGATAATTACAAATTACTTATTACTCACCGATAACCCAAAATCATGAATTCATTAATTTAAAGTTTATTGTTATAATATATTGTTATTTAGAAATAACCATTAAACATTACCAACATTGTTAATTGAGTAAAATAAATTCATATAGTTATTAATAATGAAAAGGGATACATTGCAAATCTTTACAGAATTGGCAATGAAACTGTATAAGTTAAGTTAGAATATTCATTTTATTATGTGGATAAGTAGGTGTTATACGCTGGAATCCTGGTGGTGGTGGGGGTATACATTTAGTGAGTTTTAAAATCAATTCATATTTTAAATTTAATTTTCCTTTAATTTTTAAATGGATATCATTTAGTTGTAAGGGGTTGGTCTTTCTAGAAAGGATTGTTCCCCTTCACTTCTTTGTGTTTCTAGATTTACATATATTTGTATTATTTTCATCTATATTTATATCCCACAACTTGTGTGGGAAACTTGTACAACTTTTCTTATGAATATAACTAAGTATTTCTCTAATTAATTGTCTATTATTTACGTTCTTTATAATGCTCTTAATTTCCATAATTGGATGAACATTTTAAAATTATCTGATTAATACTCTTGCATATAATCATAAGGAAATTAATAATGAACTATTCATACCTTTTCTGATCATCCTAAACTAAGAAAAATCAAAAAATGAATGAATCATTGAATGATCATCCTAAAGATGCAACCTTCTTCCATTTCTAATAATTTTTAAATCTTAATATTGATTCCTTATTGGTTCCAGTGTGTCCTTTTATTATATATGATGCAATTCTCATCTCCATCAAGAACCTGCAAAAATTATTAATGGATGATGCATGATTCTATTGAAAATGAAAAAACTAGAATGACATCCTATATGGGGAATGTGCATTCTGAAACCTAATTCCCAAAGTGCTCCGTGACTTGGCAATGGCAATGCTCTTATTACTTGAACTCTCTTCATGTCAATTGCCAATCCTTTATTTGATACAATATGACCTAGAAGATTGCATTCATTGGGAAGTAATATACATTTCTTGGGGTTCAATGACACCCCAAAACTTATGCACTCTTGGAACACCTACCTTAGATGGAAAATATGGTTTGCTACATTATTGGAAAACATGGTAATGTCATACAGATAGGTCAATACTATTTTGTTGATCAGTCCTTTGAATGCCATATCCATTGCCCTGTAAAAAGTGACTCCACCGTTGGATAATCCAAATGGAATTTTCCTGTAAGCATAGGTGCCCCATTTGGTGGTGAAATCTGTTTTGAATTGATCATCTTCTTTCACCATGATATGGTTGTACCCCGAGTAGCCATCTAGGAGAGAGAACCCTTCTGACCCAGACACTACTTGAAAGATCTGCTCCATTGAAGGGAGTGGGTAGTGATATTTTAGGGAGGTGTTGGTGCTCAAAGTAGTCTCGCCCCATTTTTCCTTTGAAATTCATCAATTTATGGCCACTGTCACATTTGATTTTCCTTGTGTTGTGCTTGAGAGGTCCCTACCTTCCTTTTGTTGCCATTTTCAATTAGTTCCTAGGTCAAAGATCACATATGGGTCCATATTTTTCTCCTCGTTTCTCTATTCCTTTGAAAAATATTTGTAATTTGGGTCTCCCATTCTTTTTTCATTAAAAAACTTATGTTCTCCCATTATTTGAGCTCTCCATAGTTGGGATTTATGATCCTTGTCATTGTTGCCCTAAATGCTTGAAGAAAGATGAATGGATGTAGCTCTGAGGAACGTATTTGAGTCTTGCAACATTCCTAAATCATCTGTACTACAAATTAGCCCGGGATGAGAAGGGAATTGGGAAAAGATCACAAGGTCAACAAAAGAAGCAAGGCCAAGACAGGTTCACAAATCACCAAAGATCTGATGATAGAGGTAAGGGACCTATTGGTTTTTTAAATAGACAATCCTAAGCTAGGGACAATAGAATATTACCTGATCCTTTGGCTACAAGAATTGTTGTGGTGGGGGAGAAAAATGTCATTGATCTGTTTGACAGATGTTTCATGCCCCATGATCCTTGTGAAGAAGATCAGCAAGAAGAAGAAGCAACAAATGATGATAATGATGACGACATCTGTATGATGGGTTGTTCCACGAGCTCACAACAAGGGGAAAATTCAACTAATGTGATAAGTGCCTGAAATGCTACCACTTTTTGGGACTGCATTCATAGGGTACATATTCTTCCTCTCTGTCATACTTTAGAAGTAGATAATGTACAAGCTTTTGAATTTCCCAATGATGACTTTGAATACTTAAGGGCTTTAATGATAAAGAAGTATGATGGAGGAATCCCATCTGAGGAAGATAGACAGTTAATGATGAATGTTGGTGTTTCTTAACAAAAGGAATATAACACAAGAAGAAAGGCTATCAAAGGTGTACAGTCTCAAGCCAAGCCAAAAGCTCCCTTACTTTCAAACATTCCTAAAGAGGCTCCTATGAAAGATGCACCTGCTAAAATCCCTGTAGTTCCAAATAAAAATCATAACCCTCCCCATGCCCAATTTGTAAAAACTCCTGTACCACCTATTGAGTGTGTTGGATTTCCTTCCAATACTGCCTTACAAAAGAGTGTCTCATATGACATTTCCCAAGTTTTGAGTCAAATCAAAGTATTTGTTCCAATTGTTGAGTTGAAAGAAGAGAATATTTGAGCACAAAAGGAGAATATTTGAATACTTGGGGTTGAAAGAAGAGAACATTGCCCTAGGCAGAAATATAAATGTTGTGGAGACTCCTCCAATCATTGAAGAATTAGAGACACAATGAGCATTGGAGTAATTAGGTGAACCATGTGAGGTCTATTTGGGGACATCCTTGGTGGACTCTCAGCTAAATGTGGATCCATTCTTCAGTACCCTGATCATTAAGGATAACTTTGAGTGCACTAACAACATTACTGAGTATGAGACACTTTTTTTGGGTTTAATAATTGCTTGGAAACATGGTTTCAAGGACATCATTGTGAAAGGAGACTCAGAATTGATAGTAAAACAAGTCAGAAAAATGTATGCCACAAATAATCAATGAATGAAATAGTACAAGCATGTTGTTTGAGATTTCATTGAGATGTTTGATTCATTCAACATTGTGTATCATGATAGGAAGTTCAATGAATTGGAAGACAAACTTGGAGTGTTCTGGTCTCGTTTTGACAATTGTGTAGTGTCACCATATTATGAATATGATGTGGAGGTGTTGACAACACCCTCTGAGCCTAAGAACATTAAACACTGGCAAGTATTTAATGGTGATACTCAGATCAGAATATTTCTATAGAATAAGGGATAATTTTTTGATCAAAGTATTGATTGGGAGCCAATGGCATGTGCCACAGAGGTAAAGGAAACCTTGTTTTGCAAGGGAATCATCCAGCTAAAGACTAATACCATTCCTAGAAAGATGGTGGCTCTTGACTCCAATTTTGATAATGTTGATTGCTTTATTAACAAATGAATAACAGACTCAAGGGATATTGAGGAGCATGACCTTGGAACAAAGCAGTAGCCAAGAAAAATTTGGTTAGGCAGCAATCTCAGCAAGGAGGAGAAACAATCATACATCCAATTGTTGAAAAAGTATCAAGATTACATGGCTTGGGCCTATTCTGAAATAAAAGCATATAGAGAGGACATGTTTCAACATGAGATCCCCTTAGAGTCTAATGCAAAGCCATTCAGGCAGAAACAAAGGCCCATCAATCCAATCTTATCCCTCAAAATGCAAGAAGAACTTAAGAAGTTAAGAGATGGAGGGATTATCTAGCCCACAAGGTATTCTTCTTGGGTTGCAAACCTAGTGCTAGTGAGAAATAAGAATGGTGAAATCAGGTTGTGTCTGGATTTCAGGTATATAAAAAGAGCATCAATGAAGAATAATTATCCTTTACCAAATATGGAGAACATGTTGCAGTTAGTGATTGGTTCTGAGTTACTTTGCACGTTGGATGGTTTATATGGTTATAACCAAGTTGTGGTGAAGGAATCAGAAAGGATCAAGACAACCTTTACTACTTCTTTCGGGACCTAGGTTTATGTCAGGATGCCCTTTGGTCAGATGAATCTTGGAGCCACCTTTCAAAGAGCAAAGAATGATTTTTTTGCTAGTTACATCAATGATTTTGTTGTAGTTTATCAAGATGATGTAACTGCATTTTCCAGGAAGAGAAGTGATCCCCTGCTACACTTGGAGAAGATACTGATAAGATGTAGAGAATATGGCATCTCACTCAATCCAAAGAAGTGCCATTTTGGAGTGCAGAGGGAAAACTTTCTTGGTCACATAGTGTCACAAGAAGGGGTGATGATTGATCTAGAAAGAGTAGAAGCCATCAACAAGGTCCAAATCCCAAGGACTAAGAAGGGAATTCAGTCCTTCTTTAGGAAAGTAAACTCCATTAGAAGATTCATATCAATGTTTGTTGAGTTGACTATTCCAATCACTTCCATGTTGAAGAAAGACTAGGTCAACAAATGGGAGGAGGTTTCCATCCAAGATTTTAATGGGATTAAAGAGGCACTAAAGCATACACCTGTTTTAGCAGCTCCATATTATAAGAAGCCCTTTCAACTATTCTCTTTTGCTTCAGAGAATAGTATTGCTTATGTCCTGCTACAGAAGGATGACGAAAGGTCTGAGAGGCCAATTTCCTTTTTCAATAAGGTATTGTAGGGGGACTGAGCTAAAGTACACTATTATGGAGAAGTAATCATTTGCCTTAGTAAAAGCAAAAAAGGTTTTCAGGCCTTATATTCTAAGTTCTAAAATTGTTGTTTATGTCCCCCACACCATGGTCAAGGACATCTTATCAGAGTTGGAAGTCTCAAGTAAGAGGTGAAGGTGGGTGAAATTGTTGAAAGAATATGACATGGATATCTAAACCACGAAGCTGGTGAGAGGTTTGGGGCTTGAAAAGCTTATGGCTGAGAGAAAATTGCAAACTATTGAGGTAAATGAGGTAGAAGAAGGTAGGGTATATGTTTTTCAAACATTGATGAGTTCTAAGTGGTACAAAGATGTAATTTTTTATCTCAAACATCTGAACTGCCCTGAGTATTTAAGTAAGAACCAAAAAAGAGACCTTAAGTTGGCTTCCTAGAAATATGTCATTACTAATTATGGGCTAGCTTGGAAGAATCTAGAGGGAGTCCTCTTAAGGTGCATTACTAAAGTAGAATCCCCCAAGATAATTTCTAATCAACTTGACATATGCCTCTAATTACAACCCCCAAGGAAATGGACAATATGAGTCCAGTAATAAAAGTTTGCTCAAGATTATTAGAAGAACATTGGAGTAGAACAAGAGAAAGTGCCCGGTGAACAGTTGAAGTTCATTGTTTGGGCAGTTAGGATCACTGTCAAAAGGGTCACTGGAAAGAGTCCATTTGAGTTAGTATATAGGACTCAAGCCCTACTGCCCCTTCATATGAAACTATCTTCTTATCAGTTCATTCAGTAGCTGGACGATCAGTAGGTAAGTCCTTATGATGCTCACATTAACCAGATTGTTGAGCTTGATGAAGAAAGGATGACATCTCACCAAAGGCATGTAAATTTCAGAGAGAAATTGAAGAATTTATTTGACAAGAAGGTCACTCCCATAGGTTTTAATGTTGGTGATCTTGTGTTGTTATGGGATAGTAGGCATGAAGATAAGGGCAAGAATGGTAATTTTGATTCATTATGGATGGGCCCTTAGTCCATTGATATCAGGATTGGTGAACATACCTTCTTCTTGAAGGATTTGGATGGTGAGTTTCTTGAGCTTCGTATTAATGGCAGGCATTTTAAGAATTTCTTGGATTGATTCCCCAGGATCAAGAAAATATTTTGTATAGTGTATAGTTTGTTGTTATTTTCCTTTCTTTTTTGTTTTTACTCAATCTGGTCCTTGGTGACTAGTTTTTGATGGTTTCTCTATTTGTTTTTGAAGATATCTTTGTTTCTCTACTTTAGAAGCTGACTCCATTGCCCAATGGATATTTTTGGCACGTGGTCTATCATAGTTCTTGTGTCACTCAAGGGAGTTCCCATCCCCAAGTCAGAGCCAATGTTGGTGCTCAAAGTAGTCTCACCCTGTTTTGCCTTTGAAATCCATCAATTTACGACCTCTGTCACATTTCATTTTCCTTTTGTTGTGCTGGAGAGGTCCCTACCTTCCTTTTGTTGCCATTTTCAATCAGTTCCTAGGTCGAAGATCACATATGGGTTGATATTTGTCTCCTTGTTTCTCTGTTCCTTTGAAAAAGATCTGTAATTTGGGTCTCTCGTACTCTGTTCATCAAAAAACTCAGGTTCTCCCATTATTTGAGCTCTCCACAGTTGGGATTTATGATCCTTGTCATTTATGCCCTAAATGCTTAAAGAAATATGAATGGATGCAGCTCTAAGGAACGTATTTGAGTCTTGCAACATTCCTAAATCATCTGTCCTTAGAGAAAATTTTCATCTCCGAGCTCAAATGGTCATTTTTCTCCATTTTACAATTTGACGGGTGTCTCTTTCATGTCAAAGTTATTGTTCAACATTCAGTGGGCATGTGGCTTCTTTTGGTTGGTCATGGGATGGCGGACAAAATTTTCAACTCATCGGTTTTTACTGTTTGGGCAAGAAGGAAAATTTGGTCCCGTGGCTTTGCATAATTCTGATTGGTTCATTTGATGCTTACATGGCTTCTCCTGATTGGATGGGGCGTGACAGGTTTATGTTTGAAACTTGTTCTTTTTTGGCTACTTTGGAAAAAAGTTTGAACTTGTCTCGTGGCCCCTCCAGGTTCTTAATAAAGAAAATTTAAGTGGCAGGGAAAATTTCTTATTTTTTCCCTGAGGGTGTCCATGTGTTCATTTTTTATTTCATGAGACTCAGCGGATCACTCTTAAACTTTGTGGAAATTTTTAGGCCAACACTTGTTGATGTGGAGGACACATGGAGGTTTCCGTTGCTTTTCCCAGACTTAGACAATTTTTTATGTAGCTGGTACAGTTTGGTGGAACAGGGACATGTGGCGAGCCCATGCTCATTCAAGGTATCAAAGTATGGGACCATCTCAAGGTGCGCCATGGTGACACATGGCAGTTTGAAAAGTCAAAAAGGTGGGAAAGAGAACCATCCAAGGCAACTTGGATTTTTTTCTTCTTGTCCTGAAAAGGATTAAAATCTCAAAATGGCCCACAAGCCCGATACAAGACAGGTCAAATCTTGCTCTGGTCAATGGCGGAGGTGTGGAATCCTGGGGGAAACTTAATTTTTCTTCCCCTTTTTATTAAAAGGGTTAAAACATCAAAATGGCCTGCAGACCTAATAGGAAATAGTCAATATTTTGCCCTAGTCAACAGAGGAAGGTGGGTGCTGCGGGGAAAACTTGGAAAATTTTCCCTTTTCTAAAAATGAGGTAAAATGGTAGAATTTGGCCATGGTTCCATTGGGACCCAAATTAGGACACATGTTAGGCTCATTTTTAAAGGGATGAGGTGTGGAGGAAAATGATTTTTTTTCCCATTTTTTCAAAAGGTTGTAAAAATTGAAAGGAAACCCCCAGGCCTATTTAAAGTTGAATCTTCTATGTGGATCGCCCAAATTAAAAGTAAAGATCAATGGTAACTGTGAGTCTGAATATGATTTTCCCCCATTTTTCTAAAACACACCTGGAAGTGTGATTCTTCATGATTTCTTGGTATTTCCTACATGCCAAATAGAGAGGGGATTTAAATTTGATATCTAAGTTGGGTGGGAGAGATCTGGAGACATCTTTCGCCATTAAAATGGTCTGACTATCAGACTCGATCTGATTTTCCATTTTTCTTCTCCCAAGAAAAAATGGAACCACATTTGATAGATTAGGGGTAGAATTGGTTGGAAAATTGAACGAGGAGTGTTATACTAGATGAAGTAGTTGAATGATGAGATTTTCGAAGAGATTTTCCCCATGAGCACTTGATAAATTTTACAAATCTGATTCAGGGAATTGTGATCATGATAATGGCAAGCACTGATAGCACTCAATGTCATGATTTTTGGGAAAAGGGAGCTCTATTGTAAATGTTATAAAAGGCACAATTTTGTCGTGCAAAGGGTTAGAGGTTGGAGTGTGAGGAGTCGGGACTAATTTTTTCTAATAGAAAGCCTGACAGAGCCCATCCTTTTTTGAGAAGTTGTTTGAGATATTGTATATCTCTTTTATATCAAGTTTAATCGTGTCAAGGTGGTTGTGAGCCTAGGGCCATTGAAAAGCTCTGATATTGTTCTAGAAACTTTCCCCTGTTGAATAAATTTGATCAGATTCGAGTTATTATTTGTTGTCTTGATCAAAATATTTTTCTTTCATATCTGAATGTATGCGGGTATTTTTTCTTGTTTCTATTTCATTCTTGTACTAAAATTTGATTCAATCACACAGGTCTCAATCCTTGTGATAGTTTAGTGGCATCTATAATTTCATTTCTCAAGAGAGCTTTCACCTGGAAGTGAAATAAATGATTTAGACTTAGGTTTCTTTCATCTGTTTGACAGAGATTGTCTGTAATGCTCTGGGTGTACCTTAGGCATGATTTGTCTTAAATCTTGATGCTTTGTTGAGTTCTCTAACTTGAGCTTTCGTGTTAGAAATCTAGTAGGTTGTGTGAAAATGTGTTGATCTGGGCCTCCATTAAAGCACATATTCTAGTTAAAGAAACATTTTAGATGTCCTATTGCATTCTATTGGTCTAACTTACCATTTTATAATGTTTCTCAAGGATATAGTGAACCAAGTTCATCCTGCCTCACCTCCAACCCAAAATCTAATTTAAAAACAACTAATCCTACCCATACTACCACTGTTTGTCCTGTGTGCACACAAATGCATATTTTCCATTACCAAAACATGCAGAAACAGTCAGGGTTTCAAATGTCTTTAGTAGCCTAAACCTTGCCCAGAAAATATCTCCACTATCTAGAGTGACAACTCGTGAGAGTTAGATTTTGTTGCATTGATCATATTTTCTCCAAGGTCTCCCTAAAATATTTATTAGGAAAGATATCTACATATTCTCCATAAAAAAAAATCTACAAAAGGGTCCTCTTACCTTGGTTGAAAGACACAACCTAAAATAGTTACTATAGATCAAATCCTCTTGAGGGAGCTATCCATTTCTCCACATTTGAGTGACAGAGGGCTAGTTATATCTCATACCTCGCTACAAAATGACTCACCATTATCTAATCTATCTTTAAGCTTTCTCTCAAACTGGTGACGCTACTCAGAATTTGAGGGAGAATCAATTTATGATACCAACAAGAGGCTCTATTCAAATATCTAAAGTCAACACACAGCCTAATTTATCCATTTTTCTTTCTGACTGGGACAAGATCTACAACCCAACTTGAGTGCTTGATTGGAAATATGATACTTTCTTCTATCAGCTTGTTCAACTCTTTCTTCATCAGAGGCTCAATATGTGGGTTGATTGGTCTCTGCTTCTACCTGATGGGTTGAGCAGGTGGATCTAGTTTGATTGTTTGTTGTGCTAGATTTGCATTTAACCCTATTAGGTATTCATATCTCCAAGAAAACACATCTAGAAATTCTCAATAAATTTTTATAAATTCATACCTTTCTTGTTTGGTTGACACTTTTCCAATTTGAAGTGTTTTGTCTTCTCCCACTAGGATTGACTCTAAATCTTCTCCTTTGATCTGTATGTTTGCTTTCTCCTTTTTGAATTGATCATTGGGATTGAAAATAGATTCGAGTGTCATAAATCCTTTGGGAAGATTGTTCATATGTAGCTGTACTATCTGATTCTTGTATTGTTGCTCTAGTCTACTTTGGTTTCTAACTGAGAATTTAGCTTCTTCTTACAAAAATTTAATGATCTGCTGATCATTTTGGAACACTTTCCAGCATGTGTTGTTATCTGGCATTGCTGACCTCACAACCACATGGATATGTGGTTGTTCTCTGTCTCTCCTAATGCTTTCAACCACATCAAACATTGCTCCCACTGTTGAAAGTCTATCCGTAGCTTCATTCTCCTTCATGGTTATGGACACAATATTAAAGGCCTCAAAATCCTCCATGAGATCCCATATCCTACTTTTTTAGTTCTTGAGTAGGTCATTTTTGATAGCATTAAGTCTTGTGACCTGATTGGCAACCCAGTTCTCTATCACTAAACACTTGCAAGTTCTTGATCCCCAGCTTCCTTACCCAATGAATACCTTGGACTAAATCCTCATATTCACCAATATTTTTTGAGCAAGCAAAATGGAATATAAAGGCTAAATAATATCTCATACCTCTAGGGGACATAATCATTGCTCCTCCTCTAGTTCCATGTCTACTCCTTGACCCATCAAAGAACAATTTTCATACCTCATTGTCATCGAGGTATTCTAGCTTAAGTAGATCAAGAAGGGGATGATTCTCTTCCCGTAGGCATTATACACCTAGATTAGATTCTTGCATCTCTTTATAGGGGTAATAAGTATGAATTTTTTTGGCCCAATAATCAAGAGTCAAGTCTGGGATACATCCCACATGGGTATTTTCTTCAGACGTTCTTAGGAAGTCTTCTTGATCAAAATCTGAGCAATTGGCATTGATTAGGCTAGACACATAGGATTCAATATGATAATCGACAATAGGTTCAGATATAATTGTGGCCTTAACCCCATGTATTATCCTAAAGAGCATATGTGACGAATCAGCAGACAGGTAGCCTCCAATTTTGGCAGTAAAGTCTCTGAACAGACACAAAGCGAAATGCGGTGGTAAATCTATGATTGACACGTTTTGCAAAATAGTTACATTGGTGCAGGCATGCAGAGTGAGGCTTAGATCCCTGATGATTCCCATAGTGGTCACTTCTTTCCCATCTAATTGGACTAATCCTCTAGATATGACTTCATATTAGAGACCGAACAGATCAGCTATTTGTTTCGGCATCACAAAACTACTAGCCCTAGAATCAATAATACAATTTTGTACCAATTTGTCTCCAATAATTAAAGGGACATAGAAGGGAGGAGGTCTCAGGTTCTTACCTTGTTGTTCCTCATGGTTCCTCCCTGGTTGATCTACATTGGTAAGCACTCTCTCTTGTTGGTGAGGGGGGTGATTTTAACTTGGCCAATTTTCCATGGCAGTTTGCAATAGATCCCTCTACCCTAGAATTTCTAGTGACTCCCATAGTGAAATATTCACACTTATTCTTCTCATTTTCTCAATAATATTGAATGATCTATCCTTTTTTCACCCCTTACCAGACATATTTATCTCTTGTACATCACTTTGTTACAACCAGTGCTTGACTGGGTTTAGGAGATGGCTTGGATTAGTTTGGCATATTGGGAGTTGTGCTTGGAGCACTAAGAACTTGTGGAGTGATAGAAGAATGAGGGTCACCTGAGTTCAGTGGTTGGCCCTCTCCAATATTCCTCTTTTTGGACTAGGTATTGGTAGCCAAACCTTCAGAAGGGGACTGATTCATTCAACAGAAGTCTTCAACCTGCCAATTGACAAGCATAGTCTCTCCTAGAGTTTCCACATTGTAGAAATTCTTACTTCTGATCTCACTCTTGGATAGGTTCTTATGGCACCATACTATTTTACACAATCAAGGCTTGATTTATAGCACCATTAAAGCACATTAATTGGTTATGTGTTTGATTACATGGAAAACACCAATCATATTCTTGTGCCATATTGTTCTGTGATGGAACCAATTCCCTTGATGTCGAAGTTGTGTTTGGATCATATGACCTGAAAGGTCTAGCAACTTGGGGTTTTCCTTGGTTCTATATTTGATTTGCAGTGTGAGATGGTGGCCTGTTTTGTTAATACTGGGGTCTAGCTTTATATTGACCCTGAGAGTGAGCCTGAGACTTATAAGGCTTGGAACTCTGAGCTTGTTATCTTCTGATAGTTACTAGCTCATTCCCCAGGTTCTAAAGATGTTTCATGTCTTCCTAGAGTTCCTTAGAGGTGTTAGATTATGAAGTGGAAGCTTCAACTCAACTCAAACTCCTGGGGGTGGGTATAAGAGCTAATGTAGGTGTTTGGCTAGCATCTGGGCTTCCTAACTTAGGGTATAGAGGTATGGATGGCCTAAGGGAAATTTTACTAGCCTAAATCAAATGGTTCCTAGCCCCTATGGAAAGGCTAAAGGATGCAGGTAATGTAGTGCCCCCCACTGACTTAATCATCAAAGAAATATTAGAATTTGAATCCGTAAGAAAGTGTAAGAAGGTAGCTTCATTAGTTGGCTTTATTACTATTTGAATTTTATCCCAGGTCCACTAGAATCTGAGGTTGAATTATGTTAGCTACTCATTTGGGGCTCTCTTTATTGTTGTTAGTTGTTCCAATAAAGATAGGTTATCACCTTTCTCTCCAAATTAGATGTGAAGAGTTGTGCATAGGCTAATTCCAATTCTAGACAGAGCCTGCCTCAAGACTCCTGAACCATTGTGAAGCCTTCCCTTTGAGTAAAGAGGCAAGAACTTGACTGTAATGTCCCTCTCATGAACCTTGTGGATTGTACAGACATTTGTAATATCTTGGACATGATCACCAGGAGAAGTTTGATTTTTCCCAGTGAAAAAATGGGATACACTTTTAATGATTTAATAGTAACTAGATTTTATGAATTCAAGGCGAGTGGACTACTGCCAGTGAAGTTAACATAAGGATTTGGCTGAGCCATCCTGATCAGTCTGAGCACCCCCTTGATTGAATGAATGGTCAGCCAAGAGGAGGTTTTGATAAATCTCTGCTTGGTGGAGATAGAGACCTCTGGGTTCTTCTTCCTCTTCACCCTCGGTCTGGGGATAATTTTAGATAGACAAAAAATCTCTCTTCTCTTTTTCTTGACAATGTTTGTATTCTTCTCATGAACTTGCTTGGACTTCTAAAACTAGTAGATTTGTTTCTTTTGGAGTTTCTAGAGGTACAATTTTAAGGATTCTTAAAATCTAGAATCACAACAAGTGTACATTAATTCCTACTCTAATAAGATGGAGACTTCTTAGTCCCACCGGATGTGCCAAAATTATTAGTGCGAAATCACAACACCCCCAAATGAGTTATACAAGTCTTGTTTTTGAAGGCAGGGTCATTTCGTGTGATTGCATAACATTGAACTTTCCCTAAGGTGTGGGACCTTGCAAAAAATGGAAAATTTCTCCAGACTAAAGACTTGTTCCTTATTCCTCTATTTATATGCATATGTTAGGATTTTGCATAGGATCTATCTCTATACCTAATCTAAAACTTGCCAAGGAGACAGAGATAAAAGATTATAAGGAATAAGAGATAACTAAACTACTAGGTGATTTACCAAAGGAATGATGAACAATTATTTTGCTAATAGACACAAACCAATAAAAATGCATACAATAAACAAAGCACAGATAGCCAGATCTATAATGGGAGACCAAATGAAAGCAAAAGAGACAAGAAAGGAACTAAGATCGATCACAGACATGTTTTATTTGTCTGTGGATTGGTATAGTTCATTACAAAATAGACAAATGGAAAAACATATCACAATTTTAAAGGGAAGGCCTGAACCCCACAAATCCCTTTGCTAGAAGGAGAAGGTAGCTTGCAAAATGGATAATGTCCAACCCTTTACAATGAATCCTACCCCCGTATTTATAGATTCGATTAGAGAGAAGAAAGAGAGAGAGAAGTAGTAAAAGTAGGTAAAAGCTCAACCACTGCTGTTAATACTTCTAAAGAATCCTACCCCCAGATCCATCTTTACTGCATCAATCCTTAGTTTGGAACATTGAAGGAAGAGGGAACGATGAAACAGATCAAATCTAATCTGGTTGTTGAGGCAAGATTATACCCATTCAAATTTTGTATCACGTCCGTATGGATGGGCAGGAAAAAAAGTGGAAAAACGGGTCCCCCTTTTGATATGGGACAAGTGGCAGCCAAATTAGAGCAAAAATTGGGCTTTTTCCTAAACCGTTTTAAGCCCAAGGGCCTCAGATATTTTTTGTTTCTTCCTCTGTAGCATCACCCCCTTAGTGTCTAACCCTACTATTTCATATTTAAGTCTACCTATAACTTGGAGAATGAATTTAAGACATGGAAATGGCTCGCCAGAGTTGTTTTCTTTTCCAAATGGTCCATCAGTCTCTCTTAGCCTCTGCTACTCCATGGTTGAGTCCTTCTACGACCAATTTTGTAGGATTGGAAATAGTTTTCTCATGTTCCTCTTATGCGGGGTCATGACTGATCCAATATTTGGCATGGGGTGAAATATGGATAACAACTTGACTCATCCCCTTGGTTATTAAGGGTTACCCTTCAGATGTAGAATATGTTTTATATTGGGACATATTGTTGTGGACTACCAATTAGAAAGGAAAAAATATGTGATATCTACTTGTTGGAAAGATGACCTTACATATCATGCATTGATTAATGAGAAGACAGATGGGTCCCCTAATTCTAATTTTGAATTGGAGGATTGTGTCCCAGAAATTCATTTTAGTGATCTCTTGTGGCGCCAACAATTGTGCCAATTCCAAGCGAAGAGAAAAAGGATAATTTACCTCCTTCATATCTTATAAACAACAATTAATATTAGTCGATCAATTCTATTGAATTTATTCTTCGAGTTGAGGATGTCGTAAAGGTCTGGAAAGTGATTTATAAGAAAAAAATAAAATTTCTAGGAAAACCACCATTCCTTTCTTGTTGTTTTGCTTTTCTTGCACCACGGGGCATTAATTTGTCTTTTGTTTCTTGTATTACTTATGCTTTTATATCATATTTTAGGAATTTTTTTGTACCTAGGTTAGGTCCCATTCAAAAAAACCCTATTTACCCTTATCCAAAAAATAAATATCATTATTAATGTGTTTGGATTGAATCCCAAATGAACATAGATTAATTTCAAGTCTTATTCCCTTTTTTTGATCAAATCAATGATATTCGGCATGAAAAATTTGGATTTCAATATTATTCTCAAATTTATCAAACATCTAATAGTTTATCCAGGGCATGTATTATCCCTAAAGGTCACCTTTTATAATTCAAAATATTCCAGTATTAAGATAACATTTTTATAAATAAACAGGGTTGACCAATCCCTTTACCGATTATAGTGAAATTCTAAATAGATATTACATTGAAGATTATACACTTCACGATGTTAGCCATGAATCCAAGAATAGTTAATAGTAGAAAAACATATATCTAAAGTATTTACCCTATCAACATAAATGATATACAATCACCCCTAAAACCGTAGTGTATATGTAGCATGAAACCTTCATAAGAAGGGAATGTGGACATGACACAAATTATTACCATGATGCCACCTCATATGCCTCCAAATAAACTATATTTACACACATGTCAAAGTCTTTAGTTTTTTATTTTCGAGGGGGGCATCATTCTCCCTCCCAAATATACATGAGCCAACCTAGGCATATGGGCGAGGAAGTTGTAAAAAAATGCCACTCTCTTTTTCAGTCCTCTAAACTTGGGATCTACATAAGTAATGGGAACCTTTAGAGTAGCCACATCTAGATTAGGAAGCCAAAAAATTGTAGAAATATTTTCATAATAGTAATTATTTACCCGCATCAAAAATATTTTTCCACAACATTGAATATCCTCTTTAGCACCACGTAATATTGACTAGTGATGACACTCTCCATTGAAAATCCTTAACCAGAAATGAGACCTGTCAACAAAAGTTCCCTTTTCATCCACCCCCAAAATTTAGTACAATCTGATGAGTTATATGCATGAAGTGGGAGGAAATTTAGACTTCCACATGTTTATCATGCTTAGTTTAGAGAAAAGTATCCACAAAAGACTGAAGCATATTCTCAAATTACATACGAGTGATCAACAAGCCCAATACACCCAACAAAGTGAATTAGAAGGATCAAATTGTATGATAAATATCAAGTTAAAAATACTCATTTTTCATTACCATTTAGACATCCATCTCTCATTTTGTTCTAATTAAATGAAGGCGACGAAATTGGTGATCTTCCATTATGAACTACATAATAAAGGAAGGGAGAAGTATGGCATGAAAAGTGGATGAATGAGATTAGATGGCAAGGCATCCCTATGGAATGGGAGGCTCATGTGAGGATTAATTAACATCATCATAATAGTGAATGAAGATTGGTGTGATGATATTGAAAGTCAATCCATGCCAAAACAATGATGGGATTATGTCATCTACTTGGTGGAAATATTTCTTTCCATATCATATAGTGATTACTGAGAAGCCAAAGGGTGCACCTAATTCTAATTTTTATTTGGAGGACTGTGTCCTTGAAATTAATTTTAGGGATCTCTTGCGACGCCCAACAATTTTCCCAATTCTGTGTGAAGAGGAAATGGAGAATGTACCTCCTACGTAATCCTACAAATGATAATTCATATATCTGATCAATTCTATTTAAGTCATTTTTCCTGTTGAGGATGTCAGGAAGGATTGGTTCAAGTGGTTAATAATAAAAAAAAGTGTATTTCTAGAAAAACAAGTATTCCTTTCTAGCTATTTTTCTTTCCTTACGCGACAGGGTAGATCTTTCTCATTTTTTTCTTATAGTCATTATCGTTTTATCTTGGGTTTTAGGAATTTTTTAACATGTCTTGGGTCCCAGTATAAAACCCCTTATTTGTCCTTAAAAATAATATATATATTATTATTAACTTTTATGGATTGAATCCCAAACGAACATGGATAACTTTTAAGTCTTATTCTATTTTTTCATCCAATTAATGATATTCACCATGAAAAATTTGGATTTGAATAGTATTCACCATTTTATCTCTAACATATAAGAGTTTATTTTTGGCCATGTATTATACCTGAAAGTAAACCTGTTATAATTCTAAATATTCTATTATTAATATAACATTTTTATAAATAATTAGGGGTTGAATAGTCTCTTTACCGATTACATTAACATTATTTTAAGATGTACATTGAAGCTTATACACTTAGATATTTTAGCCATGAATCCAAGAATAGTTAATTGTCTACAGTTTTTAGCCTATCCCCAAGAATGATATACAATCACCTCTAAAAAATATAGTATATATAGCATGAAAACTCCATAAGCATGGAATGTGAACATGTCACAAATGATTACCTTGATGTCACATCATCTTCCTCCAAATCCAGTATCTATGGACACTAGTCAAAGTATTAAGTTTTCTGGGAGGGGGGTTCATTCTCCCTCCCAGAGACACATACCTATAATAAAAAC
This sequence comes from Taxus chinensis, assembly GCA_019776745.2. Classification (NCBI taxonomy): domain Eukaryota; kingdom Viridiplantae; phylum Streptophyta; class Pinopsida; order Cupressales; family Taxaceae; genus Taxus; species Taxus chinensis. The sequence goes on from CM034148.1 coordinate 151,705,472, forward strand.
CAACGATGTGGGTGAGGAAGTTATAAACCAATTCCACTATCTTTATCAATTCTCCAAATTTTGTAGCTACATAAGTAAAGATATCCTCTATAGAACCCCCGTATAGATTACAAAGAAAGCACCCTATATAAATATAGTCACAATAGTAACTTGTAACTTACTCGAAAACATTTCCACAACATTAAATCTCATCCCTAGCTATACATATTATTAATTAGCCATGATACCCTCCATTGAAAATCCTTATTCATAAATGAGACCATGCAACTAAATTTCCTATTCATACACCACAAAATTTAGTAGAATCTGATGAGTTGGATGCATGAAGTGGGAAGAAATGGAAACTTCCACATGATTATCATGGTTAATCTAGAGAAAAGTATCCACAAATATCGAATCATACTCTAAATTTACATGGAGGTGACCAATAAGAAATATATACCCAACAATGTGAATTGCTTTAATAACATATAAGGAAGGATCAAATTGTATGATAAAGATCAAGTTAAAATTCTTTTCACTCATTACCATTTATAAATAAATATCTTACTGAGACTTTCATCAAATGAAGGTGAGGAATTTGGGGATCTTCCATTACTAACTACCATTGGATATAATAGAGGAAGGGGGAAATATGATATGAAAATTGGATGGAAGATATGAGGTGGAAAATAATCCTTATGGAATGGAAGGCTAATGTGAGGATTAGTAGACATCATCCTTATAGCGAGCTAAAATTAGTGTGATGATATTAACAGTTAATAAATGATAAATAATATGGGCTTAGATGTGACGTAGACAATCATTTACCAAATAGAGGTTTGTATGTGTGGATGGAAAATAAAATAATAAAATGTACCATAAATCATGTCAAGGTTTAGCCATGATATCAATCTCTTGCTCTAGTTTGTGAGGCCCATATTTTGTAAGGAATCTTGTCACCCTATTAGCCAACTAATAACAATGTTGAATGTTCCATTAATGTAAATTGGAGGGAATGTGTAAGGATTGGCTAGGGATGTATTGAATTATGTAATTTTCGGGCATGCAGTATTTTAAAGCATTAATGATTATTAATGACTCCCCTTCTATGCAGATTTGAACGATGCCACATTTTAGTGCCATACATAGCTCACGAATTAATGTTGAAGCCTTGACTACATTACTAGTTCCATCCTAGAGGAGGAATGAACTTTCCCTAATAAAGGAACTGTGATTCGGTGATAACAGTTCTGGTCAAGCCGAGTCTACGAACAAGAACCTACTAAGAATCATCAGAAGGAATCTTGATGAAAATCAAAGGACTTGGCACGCAAAGCTCAAATCAGCCCTATGGGCTGATAGAATCACACCCAAGAGGTCTACAAGAAGCTCTCCATACAAGCTTGTGTATGGGAAAGAAGCAGTTTTACCTACATCATTCGAGTTGCCAGCGTTGGAACTCATGAAACAGTTAGAACTAGCTGAGTTTAAGCCTATGGAAATTAGGTATGCAGAGCTGATGGAATTAGAAGAAACAAGCGATCATGCAATGTAGACCATAGAAAAGGATAAAGAATTGGTCAAAAAGAGTTTTGACAAGAAATCTAAGGCTAGGATATTGCAAACTGGAGATTTGGTACTGAAGTGGGATGCTGATCGTGTAATGTAGGGAAAGCATTCCAAGTTCAACGCCTTATGGAGTGGCCCATATATGATCATTGAATGTAAAGGTAGCAATGCCTTCCGGATATCTAAGCTGGATGGTGAAGAGTTGTAGATTTCAGTCAATGGAATCTATCTCGAACGTTGCTACTAGAAAGAGAGCTTCTTACCCTTGTAAATATTAATGTAGGATTTCCATTCCTCTAAGTGCTTATGCACATTGTACTATTATTAGAATTTTTTTTTTATTATTTCCCTAAGTGCTTGTGTACATGTCCTATTACTACTAGTATGTGCATGTTTGCAGTTCATTAAGCCTCTGGGAAAGAATTTGCAGCCACAGAAGAATCAGATCAGAAAAATGTTTCAATGGCTCAAGGATACATGTTTTCAAATTTCAGATCAACTGAGAGATTATCAAACAGAATCTATGCCCAATGGATAGCTACGACTAGCTGGCCATTATTCATATGTCAGGTAGACAACCCCGCTGAGTTGCCAAAATTGTTAGCCAAAATTCATCCCTCAAGGTAATTTTGATAACATGCATCAAATTCTTTAGTCCCAAGCAAGTAGATTGATTCAAGGTCTGAAATCATGTTTTTGGGGCCCCTTCAGCTTCTCTCTAACTCTCCCATCTAAGAAAAAATGGAAAAAATGCAAAAAATAAGGTCACACGACTGTTTTAAAGCATTGCGGGTCTGAAGGGTGCGGATCTTACCAGTGCAGGTCGTACCAAGGTTCGTCGTACCAAGTTCGCAGCTGAAATAAAAAGAAAATCAGCTAAGTCAGACATTTTTTTCCTAGGTAGTCTGCGGGGAAGTTGGGATGTCGGTATGTGTGGGATGCGAAACGGCCGATTTTCCACAACTCAGTCAATTGCGGGCGGTGCGGAGATTTTCATCCGGGACAGCCGGGACAAAAATACGCGCGGGACGCGCAAAGGTAAAAAGGTTGTAAACTGGGACAAGTAGGCCCGAATCGGCCGATGCAGAAGAATGTGTCCGGGACAGCCAGGACAAGCAGACCCGATTATGCCGCAATATCTGCAACTCAAAAGAAAAGTCAACGTTTGACTCCCAAAACTTCAAATGGCCATAACTTTTGACTCAGAGCTCCGATTTTCACAAAATTGGACTTTCTAGAATGAGCACGATGCCCTGGATTTATTATTTTTAATGAGGGTAGATATATTTAAATAAAATAAACATATTCGGCTCCAGTCAGTTAATGTTCATTCCCGTCAAAAGACAGAAAACGCCTGCCAGACCCAAAATGGCTGCCCGCACTCAGAAGTCCATAAATTTTGTATTTCTCAACAAAATCACACAATATTAGTGCTGTTGGAATCTTGGCTCTGAGGCTGACACACAGTAATCAAGAAATTCTAGATTTGATAGCAAATCTATGGGTATTTTTTTATAAAATGTGGCCGGGTTCATAACAGTGTTTTATTTGGTAGTTGGGAGTGCAATTAAGAGGCATGGTCATCATTCTTTCTTTACTGCAGCACCTGGGACAGTATGGGGAGCCTATTTCAAGTAACACACAATCATTTCACTCCATTTAATGCCTCTTACAAGTGGTTGAAGGACAAATTTTGGGATTTCCATTTTCCCCTTCTCTCTCTCTTCTCATTTTCTTATAAATTGGAGTGTTGGACTCATTGTAAGGGGAGGTAGTTTTTGTAGCAAAAATCTACCAAAACTGATTTGTGAAGCCAATGTGTTATAGGCCCTTGTTGTGGACTCCTTGCATGGTGATCCAGGCCCTTATCTTGTAACCGATTGAACTGTGCATATCAGGAAGCAATAAAACATAAGTTTGTGGATGCATCTTCCCCTACTGTGTCTTCTTGCATTATTCTTGCGCCCTTCAACCTTGATTAGAAGAATATTGTGTCTATTATTATGTTCTTGCAGGGATCCATTATCATTGTGTATGTTTGAAATATTGTTGTGAATGCATTTTGCTAGATTATGGAGAACTGTCATCACCCCTTCTAGTGTGTGCTTTGCTTTTGTATCTCACGCATTTGAAGACTACTCTCACACCCTCCTTTTCTGGTGTATCACCGCTTTAGTGTAGGATTTCATTTTATACATTCTCTCTCCCTGGTCCCTTGGAAATTTAAATTAGAATAGTTAGTTTTCCCTGCATTAGAGTAGATTGTGGCAGGTAGTTTAGGAGCAAGAACCAGCTTTCTCTGGAGGTCTATCTCAAGTAGAAAGTCCCACAACTTGGAGATATTAACCATGTTATCCAATCACACCGTGAGTTCAAGTATGTGCACTTGTATAAACATAGGGGTGCTATGATTCGGTGATAACAGGAACCTACATAGAATTTTAGGAAACAACTAGTTCAAGATATCCCTAGGTTTCCTTTTCAAGCCCCATCATAATTTAGTTTGAAGAAACTAGAATTCAAGGGTTAAATTTAATGTTAAAAATATTTGATGATAAACACATTTATTATACCAGAGCTATGAATCAGAGTGGCAGATGAGAAATTTTTCAAATTGGGACATGGGGGTGGACTTGGGTCCTTAATGTCCATCGAATGATATGCATTCATATAATCCCATTGTGTTTAACTTATTCCACATGGAGAACTTCAAATCCTACCTCAAGGTGTCCCCATGACCATTTATTGAAAATGGAATCAATGAAAATTGGAACTTATTTTGATGATTACAAATTACTTATTACTCACCAATAACCCAAAATCTTGAATTCATTAATTTAAAGTTTATTGTTATAATATATTGTTATTTAAAAAAAACCATTAAACATTACCAACATTGTTAATTGAGTACAATAAATTCATATAGTTATTAATAATGAAAAGGGATACATTGCAAATCTTTACAAAATTGGCAATGAAACTGTATAAGTTAAGTTAGAATATTCATTTTATTATGTGGATAAGTAGGTGTTATACATTGGAATCCTGATGGTGGTGGGGGTATACGTTTAGTGAGTTTTAAAATCAATTCATATTTTAAATTTAATTTTCCTTTAATTTTTAAATGGATATCATTTAGCTGTAAGGGGTTGGTCTTTCTAGAAAGGATTGTTCCCCTTCACTTCTTTGTGTTTCTATCTTTACATATATTTGTATTGTTTTCTTCTATATTTATATCCCACAACTTGTGTGGGAAACTTGTACAAATTTCCTTATGAATATAACTAAGTATTTCTCTAATTAATTGTCTATTATTTACGTTCTTTATAATGTTCTTAATTTCCATAATTGGATGAACATTTTAAAATTATCTGATTAATACACTTGCATATAATCATAAGGAAATTAATAATGAACTATTCATACATTTTCTAATCATCCTAAACTAAGAAAACTGAAAAAATGAATGAATCATTGAATGATCATCCTAAAGATGCAACCTTCTTCCATTTCTAATAATTTTTAAATCTTAAACTTGATTCCTTGTTGGTTTCAGTGTGTCCTTTTATTATATATGATGCAATTCTCATCTCCATCAAGAGCCTACAAAAATTATTAATGGATGATGCATGATTCTATTAAAAATGACAAAACTAGAATGACATCCTATATGGGGAATGTGCATTTTGAAACCTGATTCCCAAAGTGCTCCATGAGTTGGAAATGGTAATGTTCTTATTACTTGAACTCTCTCTGGGTCAATTGTCAATACTTTCTTTGATACAATATGACCTAGAAGCTTGCCTTCATGGGCCAATAATATACATTTCTTGGGGTTCAATGATACCCCAAAACTTATGAACCTTTGGAACACATGCCTTAGATGGAAAAGATGGTCTGCTACATAATTGGAAAACATGGAAATGTCATACAGATAGATCAATACTATTTTTTTGATCAGTCCTCTGAATGCCATATCCATTGCCCTTTGAAAAGTGGCTCCGCTAGTGGATAATACAAATGGCATTTTCCTGTAAGCATAGGTGCCCCATTTGGTGGTGAAATCTATTTTGAATTGATCATCTTCTTTCACCATGATATGGTTGTACCCCGAGTAGCTATCTAGGAGAGAGAACCTTTCTGACCTAGACATTACTTGCAAGATCTGATCCATTGAAGGGAGTGGATAGTGATATTTTAGGGAGGTGTTGGTCATCAAAGTAGTCTCGCCCCATTTTGCCTTTGAAATCCATCGATTTACGACCTCTGTCACATTTCATTTTCCTTGTGTTGTGTCATGGTTCCATTGGGACCCACCTTACGACACATGTAAGGCTCATTTTTCAAGGGCGGAGGTGTAAAAAAAATGGAATTTTTTTCCATTTTTTCAAAAGGTCGTAAAAAGTCAAAGCAAACCCCCAGGCTTGTTTAAAGTTGAATGTTCCTCGTGGATGGCCCAAATTCAGAGTAAAGATCAACAGAAACTGTGAGTTTGAATATGATTTTCCCCCATTTTTCTAAAACATGCATCAAAGTGTGAGTCTTCATGATTTCTTTGTATTTCCTACATGCCAAATAGAGAGGGGAGTTAATTTTGATATCTATGTTTGGTGAGGGATATCTAGAGACATCTTTCACCATTAAAATGGTTTGACTATCAGACTCAATCTGATTTTATTTTTTTCTTCTCCCGAGCACCTAAGGAACCAGATTTGATAGATTAGGGGTTGAATTGGTTGGTGAGTTGAACGAGGAGTAATCTACCAGATGAAGGAGTTGAATGCTGAGATTTTCGAATAGATTTTCCCCATGAGCACCTGATAACTTTTATAGATCTGGTTTTGGGAATCGTGATCATGATCATGGTAAGCACTTATAGCACTCAAAGTCATGATTTTTGGGAAAATGGGGCTGTATTGTAAATGTTATAAAAGGCAAAAAAATTTCATGCAAAGGGTTAGAGGTTGGAGTGTCAGGATTCAAGACTGATTTTTCTAATAGAAAGCTTGATAGAGCCCATCCTTTTTTGAGAAGTTACTTGAGAAGCTTTTATATCTATTTTGTATCAAGTGTAATCATGTCAAGGTGGTTGCGAGTGTACAACCATTGACAAGCTCTGAGATTGTTCTAGAAAATTTCCCCTGCTGATTAAATTTGATTAGATTTGAGTTATTCTGTGTTGTCTTCAAAAAAATGTGTTTGTTTCATATTTGAATGTATGCAGGTAGTTTTTCTTCTTTCTATTGCAATCTTGTATTAAAATCTGATTCAATCACATAGGTCTCAATCCTTGTGACAGTTTAGTGGCATCTGCAATTTCATCTCTTAGGAGAGCTTTCACATGGAAGTGAAATAAATGATTTAAACTCACTTTTCTTTCATCTATTTCATAGAGATTGTCTATAAACCTCTGGGTGTACCTAAGGCGTGATTTGGCTTAGATGTTGATGCTTTGTTGATTTCTCTAACTCTATCCTTTGTGATAGAAATCTTGTAGGTTGTGTGAAAAAGTGTTGACTGGGGCCTCCATTGAAGCACATATTCTAGTTGAAGAAACATTTTAGATGTCCTGTGGCATTCTATTGTTCTAACTTACCATTTTGTAATGTTTCTCAAGGATCTAGCGAACCAAGTTCATCCTACCTCACCTGAAACCAAAAATCTTATTTAAAAATAAATAATCCTACCCATACTACCCCTGTTTGTTTTGTGTGTGCACAAATGCATAATCTCCATTACCAAAGAATGTAGAAATAGTCAGGATTTAAAATGTCTTTAGTAGCCTGAACTTTGCCCAAAGAATATCTCCACTATCTAGAGTGACAACTCACGAGAGTTAGAATTTGTTGCATTGATAATATTTTCTCCAAGGTCTCCTTAAGATCTTCATTAGGAAAGATATCTCCTTCTTCTCCATAAACAACAAGCTACAAAAGGGTCCTCTTATCCTTGTTGAAAGGTAAAACCTAAAATAGTGAGGATAGATCAAATCCTCTTGAGAGTGCTATCCATTTCTCCACATTTGAGTGATTGAGGGCCAGTTACATATCATCCCCGGATATAAAACAATTCACCATGATATAATATATCTCTAAGCTTCTTGTATTAAAGTTCATGCTTCTTGGATTACAGTTCATATTCAAACCCTGGTAGAACACTTCTTGTATACTCCAAGTGTTATGATCAATTCTTTCAGTGGTCACACCTAGTGCACTAGCTTTCATTTGATAAATCTGGGTTAAAAAAAGCCATAATCTTTCCATTTCTAGTTTCTAGCATTGAAAGACATTTGACAGATCATATTTAGTGCATTTCCACAACTAATGTGGAAATCCTTAGTGGCGACTACCTATTGATCTAATTTTGAATGAGTACCAGTGTCTTAAAACTCTCTCTAAGTCAGATTTGTTACTAATATTTGCAAAGCTGGAAGGAACAAGATATTTCTTTGCTAGGGATCCTGCTAGGGCATTGTTTCTAGAGCTAGGAAAAGAAAAATCATAAGGAAGAAAAGCCTAGAGAGATGTGGGAGATCAGCAGACAAGAAGAGGGATCTCCATTGATGAAAGTGATCGGCCCATTATTAAATATTGCAATTCAAATGCTTCTAAATTAGATAGCCTCTTTCTGGAATTGAATTCTCCAACTGGAGAGGGGCTTTCATTGTATTTTGAAAGGTTTGCTTCTCATTTTTCCACTATCTTTTCAAAATTTGATAGGGATATCCAAGAGACAAAGGCCTTTAGGGGATCTCCATTTTGAAAATTATACTCCTGTGTCCCAAGGACCCTCTGCCCCTCATCAATTTGTCACCCCTCTAAGGTCACCTCCTCAAAACAACATGGCCAAACCCCCACCCTGACCTCCATTTATTGTAACCAATTTTGGTCCCATAAATTTTGTAGGGATGGCTGGTTATCCAAATGTAGTTCCTTAAGAAATAAGGAACAAACTGCCAAAGTTCCAAGGAAACAATGTTATAACTGGTGATTAACATTTAAAGATTTTTATCAATATGATGGAAGATTTTGAGATTGAACATGAAGATGTGTATATCAAGTTCTTCATCCATACTCTGGAAGAGGATGCAAGGGACTGGTATAAAGCTTTGCCAGATAACTCTATTGATTCTTGGACTGAGATGAGCAATGCATTTAGATTGCAGTATGGTGATAGAACTAACCCTAGGTTTCTCTTGAAAGAATTTGAAAACATAAAAAAGAATCCTAATGAGTCAGTACATGATTTCAACACAAGGTTTAATAAGACCTTAAGGAGATTGCCTGTTCGGATAAGGCCATGTGATGAATCATGTTTGATCAAATATTCTTATGCATTTGATAAAAAGGTTGCATACTACTTTAGGGACATAAATCTTGCTAATTTGAGGCAGACCTTCACTATGGATTTGCAAATTGAAAATAGTATCAAGGAAATTGGAAATCCTCCTAAGAGGGATGGTGTGAAGATGGGTATCCCAAAAAATCCCCAAACAATCAAGGCTGCAGATTTGGAAGAACTTGTGAAGACTTTGGCAGGGACTGTCAATGAAATTTCCTACAAATTATCCTAGGATAGAAGGGAATTGGGAAAATCTCACAATGTCAACACAAGAAGCAAGGCCAAGACAGGTTCACAAATCACCAAAGATCTGATGATAGAGGTAAGGCACCTGTTGGTTTTGGAAATAGACAGTCCTAAGCTAGGGATAATAAAATAGTACCTGATCCTTTGGCTGCAAGAGTTGTTGTGGTGGGGGATACAAATGTCATTGATTTGTGTGACAGATGTTTAATGCCCCAGGATCCTTGTGAAGAAGATCAACAAGAAGAAGAAGAATTAAATGATGATACTGATGATGACATCTATATGATGGGTTGCTCCACGAGCTCACAACAAGGGGAAACTTCAACTAAGGTGATAAGTTCCCGAAATGCTACCACTTTTTGGGACTGCATTCATAAGGTACCTATTCTTCCTCTCTTTCATACTTTAGAAGTAGATATTATACAAGCTTTTAAATTTCCTAATAATTACTTTGAATACTTAAGGGATTTAATGATAAAGAAGTATGATGGATGAATACCATCTAAGGAAGATAGACAGTTACTGATGAATGTTGGTGTTTCTCAAGAAAAGGAGTATAACACAAGAAGCAAGGCTATCAAAGGTGTAGGGCCTCAAGCCAAGCCAAAAGCTCCCTTACTTTCAAACATTCCTAAAGAGGCTCCTAGGAAAGATGCACCTACTAAAAGCCCTGTAGTTCCAAATAAAAATCATACCCCTCCCCATGCCCAATCTATATTAATTCCTGTACCACCTAGTGAGTGTGTTGGATTTCCTTCCAATACTACCTAACAAAAGAGTGTCCCATATGACATTGCCCAAGTTTTGAGTCAAATAAAATTATTTGTTCCAAATGTTGAGTTTCTTAGGATTCCTGAGAACAAAAGGAGAACATTTGAATACTTGGGGTTGAAAGAAGAGAACACTGCCCTAGGTAGAAATGTAAATACCATGGAGACTCCTCCAATCATTGAAGAATTAGAGACACCACCAACATTGGAGTAATTATGTGAGCCATGTGAGGTCTATTTGGGGACATCCTTTGTGGACTCTCAACTAAATTTGGATCCATTCTTCAGTGCCCTGATCATTAGCGATAGACTGCTGCACAACTACATTTTTGACTCAGGGGCATCATGCAATGTCATGCATCTGGAAGTCATGAACTAGCTGAATATCAAAGTAAAAACAACATATGGGAAGTGTACTGATATGGAATCTAGAGAGGTGTCAGTGGTAGGGTGTGTGAAGGGTCTGGTGGTGCAGCTTGTAGCTTACCCACGTAAAAATTTAAAACTTGATGTTGTCATTATTGACTACCCAACCAAGTGGGGCATGTTGTTGTCTAGAAAATGGGCTACAAGTGTTTTTAAGAGTGTCTAAATGGACATGTCCTATGCCACCATCTCAATTGAGGTAATAAATGTTAGGTTGTATGGGGCAAAGAAGATGTTGCACCTTATTGAAGATCCCAACAATGCATCCTATGAGGTATTGTACACAAGTGTTGATGTTGATAAGTTTGTAGGATTTGCTAATGGAAAGGAGCACAAGATTGAAGAATGTAGGCGTATTGAACAAGTGGGCTCTCCTTAGACTCTATTGTTTGAGGTAGATTTCTCCAAGTTTGGGAATGGTGTTGGTGTTGTTCTATTTTCTCCAGGTCAAGAAAAAATTATTTTTTCCTTCAAACTCAACTTTGAGTGCAATAACAACATTGTTGAGTATGAGACACTATTTTTGGATTTAAGAATTTCTTGGAAACATGGTTTCAAGGACATCATTATGAAAGGAGACTTGGAATTGATAGTAAAACAAGTCAGAAAACTGTATGCCACAAAGAATCAACGAATGAAATAGTACAAGCATGCAGTTTGGGATTTCATTAAGATGTTTGATTCATTCAACATTGTGCATCATGATAGGAAGTTCAATGAATTGGTATACAAACTTGGAGTGTTCTGGTCTCATTTTGACAATTTTGCAGTGTCCCCATATTATGAATATGATGTGGAGGTGTTGACAACAACCTTTGTCCCTAACAACATTAAACACTGGCAGGTATTTCATGTTGATACTCAAATCAGAAGATTTCTATAGAATAAGGGATAATTATTTGATCAAAGTATTGATTGGGAGCCAATGGTATGTGACACAGAGGTAACGGAAACCTTGTTTGGCAAGGGAATCATCCATCTAAATACTAATATCATTCCTAGAGGGATGGTGGATCTTGAGTCCAATTTTGATAATGTTGATCGCTTTATTAAAAGATGCATAACAACTTCAAGGATATTGAGGAGCATGACCTTGGAACAAAGGAGCAGCCAAGAAAAATTTGGTTAGGCAGCAATCTCAACAAGGAGGAGAAACAATCATACATCCAATTGTTAAAAAAGTAGCAAGATTACATGGCTTGGACCTATTCTGAAATAAAAGCATATAAATAGGACATGTTTCAACATGAGATCCCCTTGGAGTCTAATGCAAATCCATTCAGGTAGAAACAGAGGCCCATCAATCCAATCTTATCCCTCAAAATGCAAGAAGAACTAAAGAAGTTAAGAGATGGAGGGATTATCCAGCCCATAAGGTATTCTTCTTGGGTTGCAAACCTAGTGCTAGTGAGAAATAAGAATGGTGAAATAAGGTTGTGTGTGGATTTCAGGAATATAAATAGAGCATCAATGAAGAATAATTATCCTTTACCAAATATGGAGAACATGCTACAGTTAGTGATTGGTTTTGAGTTACTTTCCATGTTGGATGGTTTCTCTGGTTATAACCAAGTTGTGGTGAAGGAATCAGAAAGGATCAAGACAACCTTTACTACTTCTTGGGGGACCTATGTTTATGTCAAGATGCCCTTTGGTCTGATGAATGTTGGAGCCACCTTTCAAAGAGCAATGGATGTTGTTTTTTCTGGTTACATCAATGAGTTTATTGTAGTTTATCAAGACGATGTAACTGCATTTTCCAAGAAGAGAAGTGATCACCTGCTGCACTTGAAGAAGATGTTGATAAGATGTAGAGAATATGGCATCTCACTCAATCTAAAGAAGTGCCATTTTGGACTGCAGAAGGAAAAGTTTCTTGGTCACATAGTGTCACAAGAAGGGGTGATGATTGATCCAGAAAGAGTAGAGGTCATCAACAAGTTCCAAATCCCAAGGACTAAGAAGGGAATTCAGTCCTTCTTTGCGAAAATAAACTTCATTAGAAGATTCATATCAAACTTTGTTGAGTTGACTATTTCAATCACTTCCATGCTGAAGAAAGACTAGGTCATCGAATGGGAGGAGGTTGCCATCCAAGATTTTAATGGGATTAAAGAGGATCTAAAGCATGCACCTGTTTTAGTAGCTCCATATTATAAGAAGCCCTTTCAACTATTCTCTTTTGTTTCAGAGAACACTATTTCTTCTGTCTTTCTACAGAAGGATGATGAAAGGTCTGAGAGGCCAATTTCCTTTTTCAATAAGGTATTGCAGGGGGCTGAGCTAAAGTACACTATTATGGAGAAGTAATCATTTTCCTTAGTAAAATCAACAAAGGTTTTCAATCCTTATATTCAAGTTCTAAAATTGTTGTTTATGTCCCCCACACCATGGTCAAGGACATCTTATCATAGATGGAAGTCTCAAGTAAGAGGAGTGGGTGGGTGAAAATGTTGCAATAATATGACATGGATATCCAAACCACGAAGCTGGTGAGAGGTTTGGGGCTTGAAAAGCTTATGGCTAAGAGAAACTTGCAAACTATTGAGGTAAATGAGGTAGAAGAAGGTAGGGTATATGTTTTTTAAACATTGATGAGTTCTGAGTGGTACAAAGATGTAATTTTTTATCTGAGACATCTGAACTGCCCTAAGTATTTAAGTAAGAACCAAAAAAGAGCCCTTAAGTTGGCTTCCTAGAAATATGTCATTACTGATTATGGGCTAGCTTGGAAGAATCTAGAGGGAGTCCTCTTAAGGTGCATTACTAAAGTAGAATCCCCCAAGATAATTGCTGATCAACTTGACATATGCATCTAATTACAACCCCCAAAGAAATGGACAAGCTGAGTCCAGTAATAAAAGTTTGCTGAAAATTATCAGAAGAACATTGGAGTAGAACAAGAGAAAGTGGGGTGAATAGTTGAAGTTCACTATTTGGGCAGTTAGGATCACTTTCAAAAGGGTCACTGGAAAGAGTCCATTTGAGTTGGCATATGGGACTCAAGCCATGCTGCCCCTTCATATGCAACTATCTTCTTATCAGTTCATTTAACAACTGGAGGATCAGGAGGTAAGTCCTTATGATGCTCGCATTAACCAGATTGTTGAGCTTGATGAAGAAAGGATGAAATCTTACCAAAGGCATGTAAATTTCAGAGAGAAACTGAAGAATTTATTTCACCAGAAGGTCACTCTCAGAGCTTTCAATGTTGGTGATCTTGTGTTGTTATGGGATAGTAGGCATGAAGATAAGGGCAAGCATGGTAATTTTGATTCATTATGGATGGGCCCTTACTCCATTGATATCAGGATTTGTGAACATACCTTCTTCTTAAAGGATTTGGATGGTGAATTTCTTGAGCTTCTTATTAATGGCAGGCATTTGAAGAATTTCTTGGATTGATTCCCTAGGATCAAGAAAATATTTTGTATAGTGTATATTTTGTTGTTAGTTTCCTTTCTTTTGTTTTTTCACTCGCAGTAGTCCTTGGTGACATGTTTTTGCTAGTTTCTCTATTTGTTTTTGAAGATAGCTCTATTTCTCTACTTTACAAGCTGATTCCGTTGCCCAATAGATATTTTTGGCACTTGGTCTGTCATTGTTCTTGTGGCACTCAAAGGGAGTGCCCATCCCTGAGTCAGAGCCAATGTTGGTGCTCAAAGTAGTCTTGCCCCGTTTTGCCTTTGAAATCCATCGATTTACGGCCTCTGTCACATTTAATTTTCCTTTTGTTGTGCCTGAGAGGTCCCTCCCTTCCTTTTGTTTCCATTTTTAAATAGTTCATGGGTCAACTATCATGTATACGTCCATATTTGTCTCCTCATTTCTCTGTTCCTCTGAAAAAGATCTGTACTTTGGGTCTCCCGTTCTCTGTTCATAAAAAAACATGGGTTCTCCCATTATTTTAGTTCTCCACAGTCAGGATTTATGATCCTTTTCATTTATACCCTAAATTATTGAAGAAAGATGAATGGATGTAGCTCTGAGGAATGTATTTGAGCCTTGCAACATTCCTAAATCATCTGTCCTTAGAGAAAATTTTCATCTCCAGGCTTAAACGGTCATTTTTCAGCGTTTTACGATTTGACGAGTGTCTCTTTCCTATCAAAGTTATTCCTCATCATTCAGTGGTCATGCGGATTCTTTTTGTTGGTTAGAGGATGATGGATAAATGCTTTAACTCATCAATTTTTGATTTTTGGAAAATAAGGCAAATTTGGTCCCATGGTTTCGCTCTATTCTGATTGGTTCTTTTGGTGCTTACGTGTCTTCTCCTGATTGGATGGGGCACAGAGGGTTTGTATTTGAAACTTGATATTTTTAGCTACTTTGGTAAAAAAATTGAACTTGCCCCACGGCCCCGCCAGGTTCTTAATAAAGAAAATTTAAGTGGCAGGGAAAATTTCTTATTTTTTCCCTGAGGGTGTCCACGTGTTCATTTTTTATTTGATGCAGCTCAGTGGATCACTCCTAATCTTTGTGGAAAATTTTAGCCCAAGGTTTGTCCACGTGGAGGTCATGTGGAGGTTTTCACTACCTTTCCCGAACTTACACAAATTTTTATGCAGCTGATACAGTTTGGCAAAACAGAGACACGTGGTAAGCCCACACTCATTCAAGGTATAAAATTTTTGGGACCATCTCAAGGTGCACCATGGTGACATGTGGTAGTTTAAAAAGTAAAAATGGTGGGGAAGTGGACCATTGGAGGCAACTTGGATTTTTTTCATCTTGTCCTCAAAAGAATTAAAATCTCAAAATGGCCCGTGAGCTCGATAAAAGAAAGGTCAAACCTTGCTCCGGTCAACGACGGAGGTGCGGACTCTTGGGGGAAACTTAAAATTTTTTCCACTTTTTCTCAAAAGGGTTAAAACATCAAAATGGCCCATAGAGCTGACATGAAATACTCAATATTTTGCCCCGATCAACAGCAGAAGGGTGGAGCTACGGGGAAAACTTGGAAAATTTTCCCTTTTCCAAAAATGAGGTAAAATGGTAGAATTTGGCCATGGTTCCATTGGGACCCAACTTAGGACACGTGTTAGGCTCATTTTACAAGGGAGGAGGTGTGGAGAAAAATGGAATTTTTTTTCCATTTTTTCAAAAGTTCGTAAAAATTGAAAGGAAACCCTCGGGCCTATTTAAAGTTGAATCTTCCATGTGGATGGCCCAAATTAAATGTAAAGATCAATGGAAACTGTGAGTCTGAATATGATTTTCCCCCATTTTTCTAAAACACGCCTGAAAGTGTGAGTCTTCATGATTTCTTGGTATTTCTTACATGCAAAACAGAGAGGGGAGTTAATTTTGATATCTAAGTTGGGTGGGAGAGATCTGGAGACATCTTTCGCCATTAAAATGGTCTGACTATCAGAATCGATCTGATTTTCTATTTTTCTTCTCCCGAGAAAGAAAGGAAGAACATTTGATAGATTAGGGGTGGAATTGGCTGGAAAATTAAAGGAGTGTTATACCAGATGAAGTAGTTAAATGATGAGAATTACCCCATAAGCACTTGATAACTTTTACAGATCTAATTTGGGGAATCGTGATCATGATCATGGCAAGCATCGATAGCACTCAATGTCATGATTTTTGGGAAAAGGGGGCTTTGTTGTAAATGTTATAAAATGCAATATTTTTTCATGCAAAGGGTTAGAGGTTCGAGTGTAAGGAGTCAGGACTGATTTTTGTAATAGAAAGCTTCACATAGCCCATCCTTTTTTGAGAAGTTGTTTGAGATGTTGTATATCTCTTTTGTATCAAGTTTAATCATGTCAAGGTAGTTGTGGGTCTAGAGCCATTGAAAATCTCTGATATTATTCTAGAAACTTTCCCCTGATGAATAAATTTGATCAGATTCGAGTTATTCTGTGTTGTCTTGATCAAAATATTTTTGTTTCATCTATGAATGTATGTGGGTATTTTTTCTTGTTTCTATTTCAATCTTGTTCTAAAATATGATTCAATCACACAGGTCTCAATCCTTGTGATAGTTTAGTGGCATCTATAATTTCATCTCTCAAGAGAGATTTCACCTGGAAGTGAAATAAACGATTTAGACTCACTTTTCTTTCATCTATTTGACAAAGATTGTCTATAAGCCTCTAGGTGTACCTTAGGCATGATTTGGATTAGATCTTGATGCTTTGTTGAGTTCTTTAACTTGATCCTTCGTGTTAGAAATCTTGTAGGCTGTGTGAGAATGTGTTGATTTGGGCCTCCATATAAGCACATATTCTAGTTAAAGAAACATTTTAGATGTCCTATGGCATTCTATTGGTCTAACTTACCATTTTGTAATGTTTCTCAAGGATCTAGTGAACCAAGTTCATCATGCCTCACCTCCCACAAAATATCTTATTTAAAAACAACTAATCTTATCCATACTACCACTGTTTGTCCTGTGTGCACACAAATGCATAATTTCCATTACCAAAACATGTAAAAACAGTCAGGGTTTCAAATGTCTTTAGTAGCCTGAACCTTTCCCAAAAAATATCTCCACTATCAAGAGTGACAACTCGTGAGAGTTAGATTTTGTTGCATTGATCATATTTTCTCCAAGGTCTCCTTAAAATCTTCATTAGGAAATATATCTACATATTCTCCATAAACAACAAGCTACAAAAGGTTCCTCTTACCCTGGTTGAAAGGAATAACCTAAAATAGTTAGGATAGATCAAATCCTCTTGAGGGTGCTATCAATTTCTCCACATTTGAGTGATTGAGGGCCAGTTAGATCTCATCCCTAGCTACAAAATGACTCACCATTATCTAATCTATCTTTAAGCTTCCTCTCAAACCAGTGATGCTACTCAGACTTTGAGATAGAATCAATTTGGATACCAATAGGAGGCTCTGTTCAAATATCTAAAGTCAACACACAACCTAATAAATCCATTTTTCTTTCTGACTGGGACCAGATTTACAACCCAACTTGAGTGTTTGATTGGAAATATGATACTTGCCTCTATCAGCTTGTTCAACTCTTTATTCATCAGAGGCTCAATATGTGGGTCGATTGGTCTCTGCTTCTACCCGATGGGCTCTGCTTCTACCCGATGGGCTATGCAGCTGGATCTCTTTCGATTATTTGTTATTCTAGCTTTGGATTGAACCCTCTTAGGTATTCATATCTCCAAGTAAACACGTCTAGAAATTATGGGCAAATTTGTATAAATTCATACCTTTCTTATTCAGTGGACACTTTTCCAATTTGAAGTGTTTTGTCTTCTCCAACTGGGATTGACTCTAAATCTTCTCCTTTGATCTATATGTCTATCTTCTCATTTCTAAATTGATCATTGGGATTGAAAACATATTCGAGTGTCATAAATCCTTTGGGAAGCTTGTTCATATGCAACTGTACTATCTGATTCCTGTATTGTTACTCTACTCTACTTTGGTTTCTAATTGAGAATTTAGCTTCTTCTTGTAAAAAGTTAATGATTTGCTGATCATTTTGGAACACTTGCCAGCATGTGTTGTTATCTGGAACTGCTGGCCTCACAACCACATGGATATGTGGTTGTTCTCTGTCTCTCCTACTTCTTTCAACCACATCAAACATTGATCCCATTGTTGCAAGTCTATCCGCAACTTCATTCTCCTTCCTGGGTATGGACACAATATTGGAGGCCTCAAAATCCTCCATGAGATCCCATATCCTACTCTTGTAGTTCTTGAGTAGGTCATTTTTTATAGAATTAAGTCCTGTGACCTGATTGGCAACCAGTTCACTGTCACCAAACACTTGCAAGTTCTTGATCCCCAGCTTCCTTACCCAATGAAGACCTTGGACTAAATCCTCATATTCACCAATATTTTTTGAGCAAGCAAAATGGAATATGAAGGCTGAATAATATCCCATACCTCTAGGGGACATAATCATTGCTCCTCATCTGGTTCCTTGTCTACTCCTTGAGCCATCAAAGAACAATTTTCATACCTCATTGTCATCGAGGTATTCTAGCTTAAGTAGCTCAGGAAGAGGATGATTCTCTTCATGTAGGCATTAGACACCTAGCTCAGATTCTTCCATCTCTTTATAGGGGTCATAAGCATGATTTTTTGTTTCCCAATGGTCGAGAGTCAAGTCTAGGATACATCCCACTTGGGTATTTTCTTCGGAAGTGCTTAGGAAGTCTTCTTGATCAAAATCTGAGCAATTGGCATTGATTGGGCTAGACACATAGGATTTAATATGATAATCAGCAATAGGTTCAGATCTGATTGTGGCCTTCACCCCATATCTTGTCCTAAAGAGCATATGTGAAGAATCAGTAGACAGGTAGCCTCCAATTTTTGCAGTGAAGTCCCTGAACAAACATAAAGTGAAATATAGTGGCAAATATATGATTGACACATTTTACAAAATAGTTACATTGGGGCAAGCATGCTGAGTGAGTCTTAGATCCTTGATGATTCCCATAGTGGTGAAAGTTGTCCCATATAATTGGACTACTCCTCTACAGATGACTTCATATTAGAGACCCAACTGATCAGCTATTTGTTTGGGCATCATAATACTACTAGCCCCAAAATCAATCATACAATTATGCACCAATTTGTCTCCAATAATTAATGAGACATATAAGGGAGAAGGTCTCAGATTATTACCTTTTCGTTCCTCATGGTTCCTCCCTGGTTGATCTACATTGGTAAGCACTCTCTCTTGTTGGTGAGGGGGGTGATTTGAACTTGACCAATTCTGCATGGCAGTCTGCAACAGATCCCTCTGCTCTGGAATTGCCAGTGACTCCCATCGTGAAATATTCACACTTATTCTTCTCATTTACTCAATAATATTGAATGATCTATCCTTTTGTCACCCCTTACCAGACATATTTATCTCTTGTACATCATTTGTTACAACCAGTGGTTTACTGGGTTTAGGAGATGGCTTGGATTAGTTTGGCATATAGGGAGTTGTGCTTGGAGAACCAGGACCTTGTGGAGTGATGCAAGATTGAGGGTCACCTGAGTTCAGTGGTTGGCCCTCTCTAATATTCCTCTGTTTGGACTGGGTATTGACAGCCACACCTTGAAAAGGGGACTGATTCATTTAATATAAGTCTTCAACCTGCCAATTGACAAGCATAGTCTCTCCTGGAGTTCCACATTGTAGAGATTCTTGTTGCTGATCTCCCTCTTGGATAGGTTCTTGTGGTACCATACTAGTTTACACCATCAAAGCTTGATTTAGAGCACCATTGAAGCACATTAATTGGTTATGTGTTTTATTACATGGAAAACACCAATCATATTCTTGTGCCATATTGTTTTGTGATGGAACCAATTCCCTTGATGTTGAAGCTATGTTTGGATTGTATGACCTAAAAGGTCTAGCAACTTGGGGTTGTCCTTGGTTCTTGCTCTAGTTTGTAGTTTGAGATGGTGGCTTATTCTGTTGATACTGGGGTCTAGCTTTATATTGATCTTGATACTGAGCCTAAGACTTATATGGCTTGGAATACTGAGCTTGTTGTCTTTTGATAGTTACTAGCTCATTCCCCAGGTTCTAAAGATGTTTCATGACTTCCTGGAGTTCCTTAGAGTTGTTAGATGATGAAGTGGAAGCTTCAAATCAACTCTGACTCTTGGGGGTGGGTATAGGAGCTAATGTAGGCATTTGACTAGCATCTGGGCTTCCTAACTCATGGTATAGAGGCATGGATGGCCTAGGAGCAATTTTACTAGCCTGAATCAAATGGTTTTCAACCCCTATGGAAATGCTATAGCCTGCAGGTAATGTAGTTCCCCCCATTGACTAAATCATCAAAAAAATATTAGAATTTAAATCCCTAAGAAAGTATAAGAAGGTAACTTCATTAGTGGGCTTTACTACTATTGGAATTCTATCCCAGGTCTGCTCGAATCTGAGGTTGAAGTCTGTCACCTACTCGTTTGGGGCTCTCTTGATTGTTGTAAGTTGTTCCAATAAAGACAGGTCATCACCTTTCTCTCCAAATTAGCTGTGAAGAGTTGTGCATAGATGATTCCAATTCTAGATAGAGCCTGCCTCAAGACTCCTGAACCATTGTGAAGCCTTCCCTTTGAGTGAAGAGGCAAGAACTTGAATGCAATGTCCATCTCATGAACCTCAAGGATTGTACAGACTTTTGCAATATCTTGGACATGATCACCAGGAGAAGTTTGATTTTCCCCAATAAAAAATTGGATACTCCTTTAATGATTTAATAGTAACTAGACTTTATGCGTTCAAGGTGAGTGTACTATTGTCAGTGAAGTTAACATAAGGATTTGGTAGAGCCATCCTTATCGGTCTAAGCACCCCCCTTGATTGAATGAATGGTCAACCAAGAGGAGGTTTTGATAAAGCTCTGGTTGGTGGAGATAGAGACCTCTGGGTTCTTCTTCCTCTTCTTCCTCTTTCTGGGGATAATTCTAGATAGACAAACAATTCCTCTTCTCTTTTCCTTAACTGTGTTTGTATTCTTCTCATGAACTTGCTTGGACTTCTAAAACCAATAGATTTGTTTCTTTTGGAGTTTCTAGAGGTACAATTTTAAGGCTTCTTAAAAGCTAGAATCACAACAAGTGTACATTAATTCCTACTGTAATAAGATGGAGACTTCTTAGTCCCACCGGGTGTGCGAAAATTTTTAGTACGAAATCACAACACCCCCAAATGAGTTATACAAGTCTTGCTTTCAAAGGTAGGGTCATTTCATGTGATTGCATAACATTGAACTTTCCCCAAGGTGTGGGACCTTGCAAAAATGGAAAAGTTCTCTAGATTAAAGGCTTGTTCCTTATTCATCTATTTATATGCATACGTTAGGGTTTGGATAGGATCTATCTCTATACCTAATCTAAAACTTGCCAAGGAGACAAAGATAAAAGAGTATAAGGAATAAGAGATAACTAAACTACCAGGTGATTTACCAAAGGAATGATGAACAATTATTTTTCTAAAAGACACAAACCAATCAAAATGCATACAATAAACAAGTCATAGATATCCAGATCTATAATGGGAGACCAAATGAAAGCAAAAGAGACAAGAAAGGATCTAAGATCGATCACAGACATGTTTTATTTGTCTGTGTATTGGTACAGATCATTACAAGATATCCTAAAGGAAAAACATATCACAATTTTAAAGGAAGGCTTGAACCCCACAAATCCCTTTACTAGAAGGAGAAGGGAGCCTGCGAAATGGATAATGTCAACCCTTTACAATGAATCCTACCCCCATATTTATAGATTGTATTAGAGAGAAGAAAGAGAGAGAGAAGAAGGAAAAGTAGCTCGAAGCTCAACCATTGTTGTTAATGCTTCTAAAGAAATCTACCTGTAAATCCATCTTTACCGCCTCAATCCTTAGTTCGGAACCTTGAAGGAAGAGGGAATGGTGAAATAGATCAAATCTAATCCGGTTGTTGAGGAAAGAAGTTCTTTCATTGAAAGGTTAAATACATTTCCTCCATTTTCCTTCACCTAACCTCCTCAAAATTAAAGTTTCAGGCCTCCATGGCGTGGGTGAGCCCAAGATATTTCCAATAGTGTCAGATTCATGATATTTCAAGTAGTCAGTCGAAAGATATGCCCATTCAAAAAATTTATTCGGCCCGTATGGATGGGAAAGAAAAAAAATTGAAAAATGGGTCCCCTTTTGATATGGAACAAGTGGCAGCCAGATTAGAGCAAAAATTGGGCTTACGGGTCCACAGTTTATCTTTTTGCCTTATTGCGTAAAAAATGCAGAACTTAAAAAAATCCCGCAGCCCCAAAGCTCCACCTGGACACGTGGCTCCTTTTGGTTGGCTGGGGAATGTGCTTCCATCTTTGTCTTTGTGCCTTTTGAACGAAAGGAAATTTTTCAATTTTTCCTCCGACTTCCCACTTTGGTTTTGACTTGGGTTCACACGCTGAATTTTTCCTTGGGTGGAGTTGTGTGCCATTTTGCAACTTTTACGACTTTTGAAACAAAAAGGGGTAAAATACCAACTTTTCCCCGATGGCCCACTTTTCCCTAGGACACGCAGCAGTCTGGTACTCATTTGGAAACCTTTTCTTTATTCAATATTTGAATTAGCACCATGAAGACACTTGGCATCCTCCACCGGCCTGGCTCATGTATTGACTATTCAACTGATTCTGCCCCTTTTGATATAACACTTGGTTGTTTGAGGAGCATCGAGTTGAAACTTTTTGGTCTCCACTGATATGTAGATTTTTCAATGGTCCCTCTGACTTTTTAGACTTTGAGCTACGTGGCGAGCTCATGTTCATTTGGGTCTCTGCCTTAAGACCAACTCTTGGAGATGCACCTTGTTGACACTTGGCATTCCCCACTTACACTTTTATACTTAGATAATTTCGAGGCCCGCCTTGTTTTCCTTTTGACTCTGTTTTGACCATTTGCTACATGGAGGGCTAGCACAAGTTTGAGTCTCCGCCATGGACTTCCTTTCCAGTTTTGTGCCAAGCTGATACCTGGCACTTCCTTTTTGGTTGAAGAATTTTTAACGCCCCGCAATATATTTGGGGTTTTAGAAGCATGGAAGCTTGGCACAAGTTTGGAATCCCCTTTTTGGATTCACCTTTGGAGAAATGCTATTAAGACACGTGGCTCCTTCTACTGCCTCCTCCATATTTAATCAGTTTTAGGATTTTTCCTAAACCGTTTTGAGCCCAAGGACCTTATATCTTTTCTATTTCTTCCTCTTTTTGTTTTTGGTTCCTCTATAGCATTGCCCCTTCTTGTCTGACCCTACTATTTCATAGTTAAGTCTACCTATAACTTATAGAATGAATTTAAGACATGGAAATGGCTTGACAGATTTGTTTTCTTTTACACATGGTCCATCAGTCTCTCTCGGCCTCCACCTACTCTGTGATTGAGTCCTTCTGCGACCAATTTTCAAGATTTGAATGAGTTTTCTCATGTTCCTCTTTTGTGGGGTCATGACTGATCCAATATTTGGCATGGGGAAAAATATGGATAACAGCTTGACTCATCCCCTTGGTTATTAAGGGTTACCCTTCAGATGTAGAAGATGTTTTAGATTGGGACATATTGTTGTGGACTACCAATTAGAAAGGAAAAAATATGTGATATCTACTTGTTGGAAAGATGACCCTACATATCATGCATTGATTAATGAGAAGACAAATGGGTTCCCTAATTCTAATTTTGAATTGGAGGATTGTGTCCCAGAAATTCATTTTAGTGATCTCTTGCGGTGCCAAGAATTGTGCCAATTCCAAGCGAAGAGGAAAAGGATAATTTACCTCCTTCATATATTATAAATAACAATTAATATCAGTCGATCACTTCTATTGAATTTATTCTTCTAGTTGAGGATTTCGTGAAGGTGTGGAAAATGGTTTATAAGAAAAAAAGAAAATTTCTAGGAAAACCACCATTCCTTTCTCGTTGTTTTTCTTTTCTTGCACCACGGGGCATCAATTTTTCTTTTGTTTCTTGTAGTCCTTATGCTTTTATATTATATTTTAGGATTTTTTTGTACCTATCTTAGGTCCTATTCAAAAAACCCTAGTTACCCTTATCCAAAAAAGAAATATCATTATTAATGTGTTTGGATTGAAGCCCAAATGAACATAGATTAATTTCAAGTCTTATTCCCTTTTTTTGATCAAATCAATGATATTCGACATGAAAAATTTGAATTTAAATATTATTATTGAATTTCTCAAACATCTAATAGTTTATCCAAGGCATGTATTATCCCTGAAGGTCACCTTTTATAATTCAAAATATTCTAGTATTAATATAACATTTTTATAAATAAGTAGGGTTGACCAATCCCTTTACCGATTATAGTGAAATTCTAAATAGAGGTTACATTGAAGATTATACACTTCAAGATGTTAGCCATGAATCCAAGAATAGTTAATAGTAGAAAAATGTATATCTAAAGTATTTAACCTATCAACAGAAATGATATTCAATCACCCATAAAACCGTAGCGTATATGTAGCATGAAACCTCCATAAGAAGGGAATGTGGACATGACATAAATGATTACCATGATGCCACCTCAAATGCCTCCAAATAAAATATCTTTACACACATGTCAAAGTCTTTAGTTTTTATTTTCGAGGGGGAATCATTCTCCCTCCCAAATATACATGAGCCAAACTAGGCATATGGGTAAAAAAATGCCACTCTCTTTTTCAGTCCTCTAAACTTGGGATCTACATAAGTAATGGTAACCTTTAGAGTAGCCACATCTAGATTAGGAAGCCAAAAAATTGTAGAAATATGTTCATAATAGTAATTATTTACCCGCTCAAAAATATTTTCCACAACATTGAATATCCTCTTTAGCACCACGTAATATTGACTAGTGATGACACTCTCCATTGAAAATCCTTAACAAGAAATGAGACCTGTCAACAGAAGTTCCTTTTCATCCACCCCAAAATTTAGTACAATCTGATGAGTTATATGCATGAAGTGGGAGGAAATTTATACTTCCACATGTTTATCATGCTTAGTTTAGAGAAAAGTATCCACAAAGACTGGAGCATATTCTCAAATTACATACGAGTGACCAACAAGCCCAATACACCCAACAAAGTGAATTGGAAGGATCAAATTGTATGATAAATATCAAGTTAAAATACTCATTTTTCATTACCATTTAGACATCCATCTCTCATTTTGTTCTAATTAAATGAAGGTGATGAAATTGGTGATCTTCCATTATGAACTACATAATAAAGGAAGGGAGAAGTATGGCATGAAAAGTGGATGAATGAGATTAGATGGCAAGGCATCCCTATGGAATGGGAGGCTCATGTGAGGATTAATTAACATCATCATAATAGTGAATGAAGATTGGTGTGATGATATTGAAATTCAATCCATGCCAAAAAAAAAATGATGAGATTAGACGTGAAATAGACAATCATTGTCAACCTAGCGGTTTGTATGTGTGGATGGAAAATAATGTAGTTAAATGTCACATAAATCATGCCAAGGTTTAGCTCAATTTTAAATCACTTTCTCCATCATTTTTTAGGGCCATAATTTATAAGGAAGCCCATCACCCTATTAGCTAACTGATAGAAATGTTGAATGTTTCACTAATTGAAATTGGAGAGAATGTGTTAGGATTAGCTAGGGATGTTTTCAATTATGCATGTTTCATGATTTCTATATTTAATAGCATTAGTGATTACTAATGAATCCCATTATCTAAATATTTGATCGATGTCTCATTTAGGCCCATAAATAGCCCATGAAATAATGTTGCAACCTCCACTAGATTACTAGTTCCATCCTGGAGGTGGAAAGAAATATCCCTAAGAGAGGAACAAACATAGTATTTTATGACACAACTAGTTCAAGAGATCCCTATGTTACCTTTTTAATCGCCATCATAATTTATTTTGAATAAAAAAAAATTCAGGGGTTCTATTTGACTTTGGTCCTATTCATTATATTCTATGTGTGATTTAATATGCTAAACCCATTAACAGGAAAAATATTTGATGATAACTGTGTGTATTATACCTTCGCTATGAATTAGAGTGGTGGTGAAACACTTTTTCAAAGTGGGACATGGGGTTGGGTTTGGGGTCTGTAATATCCACCGAATTGTCTGTATTTGTAAGATCATATTTTGTTTCACTTAGTCTACCTGGAGAAGTTTGACAAATACCTAAGGGTGTCCCCATGATAACTTATTGAAAATGGAATCAGTGAAAAATGGAACTTCGTTTGATAATTAAAAATTCCTTGATACTCACCAATAACCCAAAGCCTTCAATACATTAATTTAGAGTTTATTGTTCAAATATATTTTTATTTGATAGTAACAATTAAACATTACAAAAAAAATTAATTGACTAGAGTAAATTTAGATCATTATTAATAATGAAAAGGAGTACACTGCGAATCTTTATAGAATGGAAGTGGAATGATATAAGTTAAGTTCAAATATTCATTTTATTATGTGGATATTTAGGTGTTATATATTGGAAACTTGGTGGTGGTGGGGAAATAATTTTAGTGAGTTGTAAAATCAATTCAGATTTTAAATTTTATATTCCTTTAGTTTTTTTAAAGAGATATCATTTAGTTGTAAGGGGATTCATCTTTTAGGAAATTATGGGTCCCCTTCCCTTCTTAAAGTTTTTGGTTTCAAATATATCTTTATTATTTTCTTTTATAGTTATATCTTATAGCTTGTCTTGGGAACTTGTACAACTTGCCTTAATAAGCAATTGTGTCGGGAAATTGTATAACGTTTCTCTACCTCTATTTCTGATATCACTAGAAAGGTGCTGAGAGAAATTCATTCAATGACTTATTTGAAACAAAACAAATCATTTCAAGAGGTTGTTCAAAAGGGCTCGATTTTCAAAACCATTAACTTTTCCTCTTTATTAACCTAAAACATAATGTAGCGATCTATTCTACTTTAATCTGATGCTAAAGAAAGTAGTAAATAAATGGATTAAAATGCAATAAAATAGAGCCAAACATTCTAAGCTATGAATTGTGAAACCCTAATGAGAAAATATTTTTAGAAAGGCCTTGGTTAATTCATATACTCCTCGAAAATATGTTACAGTGAAGACTACATGAACAAAAGGAAGAAATGACTATACAAGTGCTTCCAAAAGTTAAGATTTGATCTTTATGACTATACTGGGACACCTAGAGAGGGATGGGGATGCCTGGGGTTCCATGGTCTGAGATCTAGACACCGTGGTCTATAAAAATGACCAAGGAACCTAGTTTGAGCTATCACTTAGTGATTACCTTCCTTCGCTTCATGTCATGTGAATGTCACTTAATTGGGATGGATATAATTGTAAATAAGAGATGAAAGAAACACCTACAAAACCCCAGACAAAGTATCAAAACCATAAAAAATAAATATTCATATAAAAGGGTTCAAATTGTCCTTAGCTACCAAATGGATGGACTTATCACTGAATGCTACCCTACATCTCAGACCGAATATAGTTCTAGGTGTGAGTGTGTGTCAATCGTGCTCTAGGTTCTCTTGTGCTAGTCACACTTTGTAAGTAAATAAAAATAACTAGATGTAGAATGTAAAGAGGTGGTGCATGGAAATAAATTAACTCCCCTCATATGAAGTGTGATGTAGATGAATCAACCTTTGTCCCTTTTGATGGAGTTAGATGGATGCAAATGGAGCTATAGATGCCTTGGATGGATACAACCTTAGGTGGAGATATTAGTGATTATTGCTTGGTCCATCATTATGATCTCATAAATTTATATTTATATGTTTCTCTTTTTCTAATTTTGTTAGTAACCCCAAAAGGGTAGACAACTAAAAATATGGAAATCTCAAATGACAAGAAAGTTCCCAAAAGATAAGAGTAAAGTGTAAAGAGGATTAGGGTTCTCTGAAGGGGACCAGGGCACTCCAAGTGCCCCAATTCTAACTTGGTGCCCCAGCCAGGATTAGGATGAACATAAAATGAAATTATAGACTGGCATGTGTGGGGGTAAGACTAAAATTTACGATATAAAGAAAAGTAAAAATCACTAAAGACATGGGTTAATTAGTACTCTCTTCACTTAAGAACCATATGAATACTAATATGAGATAGGTACTAAATAATACCTAAAGTGCATGATTTAGTGACTACATTTTCCCCCACTTTATGATGGTGAGAGAAACACTCAGTAACATAAACTAGATAGAGATGCATACCTAATATCCATGTAGAGTGATGTATAAAATTTGTTGAGGGACTAGACAAAACATGGAGTGAAAATAATAAGATGGAGCATGGAGAATAAAGATGCAAAAGTGTTAAAAGTGATGAGATTGAACCTAAGGAAGAAAAACATGTCTATATTCCAATGTGTGTGATGTGTCTGCATGTTAGTTTATTGTGTGTGGTGTTGTTTCTATATTTGTTGTAGTTTTCTTAAACTACTTATTTCCCATACAAACAGAGATGTAAAGGAAAAGATGATCAAGTAGTCAAATACGAATGTATATGTGTCAAAACCACATGTATATAGTA
This sequence comes from Taxus chinensis, assembly GCA_019776745.2. Lineage (NCBI taxonomy): Eukaryota > Viridiplantae > Streptophyta > Pinopsida > Cupressales > Taxaceae > Taxus > Taxus chinensis. The sequence goes on from CM034148.1 coordinate 151,733,824, forward strand.
AATAGACTGTAATGAAAGTATGAAAATGAAAAAGAAACATGTGAACCTAATGTTCTATGTTGTCCTTAGCTCCCCACAATGCTAAGGACAACATGTCTTGTAAAATTTGTTATGTGTCACAATTCTATAGAATGGTCTGAACCCACTCGTTGTATAACCCAATGTGTCATAAATGAAAAAAATGAAAACTGGATTTTACCAGTACTACATTTTGTAGTGTGTAATGCACAATTTAGGTCCTACTATTTAGGGGCGCATGTGAGGTCACAGAAAGGAGAATGCATCCCCAAAAGAGGAACGATCACATAAACTATACTTATGCCCTACAGGGGGAAGGGAATACATTTTGTATAAACCAAGGCACACATAAATAATTTATAGGATGAAAAAGTGCTAATATAAAGAAGCATGCATGTAGAAAACAAGTCTAAGCTAGAAAGACAATGTGCAAGCTAGAACACAAAAGAAGACAATGTATTCTGCAAAGAGATAGTTCCAAACATGGGACATCACTCATGATGTCACAAGATATAGCAACCACTAAAATGATGCTCCAAGGACACATTAAATCTTATACACTTATTCAGAAGGTTGCAGATTTTTGTTTTGTTTTATGTTATAAGGTTGCAAGGGTGTCAACCCCTAGTGTACCTTAAATTAATTTACACCAATAATAACTACTTTACAAAGGATGGATCAGGTCTAAGTTAAAATATTAAATATTTATAATCTATCTCTAAGGTCAATTAATTAAAATAAACTAGGGAGGTGCCATAATTTAATTTACTTGGTTAAATGTTTGTCTCCTCCTTAAGTTAACATTCATACCCAAAATGATTTAACTTATACTTAGTTACTTTAGTTCCATTATCTTAATAGGTTTAATGTCCATTTCATTAATTTTATAAAACACACTAGGGACTAAAATAATGACTTTGCACACTAAGGTATTTAAATGGCCCCATTCACCCATATGCACATACCTTTAAGTTGATTTAAAACATCCATAAAAATTCTTTTCTACCTAAAAATTGTAGGGTTGATCCTCAACCATTGAATCCTTTCAATTGTGGCCACTAGATCATAGGGTTCCATACTAACCCTAAAATCCTTATGAACTCCTATTAAACCCATTTATTTACCCTGGCCTCCTCATTTGGTCACTCTTCCTTTGTTTAATTTGCCAGTTGCAAAAATGGAAGCCATGGGAGCAAGAAAGGAAGAAATATGGAGGAATTTACAAAAACAAGCTTAGTTTAGATTTGGATTAAAGGTTTATTGGTGTAGTGTCTCCCATTGAATATTGTATAGGTTTGCACTCCAAATCTGGAGTTGTTACAAAATTATTTTTATTTTGAGTTCTTTATTTGGGCCAAACCCTACCTCCATTAATTTTTATGAGATTGAGCACTTTTAATTATCCATTTGAACATTTAATTTCCTTGAACAATGAAATTTTACCTTCATTTTCTTGTTGGAGGTTTCCTCTTTAATTTATTTTTTACAAGCTTAAATTTTAGTTAGACCAAGTTAAAATTTTCACAGGCGCGGATTTGTTTTTTTTCACCATTAGGTGACAAAACCACTAATAAAAGTAGGTTATAAAGTCCTGGGACTTCCGCCCTACCTTAGGTGACAATTCAAAAACCGTTGCCTTTCCTGAGAGGTGATTCTGAGACCGTTGGCTTGCCTAAGTAGTGGTTATGAGACCTCCACTCTGCAAAAGGTGGCGGTAATGTTCCTTAGAAATATAACCTTCAAATCAGAGATTTTTCAAAAAAAAAATCACTAGAGTGTTTTAAAAGTCATCTTGAACTTAAATTTATGTGCTTAAAGTTTACAGTTGAAAGCTTTAATCCATCTATTCATTCCATAGTAAAATTACTCATTTTAAAGCATTTCTTATCTCAATAGTAACAAAAACTACAAGATAATTTTCATTTCGTTTAACAAATTTTCTTTCAAGTCTAAAAGTAGAAATGAACTAATTCTACTTCTAATGTTGTTGTTTTTCCTTACTACAAAATGCATTATTTCAACATAATAATTTACTTAAAATTTATTGCATCTTTCCATTTCCACTACAACCATTTGTTCAAATAACCACTAACAACTTTGTTTCATATTCAAGGTTTCCAAGCATGCACTATTAGTATTTTACAGGTTCTATGTTATTTCTTTCCTTTTTATAACACTATAACTTCAACAATGATAATGAAATTTTTTTTCCTTGAGAATAGCTCATATATTTCAATGCAAAGAACTAGACTTTGTCACAATACAAATTATAACTAAAGATTTTAAACATGGATTTCCATTTTGATTAGGTATTTCTTTACATACTATAATTTGAGGAGAAAGGAAATTATTCAATTCCTCAATGAGCTTCGTTTCAAAATAATTGATAAAACTTGGAAAATGAAACTTACAATAGTAACATTTAGTTTTTTGAGAGATAAATACAATACTAAAAGTCTTCATACCTTAAGTGGGAATAACGTCAAGAAGTGCTTTTCTAAGGTTCAAGGACAGTATTTCATTTGAATGACATCAAAAATTGTCCAATTTTCAGATCACCAATGAGAGCTCAACCATGTCTTCTTTTGATCATAACAGAAAAAATGGGGGAGAGGCAACACTCTCCACCCAACTAATAATCCAATGAGGAGAAGACTTTATCCTCCTCGTTGGCCCCCTGAGACCCAACAACAATGCAATAATATATGGATGCAACTTATGGAAACAATACAAATCTTCCACATCATAATACAAAGATTTCACAACCATACCAAAACACAATCAACACAAACTTCAATCACAAGAAGGAAACTATTAAAATATACAATGGCTTCAGAATGCAAAGCCAATGGATCAAGGATCTATGGGGAGATCACTTATGCCTCCCAATGGGAATTAGGTTCCCACTTTAAAACCCTAAAATATACATCTCAAAAACCCTACACAACTTTTATTTCTCCCTCAAGATCCTCTTATGCCTCCCTAATATATCTTATGTCTCCATCATAAAAACAAAGTAATACATGCAAGTATTTTCTTGTCCAAGGTGGGGCACACAATCCAAATACATCCAAAAAATGAAATAAAATCTTACACCTCCCTACATATAATATCCCCATATCCCTCTCCTACACTACACCTAGGAAATCTACCCATGGAACCCAACAAGCATACCAAAACACTCAATAACATACACATATACACTAATAAAAGACTTTTTACATTTTAACAAGATGTGTAGCTCCTACCTATTCCATGGTAGAGCTTGATCTAAGAGTCACACGACCAAGGTCCTTCAAGCCCACTCCAACACCAACAAGCTCAAAAAAAGTGTGACAAGAAGTCAAAATTTCTCCAACTCCAAAATACAATTGCATGAAAAATTAAATGAAGTAACACTCAAACAAACAAAATAACTAGCATAAATAGAAAAGGGAGAGAGGAGGGTGGAGGTGGTTCCAATACTGTAGGATGCCACATCACTTATCCTCAACTGCTAGTTTCACAAGACAAACCTCAACGCCCAATGCACAATAAATTGGTGGTTGAGAGGAATGTCAAACCTCTTACATACACAATCCAAACCCACACCCCTTAAGGAACAAACTTTAAAATCCATGTAAGCTAAAATAAAATGAAATTCCACTTTTTGTTTTACTAAATCACATAATGAGGTCTATTTTTGAACCCCCAATCCATATGTAGGGTTGGTTTAAGAAATTAAGAGGTATTGGGATAAGTTTAGACTTTTCCCACAAGCCTCCAACTTTGACCTTTACGGCCAAATTTTAATTTCCAAGAGGGGGTAGAGTGTAAAACACTCACTTGAACACATACACACAACTTAAAACACAAAGACCAAAGACTCAACTAATCCATTAAAGGACTCCCTTTTGTCACATATACAAAATTAACTTAAAAACATGATTAATTTACTAATCTAGACAAAAATTAAATAATTAATAAAAGGGAAATACATCACTATAAAATCACATACTAAAATTAAATAAAGGAAATATAAAAGAATAACACACAAGCCCCCTTGATCACAATTGGAGGTAATACCCCCCAGGACGAAACCCCCTAACAACAATTCAAACACACACAACATAACACAAGTTACCATGGTGACCATTGTTGAATCCATCTAGCATTTTGATATGGTTGGTCTCCCACCCCCATTTGATTGTTTTGATACCGTAAATGATCTGCAAAACACATAGAATGACCTCCTTGATAGCCTTGTGTGCATGCAGCAAAATATCTAAGGTAAAATATAAACATATAAATCTACAATCATCCATACATAAATGAAATCATCATCTAGGAAATTAATGTTACCTTTTTAAAATTCCAATAATATCTCAATTTTATATTTCATTAATACCAATAAGATCACAAAATTAGTTCACTTGTTAAATGGGTTACTCAATATGAAGAAAATCTTCAAATGTAAGAATAGATATAAATATGACAACAACACATCATAATAAATATAAAATTTATCTAAGGACCCACACACATCATACTATGAATCAAAATCAAACAATATTCTAAGTATCTCTATCATCTAACATCATGCTATGTCAAAATGATACAATATTATCCATATATATAATCAACAGTATTGAAATCAAAATGTAATAAGTGCCGAAGGGAAGTGAGAACTACACAAGACACATAAGGCCATAGTGGTTACATACAAACAAACAAGTTTCCACATCAAGAAAAGGGTAAGCCCTACATATAACAACAAATACTGACAATCAAACATAATCTGGAAAAAAAAATTTACACATGAAGCACATGTTAGTATGTTAGAAAGATAACTCATATGTCAAAAGCATGTATAACCAGATAATGTAAAGTGATAAGTACAAAATGAAATTACTGCACCTATAGTGTATGAATGTGAATGCCCCTTGTAACCACTGTGGGATTGGTATTACCCAAACATCCATGTTGCATGTAAGAGGCCTGTATCTCTATTCACAACTAGAAAAGGATGTGAACTCACATCTGTGTATGGTATAGATAATGACATATAAAAAATTCATCTAGAATGAGTAATAAGATGAACATGAACAAGAAAATGTAAGAAAACCTAAATGTGACCAAGCTATGCAATATGTTATGGATGGACGAAATAGAGTGTGTTGGTATCCAAATTGATTCTTCCTTGGAAGCCAAGCAACATCAAAGATTTAACAAGATAATTAGAGATAGATGAATCATAAGTCATTTCGTAGCCGGGGAAGGGATTCAGCTGGCTCTTTGTCACTTGGGCACTGGAGAAATGGATAGCACCATATAAAAGGATTTGACCTATCCTCACTACTTTAGTTCATGCCTTTTGACTAGGGTGAGAGGACCCGTTTTGTAACATCTGTTGATGAAGGAGATGAATAGATCCTTCTTTTGCACAATTTTCAGTGGAACCTTGAGAAAATATGATCAATACACCATAATTTAACTCTCACGAGTTGAATGGAGATATTTTATGAGGCAAGGTTGAGGTTACTAAAGACACTTCAAAATTACTTGCTTCTATATATTTTGGGAGTAGAATTTTTCATTTGTGGATACACAATAGCAAAAACAGGGGTACTTCAGTATAGGATTCATGGCTATTTGAAAATTTTGGTGGGGAATTAAGCAAGATGAAGTTGATTTCACCAGATCTATGAGAACCTTTACAACAATTAGAAAACTAACATACATAAAGCTTTAGAATAGCCAAAATATTCCTTCAACCAGAAGGTGTGTATTAATTGAGGCCGAAATCTGCACATGGTTTCACACAATCTTTAAGAATTCAACATGAAGGATCAAGCTAAAGACTTTATTAAACATTAACAACCCCTGGTCTCATCATGCCTAAGATACACTCATAGGCTTACAATACAATATTTATCAACAAAATGACAGTAAAGTGATTTTAAGTTGTTTATTTCATTATAAGATGAAGGCTCTTCTCATAATGAAATTACAAATACTACTAAACTATCATAGGGACGAGATCTTGTGTGATTTAAAGAGATTTTAACATTATATTGCAATAGGAAACATCAAAACCATTTGAATACATTTTGAAATAAAATAAGACACAATTTTTTCCCAAGATCAACACATATTAATTCAATATCTATTATATTTATCAGCAGGGGAACAGTTTCTTGAACAATCTCAGATCTTGTCAATGGTTGTAAACTTACAATCATCTTGACATGATCAAATCTAAAACACAAGAGATTAACAGGTTTCTCAGATGGTCTCTCATGAAGATGGGATTTCTCAAATTTTCTAGTAAGAATTAAATCCCCGACCATTTGTAAGAGTATCCTCATTACATTTATACAATTCACTTGCTCACTCATCCCAAATTCCCCCTCCCCAAAAAATTAAGATTATTTGAGGAATCCTTTGCTTGTTACCAAGTTTGTCCCAGAAAGTGATGTTTAAAAAATTTACACCCAAAGCTATCCATGTGGAAAAATAATCATGAACTGATCACTTTTCTCAGACCCTCAAGCATAATTGATTCCATGCCATAAAAATTTGACTATACTTGTAATCATTATTTTATTCTAAAATCACGTGAGAAATGACCTTTTTTATATTTTCAGGTTCCATATACCTGGATCTGACAAGAAATGCATTTTCACCCTGCAAGAATACACCTTGAGAAATGAATGCCCTCGCATGGATGCTTGCATTCGTGCACTGCGAGTCTGAGTTGACACAAAATGTGATATAGAGGAGTTCAATTGAGGCCTCCACTTGTCTTTGTTGGTGCAACTGCAAAGGTGAAGTCTATTAGAGGCAGGTCTTAAAAATGACCATGGGCCTTCCACATGTTCAGGACCCTAGAGAATTTCATGATGTTGCTGAAAAGTCTTCCTCTATGAGAAAGCACAACGGAAGCTTCCCTGTGTACTTGTTCAAAACTTCAACTCCTATCTCAAGTCTAGAGGTGAGTACCTCAAACACGCCAGGGCTTTCACAGTCCATGCCTGGGCCCATAGATAAGTTACCTTGGCCTTTGAAAATGGTGTTCTAACACCACTAGCATACTAATGAGGATACCAGCTCATGTCCTCCACGTGTCTCTTCAGTGCACTTCTGTATGTGGTATCAAAAGTGGAGACTCAAACAAGCATGGGCTCACTGCGTGTCTTAGCCTAGGAAAAGCTATTTAAATATTTTAAGGACAAGCAGAAGGTGCCATGTTTTAATTAGGGTCTGAGAAAGCCACCTCAGCTGCTTGAAAAGGCACTAAGTATGGGTAGGGCCAGATAGGAAAATGTTCATGGTGTCCCTTTGACACTCTTTCATGAACTAAAGTTTCAAGGGTCAGACCTTCAAACATGATGCGCAAGCCACTCCATAGTGTTTTAGACATTAAAAATTTACTTGAGAATTTTAAGTCATAGGGAGAAATCCAGTGGAATCTTCCACATCATCCTTGGCGCAACTGCAAAGGTAGGACCCAGAGTCAGCTGGATCCTCACAATGAGCACATGCCTCTCCACGTGTCCTGGCAAAGATGCACCGACCGCTTGAAGAAAAGTTTAAGTGCCCTACGGGAAGGGAAAGTAGAAACCTCCATGTGGAAAATATCTGAGTTGAAATGGGCCAAAAGTGTCAAAATGCTATCGGCAATTCCACATCTACTGCTTCCAAGCTTTTGACCAAGTGCAAAGAGGAATCATCGGAAGCCTCGTAACTTAGTTTTATACCTTAGTACATAATTCAAAGATGAGCTTAGAGGAGGGAATAAAAATCCAAACTGCTCCAACCTGCTTCCCTATTGACCTTTCAAATTTGACTCAAACATGTAGCATCACTATGTCCCTCGTGGGGTTGTGGGTCAATTTGATAAATTTTCTCACTTTATCACCAAAAGGAAATCTTCAAAATGTTCCTACGATCTGCCTCTCCACCTTTGTCTTTTGAAAAGCGGCCACTATGTCCATCTTCAGGGTCAAAGTAAAATTTTTTCCATGCCGCTTCATGTTTGTTCAATAACCAGAGTTAGATAACTATCGGTTCTCAGCCAATTTGGTAATTTTTACAAAGGTGAAAAAACTTTGATAAGTTTCACCAGCGAAAGACCTGCCAGGCCGCATCTAGGGTCATAAAGGACCACATTTTCTTCATGGATCGATGGGAAATGTCTAATTGACAGGGTAGGATCATGACTGGAAAACCTCCACATGGAAGGAAGGGGAAACCCTGAATTCAAACGCCCCAAATTACAAATTCTTCCTCATGGACAGAGAAACGGAAAATAATATCTAGACCTAATGTGATCCTCGACCAAAAGAAAAGGACTAATCAATGGACAACCAAATGAATGAGAGAATCTTTCACACATCAATACATGGAGATAGAGAATAACTTCAAACCATGTGGACTGAGACATTTTTACAAACATAGGATGAGATTAAATCTGAGAACCAACATCATCTCTTACTCAGGGATGGGCACTCCCTAGTGAGTGCCACAAGAACAAATACCATCCATGTGCCAAAAATCCATTGGGAAATTAATTCAAGAACAATCTTACAGAGCATAACAACAATAACCAATTCCCCAAATACGAACTAAGAAACCAACAAAGCTGATCATCAGGGACCAGGAACAACCAAAACATAAAAACATGAAAACATAGCGAAAACAAAAGACTATACACTATACAATGATGTGCACCCTTGATTCTGAGAAATCATCCAAGGAAATTTTTCAAGTGCCTTCCATTAATAGGAAACTCAAGAAATTCCCCGTCTAAGTCTTTTAGGAAAAGGGTGTGCTCTCCAATTTGAAGGTCAATAAAATAAGGGCCCATCTACAGTTCATAAAACTTTCCATGCTTTCTCTTATCCTCGTGTCTGGTATCTTATAGTAGCACCAGATCTCCCACACTGAAAGCTATCAGATTCACCTTTTTATCAAATAGCTTCATCAATTTCTTCCTAAAATTCACATGTCTTTGGTGGGATTCTCTTCTCTTCTCATCCAATTCCACAATTTGATTTATACGAGCATCATAGGAATTGACCTCCTCGTCCTCTAATTTTTGGACAAATTGGTAAGAAGATAATTGCATATGCAGTGGAAGTAGGGCTTGAGTTCCATATACCAATTCAAACTAGATTTTTCCATTATCCCTTTTAACAGTGATTCTATTAGTCCAAACAGAAAATTTCAATTGCTCACCCCACTTTCATTTTTTTAACTCCAAGGTTCTCCTGATTATCTTCAACATATTATTATCACTTGATTCTACTTGTCCATTGCCTTTGGGATTATAATTAGAAGCATATGCTAAATTGATCCCATATTCATGACACAGGCTACCAAAGGTTTATATCAAAATCTTGTAGCATTGATATTAGCAGGTACTCCAAACATGTAGATTATATCATTTAAAATGAATTCCATGACAATTTGGTGAGTTTATTTCTTTGTGGGGATTGTCTCCACCCACTTGGTGAAGTAATCAATAGCCACTAATATCCACTTGTGTCCTACACTTGAATAATCTTAAATCTCATAAATGAATTCCATTCCCCACTGCTTAAATGGGACTTCAATTGATACATGCTGCAAAGGGAGGGATCCTGAAGCTTTCAATATTCTTGAAAAACACTGACAAATCTCACACTTTCTTACCAGCAAAGTTATGTCTTTAAATCGAGTTGGCCACCAGTAACCATCCCTTAAGATTTTATGAGCTGTGACTCTTCCTGTAAAATCCCCCCCATAAACTCCTCCATGGAAATCATCAATTATTTTTGGGGCTCCATCTTCAGTGATACATCTCAAAAGAACACCCTCAAGGTTCTTCCAAGCTAACCCATAATCAGTGATGATGTATTTCAAGGAAGCTAACTTAAGTGCTCTTTTTTATTCTTACTTAAATACCCAGGGCACTATAGATGTTTGAGATAAAAAATAATATCTTTGTACCATTTGAAATTTATCAATTTTTCAAATAAATTCAACCTTTCTTCTTCAACTTCGTTTACCTCAACTATTTGTAGGTTACTCTCTTCCATAAGCTTTGCCAGGCCCATACCTCTTAACCAATTTTTTAGTCTGGATATCTATGTCATATTCTTACAACTTATTTACCCATCGTCATCTTTTGCTTGAAATTTCCATCTTTGATAGGTTATCCTTAACCATGGTATGGGGAACATAAGAAACGACTTTAGAAATCAGAATATAGAGCCTAAATATTTTTGTGGCTCTGACCAAATCAAAAGCATGTTTCTCCATGATAGTATACTTCAGTTCTGCCCCTTGTAGTGCTTTTGTAAAGAAAGCAATTTTTCTTTCAACCCCTTCATCATCCTTTTATAAAAATATAGATGTAATGGTATTCTCTAAAGCAAAGGAAAACATTTGGAAAGCCTTCTTATATTCAGGAGCTACATGAATTGGGCCATTCTTCAATGATTCCTTAATCCCAGTAAAGGATTGAATAGTTGTTTCTTCCCATTTTATACTCTGATCCTTCTTCAACATATTAGCAATTGGGAAAGTCAATTAAGAAAAGTGAGAAATAAACCTCCTAATAAAATTTATCTGCCCAGAAAAGGATTGAATTCCATTTTAAGTTTTTGGAATAAGAACGTTGATAATGGCTTCTACTCTCTTAGGATTAATCACGACTCCTTCTTTTGACATAATTTTTCCAAGAAGCTTTTGCTTTTGAACCCCAAAATGACACTTCTTAGGGTTTAGTGAGATACCATGTTCCCTGCATCTTATCAACATTTTTTCTAAATCTTGTAGGTGATCATCTCTCTTCCTATAGAAAACTTTCACATCATCCTGATACACAACAATGAAGTCATTTATATATCCTGAGAATGCTACATCCATTTCTCTTTGAAAATTATCTCCAACATTCATCAGGTAAAACAACATCCTAACATACACATAAGTGCCCGATGGGGTAGTGAAAGAAGTTTTTATTCTTTCTTATTACTTCACAACTACCTAGTTATACCCAGAAAAAACATCCAAAGTAGATAACAATTCTAAACCTTTAACTAACTGCAACATGTTATCCATATTTGGCAAGGGATAGATATCCTTGATTGATTTTTTATTTAAGTTTCTAAAGTCCACGCACAACCTTATGTCTCTATTCTTCTTTCTGACAAGTATCAGGTTCGCTACCCATGTAAGAAGTACCTTGTAGGCATTATAATTCCTCCATCCCTTAACTTTTTCAATTCTTCTTGCATTTTTGAGGAAAGGAGGGAATTAAATTATCTTTCTCTTTTCTTGAGTGGCTTGGCATTAGCTTCCAAGGGTATTTCATGTTGGAAAAGGTCTTCCCTATATGCTTTCAGTTCTAAATATGACCAAGCCAAGCAGTCCTAGTAATTTTTTAGCAACTGAATATATGACTCCTTTTCTTCTTTGTTCAAGTTATTTCCTAGCCATATTCTCCCAGGTTTATCCTTTGTGCCCAGGTCATATTCTTCAACATCTCTCGAGGTTGACATGTGTCTATTGACAATGCAGTCAACATTTTCAAAATTTGATTCTAGTGCAACCAACCCTCTGGGAATAGTATTAGTCTTCAACTAAATAATTTCCTTTCCAAATAAAGTCTCCTTTCCTTCAGTTACACAAACCATTGATTCCCAATATACACTTTGATTGGAAAATTCTCCTTTATTTTGCAAAAACCTTTGGACCTGAGCATCATCTTAAAATATCTTCCAGTTCTTGATATTATCAGGGACAGATGGCCTAGTCAATATTTCAACATCATAATCACAATAGGGATACATTGTATAATTTTCAAACTTTGATCCAAATAGTGCCAATTTTTATGCTACAGTATTATAGCTCCTACCATGATGTATTATATTGAAAGAGTCAAACATTTCAATGAAGTCCCAAAATGCATGCCTATACTATCTAATTCTTTGATTCTTTGTAGCATACAAATTTCTGACTTGTTTGACTATTAAATCTGAGTCTCATTTAACAAAAATGTCTCTAATATCATACTTCCATGCAATCCTTAAACCCAAGAGTAGTGCTTCATACTCAGCAATGTTGTTTTTGCAATCAAAATTTATTTTAAAAGAAAAATTAAAATCCTCTTGGCTTGGAGATATCAAGACAATACCAACACCATTACCAGATTTATAACAAGCCCCATTAAACATCAGGTTCGAAGGAGAACTGACCTACTCAAGATATTTGCACTCATCAATTTTATTCTCCTTACAATCAACATAGCCCACGAAGTTACCTAAATCGACATTTATGTACAATACTTCGTAAGAAGCATTGTTAAGGTCCTCAATGAGATGTAACATCTTCTTCTCACCATATAACTTCACAAGGCTTCCCTCAATTGGTATAGTGTCATAAGACATGTCAATTTTCACACTTCCACCCACACTAGCTACCCACTTTCCAGATAATAACATTCTCCAGTTAGCAAGACAATCCACAATTACTACATTCAAGGTTAAGTACTTTCCTGGATACGTTACCAATTGCACTACTAAACCCTTGACACATCCAAATACTAACACCTCTCTTCAATCCATGGCAATAAATTTCCCATAAGTTGTTGTTACTTTGATATTCAACGCATTCATGACCTTAAGAGGAATCACATTACATGAAGCTCCTGAGTCAAACATGTAGTTATGTAACAACCTATCTTTAATAATCAAAGTAGTAAAAAATGGATCCACATTCAGGTAAGACTGAACCAGAGAATCTCCCAAATAAACCTCAGGTGGTTTTTCTAATTCTGCAATGGTAGGAGGAACCTCTACATTGTTTACATTTTTATCATGGGTGACCTTTTATTCCTTAAGCCCCAAATACTCAAACACCCTCTTCTTATGCTCAGGGATTCTAAGAAATTCAAAAATAGGAACAATAATATTTTTCTGACTCAATATTTGGGCTATGTCACAAGGAACATATTTGGGTAAGGCAGTAATAGAAGGAAGGTTAACAAATTCATCCGATGGCATGTGATTTTTCATAGTCTGAGCATGGGGAGGAACATAAGTTTTATTTGGGGTGACAAAGGATTTTCTAGATGCATATTTTTTAGGTGGTTCCTTAGGGATACTGATAAGAATTGGAATTTTTGGTTTTTCCTGAGGCCCTATCCCTTTGGTAACCTTACTCTTGGTATTGTATTCCTTATATTGGGTAACTGTTGCATTCATTAACAATTGTCTGTCCCGTTCTTAAGGAATTCCTCCATCATACTTTTTAATCATTAATTCCATTAAGTACTCAAAATCATTATTAGGCAACTCAAAATCTTGTTCCATATCAATTTAAAAAGTATGAGTGGGAGAAAGAGGCAATACCTAGTGAATGCAATCCCAAAAATCAGTTGCAGTTGAGGTTTCTCCTTGTTGTGAACTTGTAGAGCAATCCATCATGCATGCATCATCATCTGTCTCGTCATCATCAACTTCCTCAAGTTATTTTTCTTCATCACATGGGGTATGGGGCAAGAAACATCTATCACACCAGTCCATATCATGGACCTCCTCGACAGTAACAACTCTGACATCTAAAGGATCAGGCACCAATCTATTTTCCTAAGGTTGGGGCTGTCTATTTTCTAATCCAATAGGCCCTTTACCCCTGTCATCTGATCTATGATCACCTCTTGGATTATTTGTAAATATTTCTTGACCTTGTGGCTTATGCTGACATTAGGAACCTTGTCCAATCCCTTTCTCTGCTCTGGCTAATTTTTAAGATATTTCTTTAATAGCTCCAGCCAAAGTTTTTACAACTTCTTCTAAATCCATAGACTTACCTGACTGAGGCTTCTTTGGATTGATAAATTTGATACCCTCTCTTTTAGGAGGCTTACCAAATTCTTTGATATTGTTTTCGATCTGCAAAGCCATGGTGAAGGCCTGCCTCAAAGTTCTTGGGTTTTTATCATTTAAATAATAGGCATCATTTTTTTCAAAAGCATCAAAATATTTTATTAGATAGGAAACATCACTTGGCCTCAAGATTACAAGTAGCCTATTCAAGATCTTATTGAACCTAGTATTGAAGTCCTAAACAAATTCATTAGGATTATTTTTAATATTTTCGAATTTAGACAAAAGAAACCTAGGATCTATTTAATCCCCATATTACAATCTAAAAGCATTTTTCATTTCTTTCCATGAATCTATTTAGTTATCTAGCAAAGACTTATACCATTCACGTGCATCCTCCACAAGAGTATGAATAAATAATTTTATATACACATCCTCGAATTCAATCTCAAAGTCTTCCATCATATTGAAAAAAAGTTTTAAATGTTGATCGTCAATGATAACATTATTCCCTTGAAATTTAGGCAGTCTATTTCTAACATCTTGTGGAACTACATTTGGATATCTAGCCATACCTCTAAAATCTATAGATCTAAAAGTGTTGACAACAAATGGAGGTCTAGGTGGAGGTTGTGCCATATTTCCTTGAGGGGGTGATCTTACAGGAGAAATAGAATGATGGGGGATAAAGGTTCTTTGGAACACAGGAGTATAATTTTCAAAACGAATGTCCTCTAAAGACTCTATTTCATGGAAAACCCTATCAACTTTGGAAAATACAGGTACACACTAAGTAGTGCACTTATCAAACACAAATGAAATCCCCTCTCTAGTTGGAGAATTAAATTCAATATAAGTATTACCTATTTCAAAATCACTTGAAGAAGAATGGTATTCCTCAACTGCAGGATGATCACTTTCCATAATGGATAACTCTTTTCTTGATTCCTGATCTCTAACTATTTTCCAAACACTTTTTCGTTTTGAATTCATCTTTCCCAGTTCTAGAAAAAACTTTCTGATAGGGTCTTTAGTGAAGAAATATATTCTTCCTTCCAAATTTGTAAATATTAGTGATAGATTTCACTTAATACAGGTTAAGGCACTAGTATTTACCAAAATTTAAAACAATACGGAGTTTCCACTAAGTATTTTCACCTTAGCTGTGAAAATTCACTATAAATGACTTGTGAAATATCTATCAACACTTAAATCCTACCAAGCTTAGCAGATCTGACCTTCCTCTACCAATATTTATCACTGATGATATAAATCTAGTGCAATAGCCACTAGAAACTTGAAAAATTACACACAAAACATGTAACTTGCACAAATATTACAGATCTCAGCAAAGGATGACATTTAAACAACGTATTTGTGCTTAGATCATGTAAGAAACATTACCAGGGTCTGTATGTGTAGCCTTTGTTTTAAATAGTCCCCATAAGTGATGCCAAAATGGTGTTGTTGCCGCAAAAATAGGTCTAGGTGGTCAAATAATCCCCAGCAAGGGCACTAAAAATGGTGTTGTTGCCACAAAAATAGGTCTCGGTGTTCAAATAACCCCTACAAATGGCAGAAAAATGGTGTTGTTGCCACACAAATAGGTCCCGGTGTTCAAATATCCCCAAAAACAGTGCCAAAATGGTGTTGGTATCCAAATTGATTCTCCCTTAGAAGCCGAGCAACATCACAAATATAACAAGATACTCAAAGACAAACAAATTGTAATTCATTTTATAGCCGGGGAAGGGATTGAAATGGCTCTTTTCACTCGGGTGCTAGAGAAATGGATAGCACCATATAAAAGGATTTGATCTATCCTCACTTCTTTAGGTCGTGCCTTTCGACCAGGGTGAGAGGACCCATTTTGTAACCTCTGTTTGTTAAGGACATGAAGAGATCCTTCTTTTCCACAATTTTGAGCGGAACCTTGAGAAAATATGATCAATACACAATAATTTAATTCTCACGAGTTGTCACTTTTAAAGAATGGCGATACTTTCTAGGCAGGGTTTAGATTACTAAAGACACTTAAAACCTATTTGCTTCTGTATATTTTGGCAGTAGAATTTTCTCATTTGTCAATACACAACACAAACAGGGGTACTTCAGGTAGGATTGATGGTTATTTGAAAAAAATTTGTGGGGATTAAGCAAGATATAGTTGATTTCACCAGATCTTTGAGAACCTTTATAGTAATTGGACAACTTAACAATAGAAAGCTTCATAATGGCCAAATTATTCCTTCAACAAGAAGGTGTGCATTAATGGAGCCCCAAATCTACATGGTTTCACACAATCTTTGAGAATTCAACACGAAGGCTCAACCTAAAGACTCAATTAAACATTAACAACCCCTTGATCCTCATGCGTAAGATACACTCAAAGGCTTACAGACAATATTTATCAACAAAATAACAATAAAGTGATATTAAATTGTTTATCTCATTTAAGGATGAAGGCTCTTCTCATAATGAAATTATAAATTCCACTAAACTATCACAGGGATGATATCATGTGTGATTTGGAGGGATTTTAACATCAGATTGTAATAGAAACATAAATACCATTCGAAAACATTCTGAAATAAAAACAAACACAATTTTTCCCAAGATAAACACAGATTAATTCGAGATCTATTAGATTTATCAGCATGGTAAAGTTTCTTGACCAGTCTCAGAGATTTTCAATGGTTGTACACTTGCAACTATCTTGATGTGATCAAATCTAAAACACAAGAGATTAAAAGGTCTCTGACATGGTCTCTTAGGAAGATGGACTTTCTCAAATTTTCTCGTAAGAATTAAACCCCTGACATTTTGAAAGAGTATCCTCATTGCATTTATACAATTCACTTGCTCGCTCATCCCAAATTTCCCCCCCAAAAAGAAGAATATTCGAGGAATCCTTTTCTTTGTTACCAATTTGTCTCAGAAAGTGATGTTTAACAAATTACACCCAAAGCTGCTAGGTGGAAAAATCATGAACTGATCACATTTCTCAGACCTTCAACCATGACTAGGATGCCACACCATAGCATTTTGATAGTCCTTCTAATCATTCTTTTATTTTGTCATGCGATAAATCCTTGTTTTAATCATTTTCAGGTGGCTCTATATAGCTAGATCTGACAAGCAATCCTCTTCACCCTCGAGAATACACCTTGAGAAATGAGTTCCCTCGCATGGATGCCTACATTCTTGCCTCTTAGAAATGAGTTTCGACGTAAGGATTATTCCACATACCTACTCTATAAGTCCAAGTTGGCCAAGTGCAAAGAGGAATCAACAAAATCCTCCACGTGTTTGTTTGGTGCAACTTAAAAGATGAAGTTTAGAGGTGGGACTCCAAATGAGCACAAGATTTTCACGTGCCCTGGGCTCAAAAATTTTTCCTTCTGGCCTTTGAAAAATTCTTAGTATAAAAATGAGCCAGCAGAAGCCTCCATGTGTCTCTTTTGTGCACTTTTGATATGGTACCCAAAAGTGGAGACCCTAAACAAGCGTGGGCTCACCACATGTCTCATCCTGACAAATTTTTTGAAATATTTTAAGGACCAATGGAAGGTGCCATGTGCCTAGGGTCTAAGAAATTTTCTTTATCCATTGAAAAGTCTATGGATAGGAAGGATCTAGTGGAAACCTCCACATGTCCCTTCAGTGCTTCTTCAAAAGTAAAGTACAGGGGCAGGTCTCAAAATAGGTGCAGGCCCACCACGTGTCTCAGGCCTTAGAAATTTCCTTGAAAATTTGAAGTATAGAGAGGATCCAACGAAAGCCTCCACATGTCTCCTTGGCACAACTACTAAGGTAGGACCTAGAGGCAGATCCTCAAATGAGTGCCACATGTCCAAGCTTTGAGTTGAAGCGGGCCTTAAAGTTTAAAAATGCCCTGACAACCCACCTTTCTACTTACAACTTGAAAAAATACCATGTGTCCTCCTTCACGGTCAAAGTAAGACTTTTTCCCTACCGCTTCATGTTTGTTGATTAACAAATTAGATGCTATCGGGTTCACTGGGCCAATTCGGTATTTTTTACAAATGTGACCAAAGTGGCAAGTTTCACTAAAAAGACCCACCAAGATGCATCCAATCAGAAAGGACCACATTTCCAAGGATATTAGGAAAAAAATTGATAGGGAAAACATGATTGTGGAATAACAAAAGGAAGGGGAAAACTTGAATTCACGCCCAAATTACAACTTCTTCCTCATGGATAGAGAAATGGAAAACAATATCTAGACTTAATGTGATCCTCAACCAAAGGAAAGGACTAATCATGGTAACAAAATGAATGAAGAAGCTTTCACACATAAATAGAGGGAGATAGAGAAAACTTCAAACCATACAGACTGAGACATCTTTCAATGAATAAGGCAAGATTGAATCGAGCACCAACAGAGTGCAACATGGATGATAGGATTTGTGTGCCCCGTGAGTAAATGGAGTTGTATGCAATGAGGTTTACTTTTTTTCCCCTTCATGAATCATTAAAGAGACAGTGTTATCGTAAAATGGTCAAATTTATGTGGTGTGTGTAGCATGTTGTGGTGAGTGTGTATGTGCAATGATGACATGTGACCTAGAGAGGATGTATGAAAATGTGTGATGATGTAGCCTAAATCGTATAACACGATGAGCTAATTGAGAGAAGTAGTGATGTAGCTCATGGAATATACCACTATAAGATGAAAAGAATGAGTGGTGATGTAGCTTAAAGCATATACCACTACAATATGATGGAATAGGTGAGAATTTATCATATAGCACATGTCACTAACATAGTAATGTCACATGATAGGATAGATGAATGATGAAAATTTTACTATGATGAGGTCCATTTTATTTGTAAACCCTTGGAAGTTGAGTATGGACTGAGGAATTAAAGTGCATCATAGGGTAGTGAGTTCAGTGTTTACAAGTAAATATGTGTGGGATATGTGATGATGAGAGACTAACATGTGATGTTTAAAATATGCAATGGATAGTATGCAATACAATATGTGGAGATAATATAATGGTTGTTAAATGCGTGATATGCAGGATGAGTATTATGTCAGACTTGTAAATGAGATAGATATGATGATTGGCTGATAGTGTAGCTTGTAGACTATATGTGTGGTATAGATGAGCATAGGTTGAAATACATATCATGTAGAATAAATGTAATATGTAGCATGTAAGATGTAAGATATATAATGTGAGATGTACTATAAAATGTTTGAAGAGACATCATTTGTAATGTCAAATGTGTAGTTTTTGGGGTTCATGTGTGTAATATTCCCTTAACAGTCAACTGTGAACAGAAGCATAAGAGTGTCATCGGGGAATGGTCGACACAAAAGTATAGATGAATGTGTATAGAATAGGGGTAGGCTGTATGAAAATGTGATAATGGGATATATACTAATGAAAAAATGGGGGGATGTGAATTCTATGTTCCCCGAGTCTACATGATTAAATCAACTATCTAATGAAAGTGGAGGGCGAAGGTCCTCCACCCGATGCCTCTGATGACAAAACTATATCACCATGTCTTCTTAGTGGTGGTATATTATATCTATGCTACATAGGTGAGTGAATTCTATGTGCATGCAATGGATGAATATATAAAAAGCGTGCAAGTGTGAAAAATGTGTAGGTGATGGTGATTAACTAAACTATGGAATTAGTAGTTAATCTAGTATAAAACATCATGAAAATAAAGTAAATGAATATAGTAAATGAATATGGAAAATGACTAAAGTAACTAATCTAGTTAAAGTATAAACCCTAATATGTAAGAAAAGTATGAAAGTGACTTAGTTGATTTGATGAACTTGCAGAAATGTCTCGAAGAATTGAATTGAGAAAAAGGAAGTAGGAACGACTGTGTAGAGCCCCCGAAAAGGATGGATTTTAGTTATCTAGGTGGAGTAGAGCACCTTGAGAGGAACTGGGGCACTTGTGGATCCTCTTGTCTGCAGAATGGGTGCCTCAGTCTGTGTAAAATGTCTAGAACTAAGTTTCACAGGTTTTATGAGTGATCTGAAAGCTTCACTGTCTATGGCATCAAGTTCGCTTCACTGCAGCAGGTGTCGATAATAATCAGAGATGAATAGAACACCTGTAAATAGACCACAAGAAGTATCAACAACCTAAAAAATAAATGTAAATGAATGGGTAGAATTGACCTCAGCTGCTATAATAATGGGCTTACTAACTATACGTTTCACTATTTTATGGACCTAAAAGTAGTTTTGGTGTGTGTGTGTGTGTGCATCATGTTCCCTAGGTGTTATTGTTCCATGCGTAGTTTTTGAAGTAGTAATAAATAACTAGATATAAAAATTTAGTAAAATGGTGGATGGAATAGAATAGAATCCCTTTGTATGCTTGTGTGATGTAGATTAATCCGCCTTGTCCTTTATGATGGAGCTAAATGTATGAAATTGATCTCTAAATTCCTTAGATGTATGCAAACCTAGGTGGATGATAGTAGCGACTAGTGCTTGGTCCCTCATTATGATTTCATAACTATATATTTATAGGTTTCTCTTTATCTAATTTCATATTTAACCTCGCAATGGCCTACCACCAAAAAGATGAGCAGCTAAAATGGCTAGAAAAATCTCAAAAAGTGGCAAGAAAGTTCAAAAATGATCGGCACGTCCATGTTGGGATCAGGGTGGCCATGAGCGCCCCAGTACTAGCCAGGGCACCCCAGTTAAAGCTAAAATAATGCAAAATGAAAAAGTTTGACTGGGCATACGGGTGCAATAGGTCATGAATAAGGAAAGAAAATAAAGTAAGTTGGCCAAAAGACGAGGCTTGATTAGTAATTTATTCACTCAAAAACCTTGTAAATAATAGTATGATACTGAGACTAAATATGTCTAAATTTAATCAATATGTGTCTATATTTTCCCCCACTTTGCATTCATGAGCAAAATTATTGGTAACATAAAGTAGATAGAGTTGTGTACCTAATAATCCATGAAGAGTGATGTAAAAACATGCTGAAATATTAGACAAAGTGAGGAATGAAAAAAATATGATGGAGCATAAAAACTATAGATGAAAAAGTGAAAAAAAAGTGATGAGAGTTAACCTAGGGCAGAAACATGTTTGTAGTTGCTGATGTGTGTAATTTAACTACATGGTTAGTATGGTGTGTGCTACCACTAAATGTTGTTGTTGACATTGTTGTTGTTGCCCCGATTTGACTGCAAGGAGAAAATGATCAAGTAGTCAAATATACTATAATGCGGCCCACTATGTCAGACACACAAGAAAACATAGAAAAATATAGGTTAAATTGTTTCTTGATTTGTTCGAAGTATATAACAACATTACAGGTTGTCAAAAAGGGTACAACAAACTCTTCAAAAAACTTGACATAATGATGAGCAGAAAGGAAACATGGAAACATCCAACACCTGTCAAGGACAGTACACTTTTCTCTTTGACAAGGCACCACGAAACAACCCAACCACAATACATAGTCAATGTTCAGTACACCCCACGGTGTAAAATCCTTTAAGGTTATGTATTTACTAAAAATGTCTTTCAAGACCTGAATTGTTGATCTAAAATATTCATGCTTGATTCGATAAATTCTTCTTACAAAGGTGAACTTATTTGTTATAAACTATTGAAAAATTAGCTTGAGAACAACTTTTCTGAAAGAGGATTATCTAAAAACTAGAAAATTTAGCTAATTTTTTTTCTCAAAAGGGACACCTTCCATCTCTCGTAAGGTTTCTTATTCATACCCAAGCTATTGAATCTTGATTCAGACCTCCATTGTATAAGCTAACAAGCGTAAGCTCCAACTGAAGTGGAGTACCATTAAGGTTCGGAACTACAACCTCCTTGTGCAAGGATCAACAATTAACTAATGTTTAAGAGAAGATTACAAAGTACTATGGAAAATGTTAGAGTGAGAAGGTAAATTTATTTCATCATCATGATATCTTAAGTTATTAACCGGTCTTTAAATGAGACTTACGAGTTCAACTGGATTTGGGTAAATGCTTCATTTAGCAATATCTTGATTAAGTTCAACAAAGGATACACAAGGGGTTCCCAAAATGGAAGCATTAAACTTGATGTGTTCTTAATAAAACTCCCCTACTAACTAAGATCTAATTATGTCCCCAAAAGCAAACAATGATCTTACTTTCGAAAATTACTTAATTTTTCACAACAAAGAGGATAAGGTTTAATTTATATCTTAACTTTAGTGAGGGTAGAATCTATTACACCAGTAGATAATTCCTTTCTTTCCAATTAAATACTCTTAATTTTATCTACAAAAACACAACTTCATTATTATCTTATTTATTTATTCATCTATGTATTCATTTTATTTTATTTTTGATTTACTTTTACAAAAAGGATTTCCAACCGACTAAAATATACCTAGAATAACATTGATGCAAAGACCATGGAGAGTTATTAAACATGAAAGTTTTATGACTCGAATGAAGAAATTACCATTACTTATTGAGAAAAATAATCACGGTTCTAACGTTTCTATTCAACATGGAACACAAACCAAAGGTGTCAAAATATTCGATTGAACTTTGGATGAGAACAAGAAGGTAAAAATATTGGTCAAGCCATGCTACAAAATTTTCATGACTTAAATAATATCATAAAAAAAATACACATAACAAGGTGATGATCAATTTTTATTCTTCACAATAATAATTACAAGTTTTTCTACAAAAGGATAAGAAAACCTTATTTCATAAATACCGGAAATCCAAGGCAAGAGGCCTTTTAAACCCCTCTACAAGAACCATTCCAATATTTATAGTAAATTAAACATTTGCTCAAAGGAATTCATAAATCAAACTGATGCAACCTTTATCAATATTTCTGTTTATCTACTCACAAAAATCCATCTACACAAGTATTAACTTGAGTCAGTTTGTGAGAACTGAGCATGATAAGGATACACATTGCAACAGTAAACAAACATTTAACAATTTCATGAAAATAAAGTTATAATTCAAGAAATGGATAAAAGCACAAACCACTAATCAAAATTATTCACACTGGATAAAAATTTTCACCAGCCAACACAAACGAAGTCAAATATTCCAGTTAAGAACAATATCTCAACTAACCAAGGTAAGACCGTAGACTCTATAAGTTAGGAATAAATGTCAAGCGTATTGGGATTTCAATCATTTAGTCCTATAGATTACGTGATTGAAATCTAATAATCAATCCATCCATTACTAAAATAATTTAGAAGCCCAAAACATACTGGATACAATCATAGATGCGAAAAAAGGTAATCAGTCCTTCGAGGAGGGAGGTTTCACTGGCCTAAAAGCTAGAGCAACCAAACAAGTGTAAGAAGGGAAAACCATCAGGTGATCAAAGGAGTTGAAAAATAAAATTCAATGCACAAACTAAACTCTCTCATAAAAAAGGAACTCCATAAGGCAATAATAAGAGAAGAAAGATAGCTGACAAAACCCAAGATGGGCATTACTCAACAACCAAGTTACTTAATAAATAAAGTATGGGGAAGTGAAATGCCTCCTATTTTCAAGTCCATTTAAGATGATATTATCATTTAAAAATACTTTTAGGTTTCATATCATTATGAGATTCGTAACCCTTCTTAAAAAAATCTATAGTTTCAGTTTTAAACAAGAAGTTTTCCACCTCCTACTTACAGGATCTCTTAACAGTAATACGTTTTAACATAATAAAACCCACTCTTCTAATGTATTTAAATGAGTCACAAAAATACATTATTCTTAACAATAAACCCCATCGTAATCATCAACTTATCTTAATAATATAAAGGGAAAGTACCCCCATATGTTATTAATAATTTTTACAAATTTCTGATAATATCATATATGTGAAAACCAATTACATTAAACGAAGTCACAATATGGAAACGTTTAGTAAACAAGATTGAAAAGACATGTTATTCGATTTAAAAACAAAGGAATTCGATACAAGATTGGTAAAATACCATTGATACCCCAATCTCTAAAATGCCTTACCACGAGTTGAATTTCACTGTCAAATAAGCAATGTTGAAAAAAAATTACAAGTAGATGTAACCTATATACCTATATATATATATATATATATATTTATGAATTAGTTTCATACAAAATCATAGGGACCCAAACTAGAAACCTTGACCATTAGAATAAGAAGAAGGCCAAGAAATTTTGGCATAAAGATAACATCGTGGAAGGATTGGACATAATCTTCCAGCACCGATTAAATTCCCAATACTAATGGTGCCACAAAATACAAACCACTAAATATAAAAACCAAATTTACAGTCAACATAGTAACATTGCACTATTACTATGACCATGTCGAGCCAAGGCGTAAAGGATCTCTACACCAAAATTACAACAACAAACTAGGGAACTGAATACCGTTCAAATAAGGGTCTCATTTACAGATGACCTTTTTGACATATAAAATATGAGTTAATCATAATGGTTATGCTCTTACCAACTAGGCTTGCGAATCTTCCAATAAATTCTTATCGACTGAGCCTTATATTTGGCACAAACTCTAAAACTTGAAAATAAGGTTAGATCCACTCCCTTTGGCCAAACCATTCCTCCATAGATCACAAAGATAAAACAATTGAAAATTTCTCGCATAGCAAGGATGATTGAAGGGAAAAATATATTCAATTTTCCTTGTTCCCGTATTAGGTAAAAGAGATACCCGCATTTGATTTTCCAGAGTTCAAAACCCCCCAAAATAATAAGCCATCCACTATTCCCACAATGTAAAATTACAGAAGATAGGATATCAAGTGGTAGCTTAAAGCTTGGTAAAAGAAAACCATTTTATTGGTGAGCCACATAATGCAACAGGATTCACTAAAGAAATGATAATAGAATACAATAATTTCAATCTGTAAATACAGCTCCCTATCAGAAGAAATTTATTAGAGTAAAAGAAATGGAATCCCCTCTTATATTTTTATTTTTTAATTTATTTTTATTTATGTAAAAAAATTCATTATGAACTATGAAAATTAGGGAAACAATCAAGGGATAGGCCGTATGAACAAAACGACTTAAGAAAACAACCAAAAATCCAAAACAAGATGTTGTTTCAGGAAGGAGAACAATTCATTCAATGAAATTGTTAAAGATAGTGGCCATTGTTATTTTTAGACATAACATGCCTAGTTCGAGCTTCCACAACTCACACCTCCACCAAGTATTCCTACAACAACAACCTTGAGTCTGATTTCCTTTGCCATGAGCTTGTTGGTCACCCACAACAACACAATAGGATTCTGATGGAACAGGATGGGTGTGGAAAAAAGAAAGATGGGGATATGCCTGCGACTGGAAATGCATTAAGGTTTCAAAATGTTTGCAACAGAAAAAGTTCTACCCAGCAGCTGAGTTGATTCAAATGTATGTGGCCAGCCTCCAAATGGGGAAACAAGACTAGGATTAGCACAAGAACGTATCCTTTAAGGAATTAAATGAATTATAGGTGGCCACCAAACACCACCCCCTTGTCAACACATACCCAAGATATTTTGTAGAAGGAACAAACTAGCGCCAAAGCAACAATTAAATCCATTGGTGAAGGCCACGGAGCTAGGACTAGGTCACTGCCAAATGGTGAGAGGTGGTAGTTTAAAAGATTAATTTGAGCATTATAAATTACCCCTTCAAAATTGCACCACACACAATCCCTTACGCATTCACAAGATAGAAACAAAGGAATGATGGAACCCAATAAACCTACACTAACAAAGAAGTTTAAATTGCATACAAACTAGCATGTTGGAGGAAGCAAAATTCATATTTTCCTTTAATTTAAATGATTGAAACAACACACAAGCAAGCCTAATCAACCAAGGAGGAGAAAAAAAGATTTTGACATTTGAAAGAGAACATGAACAATGACCAACCATTGTTCCACAATGGGGTAATCCCTTCTTCAGAATGGAATGAGGTTCAGTCTACGAAAGTGATCAGAATGATACAAAAAAATGACATAGAGATAATTAATATTACTATCGATAACAATCGACAATAAAATACAATAATGGAAAATCGTAAAATAAATTAATAGTATCATTATTATCATTTTTTAATTATTGATTTTACAACTTAAAAATAATAATTATTCATATTATTAATAATGGACAGTTAAGCTTGCCAATTTGAGAACATGATTTTCCCTTAATTGGACAATCGTAAAGGACGTTCTGGGGACCAACAACTAGAGACATCGACAATGAAACATGAAGGAACGATGAAGAGGGATGAGGATGGTAATAATTCTCTGTGACAAGGATGAAGTCAACTAACTATCAATAGGAGCACACACTCAACCTTTCCATGCTTATCAATAGGGTCATCAGGGTAGGAATTGGGGTAACATTGAACAAGACATTACATTATCCTCCCCTTAAGAAAGCATCATCCTAGATGTGACACAAAATTGAAGGAAAGAAGGGAGGTAAGCATCAAAGAACAGATAAAGGTGAAAGTGCACCGTTTGGTTAAAATTTCAGTTGTTAAAGAACAACCACGGGGTAGCCTTAGAAATGTTTTGGAAAAAATTTGAACTTTCAAAGTTATGTGAACATTGGCAATTTTCTCTTACTTCATTATTTAATTAATTCTCTTTCCCATTTACATTATTCTTAACTCAGGTTCATTTTAAAATTTCATTGTTGTAGAATTTTATTTTATTCATTCTTGTGGGTGCCCAACATGAACTGCAATCACAACACCCTACTAGGGTCATAAACAACACTAAAGATTCACAAGAATACTTTTACATACTTTCATGTCTATACCACATCACAAAATCTTAACCAAACATGAAAGAAAACATACTCGGTCCACATAACATAGTACTGGTCACACATCTATGACTGTTATACCATACTCGAACAGAAGTGTACTACACCACCCTGAAATTTCCACAATTCAAAAAATGAAGATTTTACATAACTCAGAAAAATAGCTACATTTACATAGATTCAACAAGGGTGTCGATGCCATATCCACAACATCACAAAACATATCAGCCTAACATGAGTAACACATAAATCATAACACCACAACCCAAAACATCATAACAACTCTGGATACCTCCCAAAGCATCAATCACTCACACACAAATATATTATGCCTCCCTCAAGCTCTTATGCCTCCCTCAATATCTTATTCCTACCTCAAGTCACTTATGCCTCCCTCAAGTATCTTATTCCTCCCTCAATCTCTTATACCTCCCTCAAGTAGTAAAATAAATAAATTTCCTTTTCGCTGTCGAAAGAGGTCGGTTTCCCTATGGCCCTAGGCACATAGAGTCCAGACACCCCTAACCCAGGTGACATAATAACTTATGGTTCGAAAACCCACTATTTATCTATAAATTTTTTGGGAATACCCCCATACAACGAAGCAGGTAGATAGGTCCAACCATTCCATGGTGCATCCGATGACCCTGTTCCACACATCATGATAGTATGACCAACATAGCAATCTGATTTAAATGCCAAGGGGAAAATTACAAGCCTTGGGCAAGGAAGTAAAATCTTAAAATTTTAAACGAAGATCAAAATCCAAGCAAAAAAAATGGCCAAATAGCCATAGTGCAAACATACGCATGTTAGTACCATAAACCAAGGAAATGCAAAAAAATATAAAAAACATTACAATCAAGAAAACTATTGGTCCTTATAAAAATTAAAACTAAAAAGTTCAATTTATGAATAAAATGCACATATAAGAATAGTACATTATGATGACTAGGTGGCCTTATTTGGCCACCAAGGGGGGGTACTCAATGAGTTTCTGGCACTCGAAACATTGAGCCTTAGCTTGTAAAATAACATATCAATAGTACAATTGTCATCATTTCTATCTGAATCATCCTGCCACAACTTCGACAAGGCTAAAAACATTCATAGTTAAATGGAGGTAGTATCCATACAACAACCATGAGGAGAGAGAAAGAAAGGAGCTCATGTCTTCATCTACTAAGCCTAAGTTCAGCTCGAGTTATTGGCCCATGGTGCCCATTCCCTCACTCTGAACATACACTTTTACCAATTTCCCTCAAGGCCGGTTAGCGTAAGGTTCACAACATAACATGCAAATAAATCACTAACACAATGGTGGTTTACGCACATTAACATAACATTTTTATGCATGGCACCTATACGGGGTATGTCATATACATTACATTAATGGTTTACCACACACCACATCACCACATGCTGAACCCCAAGTGCAATCATTGTATGATAGGGATCATATACCCACCACATGTCCCTAAATCATGACATGAATCATCATTTATATCACATGAATTAAAATCATGATGAGAAAAAATACAACATACATTTAACTTCCATATAACATGGGAATACACATATTTCTACACAAATGATAATGACATCATTAAGAAATCCAATTCACTATAGAAAGCATTTTTGTAACATCAAAAATGCCAAAAGGATGCAACAATCTGAAATCAAAAATCACACATCTTCCACACACACAACAAGATAGTGTTTCACACTATAATTATCATAGAATTCCCGAAAACGAGGAAGAATACTATCATCTCCAACACATCAACATGCTAACAATTACGCACAAAGTGACATACACATCATGTGCATTCACAATACCACATTACTCTTCCA
Source organism: Taxus chinensis (assembly GCA_019776745.2). NCBI lineage: Eukaryota > Viridiplantae > Streptophyta > Pinopsida > Cupressales > Taxaceae > Taxus > Taxus chinensis. Next base: position 151,762,377 of record CM034148.1, read on the forward strand.
ATATCAACCACTATCATGCAACACCATCATGTAACACCATCACAACTCCAATCTAACATAGAAGTTTGAGAGCATGAACCTCGCTCTGATACCAAGTGTAACGCCCACTATTTGAGACATGTAAGGAAACATATAAAAATAGAGGATAATTTTTTTTTTGACTTGTTCGAAGTATAGAACGACATTATAGGTGGCCATAAAGGTTACAACTAACTCTTCAAACAACTTGACACAATGATAACCATAAAGGAAACACGGAAAAATCCAACTCCCATAAAGGACAATTCACTTTTCTCTTTGACAAGGCACCATGAAACAACCCAACCATAATACATAGTCACGGTTGAGTACACCCCACATTGTAAAATCCTTTAAGGTTATGCATTTACTAATTATATATTTCAAGACCTAACTTTATAATTTAAAATATTCATGTTTGATTCAATAAATTCATCTTAGAAAGGTGATTTTTTTTTTATACCAAGACTAATTAGCTTGAGAACAAGTTTTCTGAAAGAGGATCATCTAAAGAATGGAAAATATAGTTAAATTCATTTTCTGAAAAGGGACACCTTCCATCTCTCTTAATTTTGCTTATTCATACCCAAGAAACTGAATCTTGATTCAGACCTCCATTGCACAAGGATACGATCGTAAAATCCATCTGAAGTGGAGTGCCATTAAGGTTCAGAAATACAACCTCCTTGTGCAAGGATCAAAAATTAACCGTGCTTAAGAGAAGATTCAAAGTACTATAGAAAAGGTTAGAGTTAGAAGGTCAATTTATTTCATCATCATGATCTCTTTAGTTATTAACCGGTCTTTAAATGATACTTACGAGTTCAACTGGATTTGGGTAAAAGCTTCATTTAGCAATTTCTTGATTAAGTTTGACAAAGGATACACATGGGGTTCCCAAAATGGAAGCATTAGACTTAATGTGTTCTTAATCAAACTCCCCTACTAACTAAGATCTAACTATATCCCCAAAAGCCAACAATGATCTTACTTTTTAGAATATACTTAATGTTTTGCAACAAAGAGGATAAGGTTTAATTCGTAGCTTAGGGTTAGTGAGGGTGGATTCTTTTACACCGGTAGATAAATCCTTTCTTTCCAATTAAAGAATCTTAATTTTATCTACAAAAACAAAACTTCATTATTATCTTATTTATTTATTCATCTATGTATTCATTTTATTTCATTTCGATTTACTTTTAGAAAAAGAATTGCCAACCCACTAAAATATACCTAGAATTGCACTGATGCCAAGACCATGGAGGGTTATTATACAAGAAATTTTTATGACTCGAAAGAAGAAATTACCATTACTTATTGATAAAAATAAACATGGTTATAGCATCTCTGTTCAAAATGACACTTGAACCAAATTTGTAAAAAGATTCTATTGAACTTTGGATGAGAACAAGAAGGTAAAAATATTGGTCAAGCCATGCTACAAAATTTTCATGACTTAAATAATATCATAAAAAAAATACACATAACAAGGTGATGATCAATTTTTATTCTTCACAATAATAATTACAATTTTTCTACAAAAGGATAAGACAACCTTATTTCATAAATACCAGAAATCCAAGGCAAGAGGCCTTCCAAACTCCTTTACAAGAACCATTCCAATATTTACAGTACACATTAGACATTTGCTACAAAGGAATTCATAAATCAAACTGATGCAACCTTTATCAAATATTTCTGTTTATCTACTCACAAAAATCCATCTGCACAAGTATTAACTTGAGTCAGTTTGTGAGAACTGAGCATGATAAGGACTACACATTGCAACAGTAAGCTAACATTTAACAATATCATGAAAATAAAGTTCTATTTCAAGAAATGGATAAAATCACAAACCACTAATCAAAATCCTTCACACTGGATAAAAATTTACACCAGCCAACACAGGAGGAAGCCAAATATTCCAGTTAAGAACAATATCTCAACTAATCAAGGTAAGACCGTAGACTCTATAAGTTAGAAAAAAAATGTCAAGAGTATTGGGATTTCAATCATTTAGTCCTATAGATTACGTGATTGAAATCTAATACTCAATCCATCCATCTACAAAAAATAAAAATTTAGAAGCCCAAAACATACTAGTTATGATCATAGATGCGAAACAATAAAGATTATTCAGTCCTTCGAGGAGGGAGGTTTCACTAGCCTAAAAGCTAGGGTTTGTAACCAAACTCCTGTAAGAAGGGAAAACCATCAGTTTCAGTCTTAGAAAAGAAGTTGACCAAAATAAAATTACAAGATCTCTTACAAATTAATACTCTGTCATAACAAAATCGAAACCTCCTTAAGGCAATATTTAAGAGAAGTCACAAGATAGCCATTAATCTTAACAACCCAAGATGGGCATTACTCAATCAAGCAAGTTATCTAAATAATATAAAGTAAAAGTTAATTGAAATGTCATTCCTAATTTTTAAGTCAATTTTAAGATGATAGGTATCATTTAAATGTACTTTTAGGTTTCATATCATTATGAGATTCGTAACCCTTCTTAAAAAAATCTATAGTTTCAGTTTTAAACAAGAAGTTTTCCACCTCCTACTTACAGGATCTCTTAACAGTAATCACATTTTAACATAATAAAACCCACTCTTCAATAATGTATTTAAATCAGTCAAAAAAATACATTATTCTTAACAATAAACCCCATCGTAATCATCAACTTATCTTGATAATATAAAGGGAAAGTACCCCCATATGTTATTCAATAATTTTTACAAATTTCTGATAAGGATCATATATGTGAAAACCAATTACAGGTAAACGAAGTCATAATATGGTCCAACGTTTAGTAAACTCCCCTTGAAAAGACATGTCAATCCATTTAAAAACGAAAGGACCACTCGATACAGAGATTGGTAAAATACCATTGATACCCCGATCCAGTCTAAGTTCCCTTACCACAAGTATGACATTTCACTGTCAAATAAGCAAACTTGAAAAAAAATTACAAGTAGATGTAACCTATATACCTTAATATATATCATAGAGGCCACAATATATATATATATATGAATTAATTACATACAACATCATAGGGACAAACAAACTAGAAACCTTGACAGATCTTCCCAAACCATTAGAATAAGAAGAAGGCCAAGAAATTTTGGCATAAAGATAACATACATGGAAGTTATTGGACATAATCTTCCAGCACCGATTAAATTCCCAATACTAATGGTGCCACAAAATACAAACCACTAAATATAAAAACCAAATTTACAGTCAATGTTATAGTAACATTGGGCACTATTACTATGACCATGTCGAGCCAAGGCGTAAAGGATCTCTGACACCAAAATTACAACAACAGAACTAGGGAACTGAATACCGTTCAAATAAGGGTCTCATTTACAAGATGACCTTTTTGACATATAAAATATGAGTTAATCATACATGGTTATGCTCTTACCATCTAGGCTTGCGAATCTTCCAATAAATTCTAAATATCGACTGAGCCTTATATTTGGCACAAACCTCCAAAACTTGAAAATAAGGTTAGATCCACTCCATTTTGGCCAAACTAGATTCCTCAATAGATCACAATGATATGAACAATTGAATAATTTCTCACATAGCAAGGATGATTGAAGGGAAAAATATATTCAATTTTCTCCTTGTTCCATAGATATTAGGTCTAAAGAGATACCCGCATTTGATTTTCCAGAGTTCAAAACCCCCCAAAATAATAAGCCATCCACTATTCCCACAATGTAAGAATTACAGAAGATAGGATGAATCAAGTGATTAGCTTAAAGCTAAAAGAGTAAAAGAATCGACCCCTTTTTATTGGTGAGCCACATTAATGCAACAGGATTCACTAAAGAAATGATAATAGAATACAATAATGATTCAATCATGTAGTGAATACTAGATTCCCTTTCAGAAGAAATTTATTCAGAGTAAAAGAAATGGAATTCCCCTCTTAGAATTTTTATTTTTTAATTTATTTTTATTTATGTCCAAAAAATAGCATTATGAACTATGAAAATTAGGGAAACAATCAAGGGATAGGCCGTCCATGAACATGGCAACGACTTAAGAAAACAACCAAAAATCCAAAACAAGATGTTGTTTCAGGAAGGAGAACAATTCATTCAATGAAATTGTTAAAGATAGTGGCCATTGTTATTTTTAGACATAACATGCCTGAGTTAGAGCTTCCAAACAACTCACACCTGCAGGGAGTGCCAAGTATTCCTACAACAACAACCTTGAGTCTGGTTTCCTTTGCCATGAGCTTGTTACGGGAAAGGAGTCATACCCACAACGAAAACATGATAGGATTCTGATCCACAACAGGATGGGTGTGGAAAACCCAAAAAAGATGCGGACATGCCTGCGACTGGAAATGCATTAAGGTTCACAAAATTTTTGCAACAGAAAAAGTTCTACCCAGCAGCTGAGTTGATAACAAATGTATGTGGCCAGCCTCCAAATGGGGGAAACAAGACTAGGATTGAGCACAAGAACGTATCCTTTAAGGAATTACAATGAATTATAGGTGGCCAGAATTCAAACACCACCCCCTTGTCAACACATACCCAAGATATTTTGTAGAAGGAACAAACTAGCGCCAAAGCAACAATTAAATCCATTGGTGAAGGCCACGGAGCTAGGACTAGGTCACTGCCAAATGGTGAGAGGGTGGTAGTGCATAGGAAATAGATTAATTTGAAGCATTATAAATTACCCCTTTCAAAATTGCTACCACACACAATCCCTTACGCATTCACAAGATAGAAACAAAGGAATGATGGAACCCAATAAACCTACACTAACAAAGAAGTTTAAATTGCATACAAACTAGAATGTTGGAGGAAGCAAAATTCATATTTTCCTTTAATTTAAATGATTAAAACAACACACAAGCAAGCCTAATCAACCAAGGAGGAGAAAACATAGATTTTGACATTTGAAAGAGAACATAGAACAATGACCAACCATGAATCACCACAATGGGGTAATCCCTTCTTCAGCATGGAATGAGGTTTGGTCTACGAATGGAGTGATCAGAACGATACAAAAAAATGACATAGAGATAATTAATATTACTATCGATAACAATCGACAATAAAATACAATAATTAAAATAATCTATCGAATCTGAAAATAAATTAATAGTATCATTATTATCATTTTTTAATTATTAATTTTACAACTTAAAAATAATAATTATTATCCATTATTAATAATGGACAGTTAAGCTTGCAACAATTTGAGAACATGATTTTCCCTTAATTGGACAATTGTAAAGGACGTTCTGGGGACCAACAACTGGAGACATCGACAATGAAACATGAAGGAACGATGAAGAGGGATGAGGATGTTAATAATTTTGTGACAAGGATGAAGTCAACTAACTATCAATAGGAGCACACACTCAACCTTTCCATGCTTATCAACAGGGTCATCAGGGTAGGAGCTGGAGGTACATTCGAACGGGGGCATTACATTCTCCTCCCCTTAAGAAAGCATCATCCTCAGATGTGACACAAAATTGAAGGAAGGAAGGAGGTAAGCATCAAAGAATAGATAAAGGTGAAATTGCACCCTATGGTTAAAATTTCAATCGTTAAATCACAGCCAAGGTGTAGCCTTAGAAATGTTTTGGAAAAAAAATTGAACTTTCAAAGTTCTGTGAAGATTGGCAGTTTTCTCTTACTTCATTATTTAATTAATTCTCTTTCCCTTTTACATTATTCTTAACTCAGGTTCTTTTAAAATTTCATTGTTGTAGAATTTTATTTTATTCATTCTTGTGGGTGCCCAACATGAACTGCAATCACAACACCCTACCAGGGTCATACACAACACTAAAGATTCACAAGAATACTTTTACATACTTTCATGTCTATACCACATCACAAAATCTTAACCAAATATGGAAGAGAAAAATACTCGGTCCACATAACATAGTACTGGTGGTCACACATCTATGACTGACCATACCATACTCGAACACAAGTGTACTACAACAACCTGAAATTTCCACAATTCCAACAAATGAAGATTTTACATAACTCAGAAAAATAGCTACATGTACATAGATTCAACAAGGGCACATCAATGCCATATCCACAACATCACAAAACATATCAACTAACATGAGTAACACATACATCATAACACCACAACCCAAAACATCATAACAACTCTGGATACCTCCTAAAGCATCAATCACTCACACACACACACATATTATGCCTCCCTCAAGCTCTTATGCACTCCACTCAATATCTTATTCCTACCTCAAGTCACTTATGCCTCCCTCAAGTCTCTTATTCCTCCCTCAATCTCTTATGCCTCCCTCAAGTAGTAAAATAAATAAATTTCCTTTTCTTATGCCCTCCCTAAAGAGGTCGGTTTCCCTATGGCCCTAGGCACATAGAGTCCAGACACCCCTAACCCAAGTGACATAATAACTCATGGTTCAACAACCCACTAGTTATCTATAACTCCTTGGGGCGTACCCCCATACAACGAAGCAGGTCCATAGGTCCAACCATTCCATGGTGCATCACATGACCCTGTTCCACACATCATGATAATAGGACCAACATAGCAATCTGATTTAAATGCCAAGTGGAAAAGTACAAGCCTTGGGCAAGGGAGTAAAATCTTAAAATTTTAAAAGAAGATCCAAATCCAAGCAAAAAAAATGGCCAAATAGCCATAGTTAGTTCAAAAATCCACATGTTAGTACCAAAAACCAAGGAAATGCCCAAAAATATAAAACATTACAATCAAGAAAACTGTTGGTCCTTATAAAAATTAAAACTAAAAAGTTCAATTTATGAATAAAATGCACATATAAGAATAGCACATTATGATGACTATGTGTCCTTATTTAGCCACCAAGGGGGGGTACTCAACGAGTTTATGGCACTCAGAACATTGAGCCTTGGCTCGTAAAATAACATATCATATAATAAAAATCTCACCATCTCTGTTTGAATCATCCCGCCAACACTTCGACAAGGATAAACACAGTCATAGCTACACTAAGGTTGCATCCATACAACAACCACAAGGAGAGAGAAAGAAAGGAGCAAGGTATTCATCTATCAAGCCTAAGGTCATCTCAAGTTATTGGCACATGGTGCCCATTCCCTCACTCCCAACATACACTTTTACCAATTTCCCTCAAGGTCGGTTAGCGTAAGGTTCACAACATAACATGCAACTACATCACTAACACAATGGTGGTTACGCACATTAACATAGCATTCTTATGCATGGCACCTATACAGAGGTATGTCACATACATTACATTCATGGTTTACAACACACCACATCACCACATGCTGAACCTAAAGTGCAATCATTGTATGATAGGGATCATATACCCACCACATGTCCTAAATCATGACATGAATCATTTTATATCACATGAATTACAATTATGATGAGAATAATTACAACATACATTCAACTTCCATATAACATGGGAATACACATATTTCTACACAAATGATAATGACATCATTAAGAAATCCAATTCACTATAGCAAGCCTTGTTGTCACACAATATATGTACACACCCACACAAAATGCCAAAAGGATCCAACACTCTGAAATAAAAAATCACACATCTTCCACACACACAACAAGATAGTGCTTCACACTCATAATTCATCATAGAATTCCTGAAAAGGAGAGAGAGAATAATCTCATCTGTAACACGTCAACATGCCATCAGTTACGTACTAAGTGACATACAAAATATGTGCACTAACAATATAACAATTACAACATAGTTCACGTCATGCTTAAATCACATTACTCTTCCAATATCAACCACTATCATGCAACACCATCATGTAACACCATCACAACTCCAATCTAACATAGAAGTTTGAGAGCATGAACCTCGCTCTGATACCAAGTGTAATGCCCACTATTTTAGACACGTAAGAAAACATAGAAAAATACAGGATAATTTTTTTTTTGACTTGTTCGAAGTATAGAAAGACATTACGGGTGGTCACAAAGTTTAAAAATAACTCTTCAAACAACTTGACACAATGATGATCACAAAAGAAACACGGAAAAATCCAACACCCATAAAGGACAATTCACTTTTCTCTTTGACAAGGCACCATGAAACAACCCAATCATAATACATAGTCACGAGTTGAGTACACCCCACATTGTAAAATCCTTTAAGGTTATGCATTTACTAAATTATATATTTCAAGACCTGACTTTATAATCTAAAAGATTCATGTTTGATTCAAGAAATTCATCTTACAAAGGTGAACTTTTTCTTTTATACCAAGACTAATTAGCTTGAGAACAAGTTTTCTGAAAGAGGATCATCTAAAGAATGGAAAATATAGCTAAATTCATTTGATCTGAAAAGGGACACCTTCCATCTCTCTTAAGTTTGCTTATTCATACCCAAGCTACTGAATCTTGATTCAGACCTCCATTACACAAGGATACGATCGTAAAATCTAACTGAAGTGGAGTGCCATTAAGGTTCAGAAATACAACCTCCTTGTGCAAGGATCAAAAATTAACTGTGCTTAAGAGAAGATTCAAAGTACTATAGAAAAGGTTAGAGTTAGAAGGTCAATTTATTTCATCATCATGATCTCTTTAGTTATTAACCGGTCTTTAAATGATACTTACGAGTTCAACTGGATTTGGGTAAAAGCTTCATTTAGCAATTTCTTGATTAAGTTCGACAAAGGATACACATGGGGTTCCGAAAATGGAATAATTAAACTTGATGTGTTCTTAATCAAACTCCCATACTAACTAAGATCTAACTATATCCCCAAAAGCCAACAATGATCTTACTTTTTAAATATACTTAATGTTTCACAACAAAGAGGATAAGGTTTAATTCGTAGTTTAAGGTTAGTGAGGCTAGATTCTTTTACACCGGTAGATAAATCCTTTCTTTCCAATTAAAGACTCTTAGTTTTATCTACAAAAACAAAACTTCATTATTATCTTTTTTATTTATTCATCTATGTATACATTTTTTTTTTCGATTTACTTTTACAAAAAGAATTGCCAACCCACTAAAATATACCTAGAATAACACTAATGCCAAGACCATGGAGGGTTATTAAACAAGAAATTTTTATTACTCGAAAGAAGAAATTACCATTACTTATTGATAAAAATAAACATGGTTATAACATGTCTGTTCAAAATGACACTTGAACCAAATTTGTAAAAAGATTCTATTGAACTTTGGATGAGAACAAGAAGGTAACAAAATTTTTCAAGCCACGCTACAACATTTTCATGACTAAAATAATATCATAAAGAAAATACACATAAGAAGGTGATGATCAAATTTTATTTCTCACAATAATAATTACAAGTTTTGCTACAAAAGGATTAGACAACCTTATTTCAAAAATACTAAAAATCCAAGGCAAGAGGACATCTAAATCCCTCTACCAACACCATTCCAATATTTACAGTAAATTAAATGTTCGCTTAAAGGAATTCATAAATCAAATGGATGCATCCTTTATCAATCTTTCTATTTATCTACTCACAAAAATTCATCTGCACAAGTATTAACTTAAGTCAGTTCGTGAGAACCAAGCATGATAAGGCTACATATTACAACAGTAAGCTAACATTTAACAATGTCATGAAAAGAGTGTTCTAATTAAATAAATGGATCAAAGCAAAAACCAATAATATAAATTCTTCACACGAGATAAAAAATTTCACTAGACAACATGAAGGAAGTCACATATTCCAATTAAGAACAATATCTCAACTAACCAAGGTAAGACCGCAAACTTTATAGGTTAGGAATAAAAGTCAAGAGTATTGGGATTTCAATCATGTAATCCTATAGATTACGTGATTAAAATATAATACTCAATCCATCCATCACTAAAATCATAGAGAATCCCAAAACATAGTGGATACAATCATAGACATAAAATAGAAAAGGTAATTAGTCCTTCCACGAGGGAGCTTTCAATGGCCTACAAGCTAGAGAAACCAAACGAGTGTAAGAAGTGAAAACCATCACGTGATCAAAGGATTTGAAAACTAAATTCTCTCATAAAAAATGAAGTCCACAAGCTAATGATAAGAGAAGAAAGATAGATGACAAAACTCAAGATGGACATTACTCAACAACCAAGTTACTTGATAAACAAAGTACGAGGTAGAAAAAGGCATCCTATTTTCAAGTCCATTTAAGATGAGATTATCATTTAAACATCCTTCAGGGTTTCATAGCATTATGGGATTTGTAACCTTCCTTAAAACAATGTATAGTTTCATTTTTAACCAAGAAGTTTACCACCTCCTCATTACAGGATCTCTTAAAATTAGTATTTGTTAGCATAATCAAAAGAAATCTTCTAATGCATTTAAATGAGTCACAAAAATCCATTATTCTTAAGAATAAAACCCATCGTAATTGTCAACTTATCTGAATAATATAAAGGGAGAGTACCCCTATATGTTATTAATAATTTTTACAAATTTCTGACAATATCATATATATCTGAAAACTGGTTACATTAAATGAAGTCACAATACGGAAACATTTAGTAATTTTTTTTGATAATATTTGTTATTCAATTTCAAAACCGAGGAATTCGGTACATGATAGGTAAAACACCATCGATAACCCAATCTCTAAAATGTCTTACCATGAGTTGAATTTCACTGTTAAATAAATAGTGTCAAAAACTAGTTACAAGTAGATGTAACCTATATACCTGAATATATAAATTATATTATAATGAATTAGTTTCATACAAAATCATAGGGACCCAAAAAATGCTAGCATGAATATGACATTATGGAAGGAGTGGACATAATCTTCTAGCACCGATTAAATTCCCATTACTAATGGGTCCACGAAATACAAACCCCTAAGTCTCCAAACCCAATTCACAGTCAACATAGTAACATTGCACTATTACTATGACCATGTCGAGCCAAGGTGTAAAGGGTCTCTACACCAACATTACAACAACAAACTGGGCAATCAAAAATCATTCAAATAAGGGACACATTTATACACAACCTTTTTGACACAGAAAATATAGGTTAACCATAGTAGTTATGCTCTTACCAACTAGGCTTGCAAATCTTCCAGTAAATTGTTATTCACTGAGCCTTATATTTGGTACAAAATCCAAAACCTGAAAAGAGGGTTAGATCCAATCCCTTTAGCAAGACCATTCATCTATAGATGAAAAAGATTAAAAAACTGAAACTTTCTCGCAGAGTAAGGAGGATTGAAGGGAATAATATATTTTATATTTTCCTTTTTCCCGTAGTAGATAACAAAGGTACCTACATTTGATTTTCAGGAGTTTGAGACCCCAAGAAAAACAACCCAACCAGTATTCCCACAAAGTAAAGTGACAAAAGATAGGCTATTAAGCGGTATCTTAAAGCTTGCTGAAAGAAACCCATTTTACTGGCGAGCCACATAACGCAACAAGATTCACTAAATTAATGATAATAGAATATAATAATGTCAAGCCATAAATACAGCTCCCTATTAGAATAAATGTAACAGAGTCAAATAATTGGAATCCCCTCTTATATTTTTATTGTTTTCTTTATGTAAAAAATTCATTAGGAACTATGAAAATCAGGGAAACAATCAAGGGACAACCTGCATGAAACAAACGACTCAACAAAACAACCAAAATTCCTAAACTAGATGTCATTTATGGAAGGAGAATAGTTCATTCCTTGAAGTTTTTAAAGATAGCGAATGTTGTAATGTTTATACTTAACATGCATGGTTCGAGCTTCCATAACTCGCACCTCCACCAAGAAGTCCTACAACAACAACCTCAGGTCTGATCTACTTTTCTACAAGCTTGTTGGGCACCCAAAACACCAATACAGGATTTTGATGGCACAATATGGGTGTGGAAAATAGCAAAATGGGGATATGCCTGTGAATAGTAATGCAAGAAGGTTTCAAAACATTTGCAGTAGAATAAGGTTTATACAATAGTATGTTGCTAGCCTCCAAATGGGGAGACCAGACCAAGCTTAGCATGAGCATGTCTCCTTTAAAGAATTAAATGAATGATAGGTGGCCACCAAACACCACCCCCTCGCCAACACATACCTAAGATCTTTTGCAGAAGGAAAAAATTAGAAACCAAATAGTAACTAATTCTATTGGTGAAGGCCATGCAACCAGAACTAGGTCACTACCAAATGGTGAGAGGTGGTATTTGAAAAGATTAATTCAAGCATAATAAATGGTCCCTTAAAACTTGCACCACACATAACCCCCTACGCATTCACAAGATAAAAACTAAGGAAGGAAGGAACCCAATAAACATATGCCAACCAACTCGTTTAAATTACATACAAACTAGCATGTTGGAGGAAGCAAAAATCATATTTTCCTTTAATTTAAATTATTGAAACAACACACAAGTAGGCCTAATCAACCAAGGAGGAGAAAACTAGAGGTTGATGTTTGAAAGTGAACATGGACAATGATGAACCATGGCAACACGATTGGGTAATCCCTTCTTCAGTGCAAAAGAAGGTTCAGTCTATGGAAGCGATCATAACGATACAACAAAATGACATAGAGACAATTTATATTAATATCGATTGCAATAAAAAATTAAATAAAATAATAATAATATAAAATAATGGCTGATCGAGAAATTAATTAATAGTATCATTTATTATTATTATTATTATTAATTTTACAACTTAAAAATAATTATTATTTATATTAATAATGACGGATAGTCAAGATTGCCAATTCAAGAACATAATTTTCACTTAATTGGACAATCGTAAAGGACTTTGCGGGAACCAACAACTGGAAACATAGACAATGATAAAAGAAGGCATGATGAAGAGGGAGGATGCTGATAAATTTATGCAAAAAGGAAAAAGTCAACTAATGGTCAATGGGAGCACACAGTCAGCCTTCCCATGCTTATCAATAGGGTCATCGAGGCAAGAGCTGGGGTAACATCAAAAAGGGCATTACATATACATGTATGTATGTGTAAAAATGCAATGTAAAAGACACACGTGTATGTATGTAAAATCATGTAAATGTAAAATATGCAAATCAAAAAATTTTAATGGAACATGTGTGCCTGATCCATGTCGAGAAAGAGAGTGTAAAAGGATATCCTTTACTATCATGGTTTTTTGGGAGATCCAACACCATAGGCCGAAGAAGTATAGGGAGGAATTCCACTATCCTCCAACCTTTAACTGATTCACTTAACATGTTTGAAGAGATCTCTATACGTCCTGGTTTTTTGGGTGATCCAACACCACTGGGTGAAGAAGTATAGGGGGTATTCTATTGTATCCTAACAAATTTAGCTTCTCTCCATAATGGTAAGGATAACCATGTCTTGTAAAATTTGTTATGTATGGGGTTCGTAGACCGGTCTGAAACCACTCATTTTATGTAACCTAAAATACCAAGGGAAAAATGTGCACTGAACTAAACACCCAAAATACAATGTAATCCTGTACAATGGGGGTGCAATGTACAATGTAACACCCAAAATACTGCCCCCCTCTTTGGGGGTGCATGTCATGTCATTGATAGGAGAATGTGGCCGCAAAAGAGGACCAACTGCCTGAACTCTAAAAATATTCCTTGCAAGGGGAAGGGAATGCTCTTGATAGAAACCAATGCTCACACAAATAAGATGGAAAGCTGAAGATAAGTGCTAGTACGAACAATCATGCATATATAAAATTGTGTATAAGCTATGAAAATAATGTATAATCTACCAAACAAAGTAGTAATGTAAACTCGCAAGAAGATAGAGTAAGTTGCACAAATTGGGTTGCAAACATTAGATACCACTCGTAATTTTGCAAGACATGCAAGGCCATAATGGCTGCATACAACAAACAAGTGTGCACACCGTAAGGAAAGGCCCACATAAAAGAACAAATAATAGTAAACAATATTAAAAATAAGTATAGAAACAAATATCCCTAGATAACAAATATTACACATGAAGCACCCGTTATCGTGTTAGAAAGATACCCAGTATGTCAAAAGCATGTATAATCAAGTAATGTAAAGTGTAAGAACAAAATGAAACAATAACACCCGTGAGATAAAAATGTGGATGCCCCCAGCGACTAGTGTAGGAAGGTTAGAAGGCAAGAATCCATGCTCTACGTAATAGATATGTATCTATGATCATAGGTAGAAAAAAACGTGAATGCATGTGTGTGGATGATATAGAGAAATTACATACAAGTAATCTAAGTACCATTTAGAATAAATCAACCATGAACAAGAAAAATTAAGAGAAAAAACAACCATAATATGTAATATTCTATGGATGGATGGAATCGAATGTAAAATGGAGTGATATGGGTCACGTGCCCCCCGAGCGAATGGAATTGTATGCAATGAGGTTTATTTGGTTTCCCCCCTCAGCAGTCAAGAATGAACCATAAATGAGAGCGCATCAACGGGAAATGGTTGAAGTGTGCTGTGTCTAATGCACTATTATGATTATGTATGTATTGGTGAAATTCGACCTAGTAATAATGTGTGCATGAAGCTTATAGCTGAAGTGTATATCGTGACAAGATGATCGAAATAGTAATGATGTAGCCTAAAGCGTATATCACTGAAAGATGAGTAGAGGGAGTGGTGATGTATCCTAAAGAGTATACCACTACAAGAATATAGATTAGGTGACCATTTATCCTATAACATATGTCACTAACCTAGTAATGTTGCATGACATAAGATAGAATGATAAATGTGTGAGTATGATAAGTTTCATATGATTTCTAAACCCTCGGCAGTCAAGTATGGACCAAGGAACTAAAATGTGTCATAGGGTAGTGAGTGCATCAAGTAGAAGATTATTTAGCATATGTAATGAAGATGATAAATGGCCATGTGATGTGTGTAGTGTATAGTAGAGAATACAATATGTGTAGTGTTCCTAAGAGTGTATAGTATGTAGGATGCAATGCTATATGAGCATGATGAGGACTAGTATTATGGATTATGTATAAATGTGAAAATTTCAAAGTAAATGTATAAAGTATGGTGTATGAGGTGTAATATGTGAATAGAAGTAGTGTGTAGCCCTATAGTGCATTGCGTGGGGTTCATGTGTAGTAATCCCTCAACAATCAAGTGTGATCCAAAGCACAAGAGTGTTTCATAGGGTATCAAAGAAACGAATGTATGAATGAATATGTGTATGCTAGGAGATTGATGTAGGAGAATGCAAAGATGATAGATACTAAGATGAATGGGTGGATGTATTAGATGCGATGCCCCCCAAGTATACATGAATGAAATGAACTAGCCAATGATAGTGAAGGACAAAGGTTCTTCATTCGATGCATGTACGGATGAAAGGATATGGCTATGAAAGGTATGGATAAATATGTGAAGATAAGATATGTGTAAATGTTGGGAGTGTGATGAGGTACTATGTAAGAATGTAGATGAATGATAATGCAAAGATCAAAAATGTGCCTATGATGCTATGATGGTGAGAGAGGGAGATGTGAATACTATTACCTATGTGATGAAAGTGGCTATCATGTGAAAGTAGAAACCCTAATATGTAAGAGAAGTATTAAAGTGACTTGTCTGATTTGATGAACTTGTAGGATTGTTGTCACAGAAGTGACTGGAGAAATAAGAAGCAAGAATGAATGTTAAGAGGCCCTAAAAAGGTTGGATCCTAGCTATCTAGTTGGACTAGAATGCTTGGAGAAGGATTGGGGTGCTTGTGGGTAATTTGGTTTGCAGAATGGTCATCCTTGTCGATGCAAAAGGTTTAGAAATGAGTTTGAGAGGTCTTTTGAGTGGTCTAAAACCTCCGTTACAGATCACATAAGGTTCGCTACACTATACTAGGTGTCGTTAATAATCCAAGATGAATATAAGACCTACAAAAAGACTACAAGAAGTATCAAAACCTTCAAAAATAAGAATGTAAATGAAGGGATCAACCTGACCTCATGTACCACAAAAATGGACTTACTAAGTGATGCAGTTCATTTCAGACTCAAATCTAGATTTGGTGCGTGTTTTCATCTTATTACCTAGGTGCTCTTGTGTCAGTTACACTTTGTGAAGTGGCGAACAATAACTTGATGAAAAAACATAGTATAATGGTGGATGGATTAGAATAGAATCCCCTCCTATTCTTATGTGATGCAAATGAACCAACCTTGTACTTTTTTATAGAGCTATATATATGAAAATGATCTCCAAATGTTTTAGATGAATGCAACCATAGGTGGATGATAGTAGTGACTAGTTCTTGGTCCATCATTATGGTATCATAACTTTATATTTATAGGATTATCTTGATCTAAATTTGTAATTAACCCCGAAATGGCCCACCACCAAAAATATAAGAAGCCAAAATAGCTAGAAAGTCCCCAAAAAGTGGTGTGAAAGTTCAAAAAGGATCGGAGCACCCCTGGTGGGACCAAGGCACCCATGGGTGCTTTAATCAAAGCTAAAATAACGTGAAACGAAGAAATATGACTTGGCATGTGGGTGCAAGAGGTCAGGGATGATGAAAGAAAATAAATTAAGATGACCGAAAGAAGGAGGTTAATTAGTACTTTCTTTACTCAAAAACCTTCTAAATAGTACTATGAGACCAAAATTCAATAATATCTAAAGTGCATGATTTTTTTTCTATAGATTAAGATATATGTGAGGAAAAACACAAAATAAAATGAGGTGGTGATTTATGTCAAGATGCAGTAATCGTGCAAGGAATAGGTCTATGTCAATGTGTAGGACTAGCGGATTGTTGAGCCCAGGTACATGATGTGTGAGTAGGAAAACTATGAGTAGATCGTGCTTTTGGAAATATAGAGTTTACTTCACTAAAAGACATCGGAGATGGAGTAACCAATACTCAATAAGCTGATGACCATGGAGTATATGGATGTTCACCGTCGTTAGAAAAAAAAAAAATTTTATGAATAAATTTATGTCATAAATGATTCATAGAGGTAATAGACTTAGACCTACGAATCCATTTTAGACCAAGTATGATGTCACAACTGTTGACCACTTGCCCCATGAGGAAGTGTTTAAGTAAAGTGACAAGACCAACCATAACGTGTAGTTGAATGACACCGTGTCATATGTTCATAGGATATGTAATTTATAATAGAGGGTAACCAATAACGATGAGAACTAGAATAGAGCATGCGGTAATGGGTCAAAATTGGTCAACCTTTATATTATTGATGGAAATCGAGCCAATAGATGCATTGATATGTAAGTGATTAAATGTAAAAAATTTATGATAATCGTGGTTAGTGAAGGACATGATTTGTCGAAAAGCGTTAGTATGAGAGACTAAAAATTCAAGAGCCCCTGTTGCAAGAGGAGGAACTTTGTAATATGCATGATTATTTGAAGATTCATTTATTTTCTTGTCACGTTATTGGGACTGGCTATTAAATAGTTTAATTTTACTCTTTTTATTTGTTGGTGCAGAGTCTCCAGGCTTTGGAAACTCAAGCTTGTTGTTATCAATAAGATCTTGGATGATTTTGTGAAGATTGAAACATGGATTTTTAGAATGTCCCCACATCTATGATAGTTACAGTGAAATTTCTCATTGTAATTCCTACCTTTTGTCGCGATGGTTCTAATTCAAGTGGTGGAGGAAGTTTAATAAGATTGATCTCTAGAAGTTTATTCAATATAAGATGTGGGACCATAGGAAATTTAGTTAATGTATTCCAAGGTGGTTGTGACTGAATATCTTTACTAGTAGTGACTTCATTGAAAAAGATTTTGGTGTCAGTTGGTTTAGTTGTAGATGGCTTGATTGTTGTTTTGTTTTGAAAGTGAGAGGACGAGGATGTTTTCTCCTAATACTCAATATTTCCTATGGATAGAAGTTTGGTTTCACGAATACTGAGAGTATTAAAAAAATTGGTCTAATGAAGGAGAGGTCTCAATGAGAACACTCTCCTGGATAGGTTATAAGAGACTCTGAATGAGTAAGTCCTGGTGCTCAAAATCTGCCAACATATTTGACATATTAGCTACGTTAATTTTTTACCTCAAGAGATATTATGTTAAATGTCTATTCGATCCTTGTTTGATTTGTATGAGTTGGTAATAAGATATCTTAGAACTGATGTTGATAGAGAAGTGAGTGATAAAAGCGTCGGTTAGATGCATGACAAAAGTTACCGAATGGACATGTAGGTCATAGAGCCAACACATCGCATACTCATGGATACCACGAGGAAAGAGTTTTGCAAAAAGAACATGATCGTCTGCAAAGTCAAGACAAGCTACATCGAATGCTATGAGATGCTCTTATGGGTTTCCATGCCCATTTAAAATGGGAAGCTTAGGGGTGACAAAACTAGGAGGAAGCACATAAGTAGAGATGGCACGTGAAAATGGAGTATGCAATAATAATGGGAAATCCAATGATGAATATTCACAAGTATCTTGTTGTAACTAACAAATTCACGCATGTAGGTCTTGATAGAGAGAAGCTAAGTCTTGAGTGCCAATGGAGGAAATGTGCCATGTATGAGAGAAAAGAGGTGACATAAAATGACTGGTAGGAGTAGTAATAGAAAAAGGAATCGTAAAAATGGGTGGAATAGTAGATATAAGCGGTTGAGTAACAATGTAAGTAGAAATGGCCGTGGAAGCATTAAGTTCCACCAAATTTGTAGCTTCCTCATGTGTAACAAATAAAAAAAGTCTAGATCTTAGGGATCCTCAACAATATGATCATTTAAGGCTTTAAGATGTGATTAAGTAAAATCACTATAAGATTGAGCCATGGTAAGATAAGAATAACCCTAGATGGAAGGTTGGATTTGAAGGACAGGTTTACCAAAGTGATTAAATGTAAATAGAATGTAGGGATCTATTGTAGTTTAATCTGATGCTATACAAAGTAATAAATAACTAGAGTAAAAACAATTATAAGCGATGAATTCTAAAAACCTAATGAGAAAATTTAAGGTTATAAATGACTTAGTTGGTTTTTAGACTCCTCGAAACTATGTTGAAGTGAACAACAGATGAATAAAATCAAGAAAATACCAAACAGGAGCTCAAGAAAGTGCAAATCCGAGTTTTCTAAGTAGACTGCGGTGCTTAGAGAGGTATGGGGGCACCTAGGATGCCCAAGTTTGAGATATGGGTGCCATGGTTTGTGGAAATGACTAGGGAACCTCCTCATGGGTGTCAATGAGTGATTTCCTACCTTTTCTTCCTGTCACATGAATATATCTAAACTTTACTTGATGACACTGTAAATCAAATATGGAGGAAACACTTGTAAAACCACTTGAAAAGCTTCAAAACCCTAAAAACGAAAGATGCATATGAATGGGTCAGACTATACACAGTTGTCAAAGGGATAGAATTATCAATGAGTGTTGCACTACATCTCAGAAACAATGTAGTTCTAGGTGTGTGTGTAAATCATGCCCTAGGTTCTCTTGTGTCAATCGCACAATGTGAGTAGAGAGAAATAACTAGATGTAGAATGTAAATAGATGGTGAATGGAATAGAATGAACTCCCCTCATATGAAGTGTGATGCAGATGAACTATCTTTTTCCCTTGTATTGGAGCTAGATGGATGTAAATGAAGCTATCGACGCCTTGGATGGATGTTACCTTAGGTGGAGATATTAGTGTTTAGTGCTTGGTCCCTCATTATGGTCTCATAAGTTTATATTTATATGGTTCTCTTGTTCTAATTTTGTAATTAACCTCAAAACTGCCGACCACTAAAATACAGAAATGTCAAATGGCTAGAAAGTGGCCAAAATATAAGATTAAAGTGTAAAGAGGACCACAGCACCTTGGAGGTGACCAGAGCTCATGGGGTGCCCTAGTTAGGAGTAGGATTAATACAAAATGAAAATACAAACTGAGCATGTGTGGGTGCAAGACCAAAAATTATGATAGAAAGAAAAGTAAAAGATGGCCAAAGACATGGGTTGATTACTACTCTCTTCACTCAAGAACCATATGAATAGTAGTATGAGACCAAGAGTAAATAATATCGAAAGTGCATGATTTAGTGATTACACCTCGAGCGCTTTGTATGTGAAGTTTGGAGATGATGTGACCAAATGTGAGTCTTACTTGAAGGAACGTGGATTGATCTACAAATTAAGTGGATGGTGGCCCACATTACCTGATCTCCATGTTTGGATTTCAAAATATTTGCATCCCTTGCATGAAGGTTAGTTAGAAATTTATCTTTTTCATAAATGTATTTTCATTATTGTTTTTACCTAGCATTGTGATAAGTGTAACGCCCGCTAAAATGCCCACTAAAACACCAGCTAAGAGACCAAATAATAACCTAGAGTTAATTAGAAAAATTACAGAATAATTTTATTTTTTAAAAGCATGCCCACAATAGTTTTTGCAAACTACAACTGCCACGATTATACTTCTAAGTCAATTATATTTAATAATAAAATTTACTCTATAAATTAAAATATTTAAACCCACATTAAAATCGAATGAGTATAATTAGTCGAATCATGGTTAAATTCTCTCTAAGTCTTAATTTAACAAACAATTAAATTCCTACTATAGTTAAATATTCCCCGTGGGATGTTTAGGGTAAAACTGGCCAAAGCAATTAAATACTAAGGTTGTTTAATTTCTACAATGTTGAAACAACTAGCAAGGTCCCTCATTTAATATTGGGTTAGAAAATAAACACTTTTTTACCCCAGAAGTGACCACTTACAAAATCAACTCATGTTTTTGAAATTAAGACATTTAAATTAAAAGGTAATTTCCACTCACGCACTCTCCACCTAGGGAGGAATCTCATCCCTTGGATGGATTTAATTAGTACCCTAGATGAGGAGAAAGGGTAACTAACCATAAAACATGCTTATGAAAGATTCTTTCTCATTTCCATTTGGTTCATTATTTTCCTTTTGTTTTGTAGGTTGTTTGGAGCAGGTAGAGAATCCATGGGAGGCCATTTCAAGCTCTTGGAAGTAGCTTACATGTTTTATTATTTACCTATTTTGTTCACACCATGTCTTATGGTTTTAAAGGCATTTGATTTATTTATTTAACTTAGATTTTTTTGATTTGCCAAAATGGGCTTATGGGTTTTTACCCATTTTATAGTTTTATATATATATATATATATATATATATATATATATATATATATAATTATTATTATTATTATTATTATTTTTTAATTTTTTTTTAAAAACAAGGGATTAAGAAATCCGAAATCACAATAACAAGTGATTTAATATATATATATATATATATATATATATATATATATATATATATATATATATATATATATATAATGCTAAGCCGTTGTTTTTATAGAGCTTACACAGACTAGAAAGTAATCGCGCAGGGGGTCTAAATTACCACGGTGGAATAGTAATTGCGGTGGCAAACACCCTCACCATTTCCTTTAAACAATGATACATACCCACTACCGTGGCTTAGTTCTTTCCACATCATTACCTTTTTAAAAGTTTTAACTTTTATAAAAAAATTGTTATAAAATACATATAAATACTTTATTTTAATTCTTTTTTTCTTAAAGTTTTTACTTTTATAAGAATCTTTGTTAAGAAATACATATATTTACGTCGATTTACATATTATTATATATATATTTATTTATTTATATCTTCTAAATATAGAAGTATTAAATAATAAGTATATTACTAAAAAAAATTATTATTAATATTTGTTATTAATAATAATTTTAATATTAATAATTTGATCATTGGCTAGTAATGTTCCTAATATCAATAGTATTAGCAAAATTAAGGAAACTTATACTTAAATTTTCTCTTAATATTTGGTGGGAATGTTTCCATGTGTTGGTTTGAAATTTTATTTTCCTTATTACTACCATTTTCTTGATGTCTAGTTTAGAATGAAATTAGTTTAATCTAACAATGTATTTTCATGGAATGCAATAAAAGTAGCTATTTTTTTCTTCTTTTTTTTAAACTACTATTTTCTAACCATTCACATAAACAATTATAACCAAGTTTTTCAATGAATCTTAACATGAGAGCTACTAACTTTCCAATGGTTTTTTTTTAAACTAGAACAACATACTTTTGTGGGAGTAAATGAACTTCAATGGAATGAATTATTTCCTCTTTAAAAGCTTCTTTTCTATCTCAACAAATAACTTTACAAACACAATTCTTTCCTTATAATATACAACTCAAATTTGAAGTCCAATAATCAAAACAACCTTTTTTTTATTCACAAACACTCATACAATGTCTTCCACTTGAAGTGGGAAGAACCTATAAGAATGAAAGCTAAAAGGAATACAATATTACAAGTCTTCCACCCTAAGTGGGAATAAGAAGAAGGTTTTCTCACAAGGAAATATTTCTTGAGGACACCAACAAAGCTCCATGCTACACATCACCAAAAAGAGAAACCCACCATGTTTCATTTGATCACAACTAAAAGGGGGGAGAGGCAACACTCTCCACCCAACCAAGAATTCCAATGAGGAGAATATATCCTCGTCATTGGCCCCTGATCCCCAACCATGTTGTAATGAAAAATGGATTCAACTCATAGCAACAAAACAAGCTTCCACATCACAATACAAGATTCTACAGCCATACCAAAATCTAAACAACACAACTACAATCATAAGAAGGAAAACAACAAAATACACAAGGCTTCAACATGTAAAATCCAAAGGAGTAAGATTTATGTGGAGGTCACTTATGCTTCCTAATGGGAAATAAGTTCCCACCTAAAAAATCTCCAATAATCATCTCAAAACCCCTACATATTTTTATGTCTCCCTCAAGTACTTATTATACCTCCCACATTCTCTTATGCCTCCCTACAATCTCTTATGGCTCCCTCATAAAATAGACCAAGTAGGAAATGCACGAAATTTCTTGTCCAAGGTGGGGCACCCAACCCAACTCCCTCCAAAAAATGAAATGAACTCTTATGCCTCCCCACATTTAAGATCCCCATAGTCCCCTCCTACACCACACTTAAGCAATTTACCCAAGCAACCAATAAGCATATCAAAACACTCTAAAACATGCACATATACACAATATAAAAGGAAAAATATTTTATAAGAATATAGCTCCTAATTTTCCATTGTAGAGCTTGATCCAAGAGTTCCACAACAATATTCTTCAAGCCCAAACAATTACCAAAAGCTCCAAAAAACCCACAAGAATTTCAAAATCCTCTAACTCCCAAAAATGCAAGAGCACAAAGAAATGAAGTAACCCCCAAACAAGAAAAAGAATTTAAATAAATAGAAAAGGGAGAGAGGAGGGTGAGGTCGTTCCATGTAGGATGCCACATCACTCAACCTCAACTCCACCTCACAAGTCAAACCTAAACCCAAATGCACCATAATTTGGTGGGTGAGAGGAATGACAAGTTACTTACACACACAATCCAAGCCCACAGCCCCTAAGGAAAACTTAATTAAATGAAGGAAATTGTAATAATATTTTAGCTTTTTGTTATCCCAAAAAATATAATGGAGTCTATTTTAGAGCCCCCAACCCATAGGTAGGGTTGGTATAGAAATTTAAGAGCTATGGGACAAGTTTAACTTGTCCGACAAGCCTCCAAAATTGACCCATAAGGCCAAATCCGAATTTTCATGAAGAGGTAGAGTGTACAAAATTCAAGCTCACAAGCACTCAACTTATAACACATAAACCAAGTTCCATAAATTCTAATAAATGAATTATTTTTTTTCATCCATGATTAATTTATTAACTAAACCCAATTTAATTAATTAATAAAAGGGAAAATACATCACTAAATAATCACATACTAAAATTAAATAAATGAAACTAAATAAAAGAAAACACATAACCCCTTGGTCACAATTGGAGATGATTTCCCATTATGGGAACCCCGCCTAAAAAAATTCAAACACATACACAGAACAAAATACATGTTACCATTGTGACCTTTGTTGAATTCATCTAGAATTCCAATGTGGTTGATCTCTAATCCCCCCGATGTTTATTGTGACATGTTTCTCTCCAAACACATAACACCTTGTTTGTACTTATGGCCACATAAAAACAACCAGAATAAATATACAATATAAATCCACAATCATCTATATATGAATTAAAACATCATCTAGGCAAGTAACAATATCATTTACAATTTCTAACAAAATCTCAATTTTACATTTTATCAATATCCATATGATCATATGATTAGTTCAATTATCTAGTTCTACTCAATATGATGAAATATCACATGTCCAAAATATATAAATATAACCATATCAACAACATATCAACATCAATATAAAATGTCTCTAATAATCCACACGCATCGTGTATGAATCAAAATAAACAACAGTCCAATATCTCTAGCATCTAACATCATGCTAAATCAAAAGCTATAATAATATCCATAAGTATAGTCAACAATATCGAAATCAATAACAAAAGGTGTCGAAGGGAAGTGGGCACTACATTACCCTCCCCTTAGACTCTAATTCCTCCTAGAAGTCACTGGAATAGGTGTGGAAACTAAACTCGTAGCAATGTAGCATCCTCACATGTAGCCGCAGTCTCATCATATATGTCCCACTAAAGTTGAACCTTGTTAATCTCTCTTCCTCGAAGTCCCATGGTCCTGCACTCTAAAATGTGGATGGCTCCAAAATCACCTACCCTTGATCTTGCACCTGTAAGGAGGTCTAATCTAGTACATGAGAAGGGTCTACAATGTAGGTTATTATGTAGGTACATGAGAAGGGTCTGCAATGTCCAACTCGATAGTGTGATGTGCCAACCTTGGGTTGAAACCTATTGAATCCTTGTAGGTCCAAGCAAAGACAAATGGGAAATCTTGACAAAGTTGAATGAATTCAGATTTTTATTGTTGAATACTTAGCTTTCCAATTCACAACGTTTTGCCTTCTTCTATGGAAATGGGCTCTGAATCTTCACCCTTTACTTGAATATTTTCTTTCTCCTTCCAAAATTGATCATTTTTGTTGAAGATTGACTCTAAGATTACAACACCTTTTGGTAAGTTGTTAGTTATCAGTTGCACCACTTGGTCACCATATTATTGTTCCAATTTGTCTTGGTTTCTGGAGGACAATTAACAATTTTCTCATCATTCTCGAAGACCTCTTAACTTGTGTTATTATCTAGGACATCTGGCATCACAACCACCTTGATATCGAGCTGAGACTTATAAGTTTTTATACTTTCTATAACAACAAAATGCTACTCGGATAGCTTCTAGTCTGTCTACTACATCATTCTTTTTTCTCGGTATGGACACAATGTTGAAAGCTTCAAAGTCCTCAATGAGGTCCCATACCCAATTTTTATAGCTCATGAGTAGGTCATTCCTTGTAGCATGTTGTCCTCTGACTTGGTTCACAATCAAATCACTATCACCAAATATTTGCAGATTCTTAATGCATCTCTTTCTTGCCCAATGCAATCAATTGATTAAGGCCTCATACTCAGCTGTGTTGTTTGAGCAAGAAAACTAGAAACAAAATTTTGAGTAATACTTTGTGCCTTGAGGTGAAACAATCATAACTCTTCCTCTTGTACCTTGCCTACTTCTTGAGCCATCAAAGAATTACTTCCATACCTCACTATCATTCTTTTGGTCTCGCTTAGTGATGTTAGGAAGAGAATGATTATTTTCATTCAAGCAATAGACTCTTAGCTCAGATTCCTCCATTTCCTTGTAAGGGTAAAAAGTGCACCTCTTTTTTTCCCATTCGTTGAGATTCAAGTCTAGAATGTATCCAACTTCGGTGTCTGCATCATGAGCACTTAGATATTCCTCTTAGTCAAGGGCTGAAAAATTTACATTGATTAGACTCAATATATGAGGATTAATATGGAAGTTTGTAATAGGCTCATATCTGATTGTAGCCTTAGATCCATACTGTGTTCTGAATAACATGTGTGACCAATTAGCAGACAAATAGCCTCCAATTTTAGTGGTGAAGTCTCTTGACAAACACAATGCAAAGTGTAGTGGCAAGTATATGACCGATACATTTTGTAATACAGTCACATTGGGGCATGCATGCAATGTGAAGGTCAAATCCTTGATGACTGCAACCATTTTTACTGCTGTCCCATTCAATTGCAGTATGCCTTTGGAGACGACTTCATATTGAAGACATAACTGATCGGCTATTTTCTTCAGCATGACTGAGCTACTCACTGCCGAATCAATCATGCAATTATGTACCAATTTTTCCTTAATGATCAATGAAACATAGAATGGAGGGGGCTTCAGATTATTACCTGTTATCCAAAATTCACTCCCAAGGTAATTTTGATAACATGCAAGCAATTATATTGATTCAGGGTGAAAAGTCAGGTTTCTAGGGTCCCCTCATATTTTTCTAACTCCCCTGTCTGAGAAAATGCGGAAAAAGGGTTCAAGAAGGCAAATAGGTTGATCCAGGAAAAATCATGAAAATTGGCTAAGTCCTGCTCAAGGTCGCCTCTGGGACGTGTGGGACGAAAATGCGCGAACCGGCCGGTTCGCCCGAAATCAGCACAAACAGTCCAAAACGCAGCTGGGACAATCGGGCCAAAAGTACGCGGCGGGCGCGAAAAGCCGATCCGGCCGAAAGAGGAAGAAAAATTGGCTAAGTGTTGCTCGGAACATTTGGGACAAAAGGACCCGAACCGGCCGAACCGGCCGAAATGAGCACAGAAAGTAAAAAATTGATTGGGACATCTGGGCCGAAAAGGCGCGAACCGGCCGAACCGGGCGAAAAAGGTCGAGTCAGTCCGGGACGCGTGGGAAAAAAGTACGCGAACCGGCCAAACAGGGCGAATCAGGAAAATTTGTCCCAGACGGTCCGAAAGCAAATGGGACATCTGGGCCGCGAGTACGCGAACCGGCCGGTTCGGCCGAAACGGAGGGAACTGTCCCAGGCAGCATTGGGACAAATCGGGACGAAAGGGACGCGAAGTACACGGAGGACGCCGAATCAGCCGAGGACCAATCAGAAGCGGCCGAAGTGTCAAAGGAGAAAAGTCAACATTTGACCCATGGAACTTCAAACGGCCATAACTTTTGACTCCGAGCTCCGATTTTCACAAAATTGGACTTTCTGGAACGAGCACGACGTCCTCTATGCCACGAAAACTGGATTTCTTATTTTTGATGAGGGTAGATATATTTAAATAAAGGAAACATATTCGGCTCCAGTCAGTTGATGCTCATTCCCGTCAAATGACAGAAAACGCCTGCCAGACCCAAAATAGCTGCCCGCACTCAGAAGGCCATAAATTTTGCATTTCTCAATGAAATCGCACAAAATTGGTACCGTTGGAATCATGGTTCCGAGCCCGATGCACAAAAGTCAAGAAATTCCAGATTTGATCAAAAATTGATTGATATTTTTAAGAAAACGTGGCCGGATTCATAACAGTGTTTTATTTGGTAGCTGGGAGTGCAATTAAGAGGCATCGTCATCATTCTTTCTCTGCTGCAGCACATGGGACATTATGGGGAGCCTTTTTCAAGTAATGTACAATCATTTCACTCAATTTAATGCCTCTTACAGGTGGTTGAAGGACAGATTTCGGGATTTCCATTTTCCCTTTCTCTTCTCCTTCTCATTTTTTTCTATAAATTGGAGTGTTGGGCTCATTGTAAAGGAGGAGAGTTTTTGGGTAGCAAAGCTCTGAAAAAATTGGTTTGTGAAGCCAGTGTGTTGCAGGCCCTTGTAGTGGACTCCTTGCATGGTGATCCAGGCCCTTATCTTGTAATAGATCTGAACTGTGCATATCATGAAGCAATAAAATACCAGTTTGTGGATGTATCTTCCCCTGCTGTGTTTTCTTGCATTCTTCTTGCCCCTTTGATCTTTCTATAAGAATATTGTGTCTATTATTGTGTTTCTGAAGGGATTCATTATCATTGTGTATGCTTGGAATATTATTGTGAATGTATTTTGCTAGATTATGGTGAACTTTCATCACCTCTTCTAGTGTGCACTTCTGCCTCTGTATTTCACACATTTGGAGACTACTCTCACATCCTCCTTTTCTGGTGTATCACCGCTTTAGTGTAAGTTTTCATTTTATGCATTCTCTTTCCCTGGTCCCTTGGAAATTTAGATCTAGAACAGTTAGCTTATCCTGCATTAGAGTAGATTGTGGCAGGTAGTTTAGGAGCAAGAACCAGCTTTCTCTGGAGGTCTATCTCAAGTAGCAAGTCCCACAACTTGGAGATAGTACCCATGTTATCCAATCACACTGTGAGTTCAGGTATATGCACAGGGGTGCTGTGATTCGGTGATAACATTACCTTGTTGTCCTCCATGGTTTTCTTCGGGCTTAGCTGCATTGGTAAGTACTTTCTATTGTTGGTTGTGGGGATGGTTTGGGGTTGACCAATTGGCCATAACAGCTGACAACATGTCTCTTTGTCCTAGAATAGCCAATGACTCCCACATTGAGATGTTTACATTTTTTTTCTTAATCTATTCGATGATGTTAAATGGGGATGAGCTATCTTTTTTCTAACCCTTTCTTGGTAGATTCTTCTCTTACACATGTGTCATCACAACTGGTGCCTGAGCGGGTCTGGAATGTGGCTTGGGATGGCTCTACACATTAGGAGCTACACTTTGATTACTAATACCTTATCGAGTAATAAAGGGTTGTGGATTACCTGAATTTGATGATTTTCCCTCTCCAATATTCCTTTTCTTGAACCATGTATTAGCACTTATACTTTGAGAAGGGGCTTGGTTAACTCCATTAAAATCTTCTGTTTTCCAATTAACCATCATAGTTTCAGTTGGAGGTGTCTCCTGCTAGGTTTCTTGCTATTGATTTTCCTCTTGACTAGGTTCTTAGGACACACCAACGGTCTATACGATTAAGGCCTGGTTTAGTACACCATTGAAACACGTTGATTAATTATGAGGTAGATTACAAGGGTAACACAAGACGTACTCATGTGCCATTTTTTCCTGTGTGAACCAAGGTCATCGATGTTAAAGTTGTGTTTGGATCATATGGTCGGAATGACCTATTAGCTTGAGGTTGTATTTGGTTTTGATTTTGATTTACAACCTGAGCTAGTGGTCTATTTTGCTGATATGAGGGTCTAGCATGATATTGAGTTTGAGGTTGATATGGCTTAGAGCTCTGAGCTTGCTATCTCTTGATAGTCACTAGCTCATTTCCTAGGTTTTGCAGTTATTCCATAATCTCTTGTAGCTCTTTAAAAGTGCTAGAAGATGAGGTTAAAGCTTCAGCTGAACTTTGATTCCTTGGAGCAGGTATGGGAGCTAATGGGGGTGTTTGACTACTACTTGGAGATCCTAGTTCTGGATATAGAGGCATATGTGGCCTAGGTGCAAGTTTACCAGCTTGAATTAAATAATTTTCAGTTGTAATGGAAATGTTATAGGCTGTAGGTAAGGTTACACGTCCCGTGGATTGAATCATTAAGACAATATTAAAATTGAAAGATCTAAGGAAGTATAGAAAATCACCTTCATCTATTCGTCTTATAGCCACCAAAATCCTATCTCACGTCCTTTGAAATTTGAAGTTAAAATATGTCAACTGTTCATTAAGATCCCTCTTAAAGGTTTTCAATTGTTCCAATAGAGATAGGTTATCCCTCTTTTCTCCATATTGATTGTGAAGAGCTCTACACAAATGGTCCTAATTCTGAATAGGGTTTTTTTTTAGACTTATACATCATTGCAAAACTTTACCCTTGAGTTAAGAGGCTAACAAGTGCACATCAATCTTGCTATAATAAAAATGGAGACCTTTTGTCCCACTGGGTGTGCCAAAATTGTTAGTGCAAAATTACATCACCCTTGAATGTCTACAACTAGATGGGTTGAGACTCTCAGTGTGATTTCGTGACATGGAGCATGTCTTAAAGTGTCAAAATTTAAAATCGAGAGAGCTCTCCAGATGAAGATCGGTTCCTATTCCTTTGTTCAGGTGCACACATAAAAAATTTACAGAGGATCTATTCTAAAACCTATTCTAACTTTCCAAGGAGATAGGGTTAAGAAGATTCAATAAATTAAACCAAAACTAATAGAGGTGATGCACCAAAGGAATGTTGAACACCAGATTTTATATCAAACAAATACTATTAAAATGTAATACAACCACTATACATAGATAAACAATATTGTAAATAAAGATCAAATAAATGACAATGAACACAAGAGAGGGTTGAAATAATACAAAAACATGTATTATTTCTTCATAAACTGATACAAAACATTACAATGGACAAAAGGTGAAAAACATGCACTACATTCTTAATATAAGGTTCAAACTCAATGAATTCATCTACATACCAGAGAAGAAGGGAGGGCGCAAAACCAAAATGTCCAAACCCTTACAATGAGCCAAGCTCTTACCTTTATAGATGAAGTAAAGAGAGGAGAAGAAAAGAGGCAGGAAATCTGATCTGGAAAATCATCTACCAGCCATCAATGCCCCTGAAAATCCACCCACAATCTGTCAAATCTACCTCTTTATGTCTCTTTGGCGCGTTGAAGAAGGAAGAACACTGGATCAAATAAAATATGATCTGGTTGTTGAAGAAATCAGATCATACATTAATGGTATGAAAGATGTTTTCTTATTGTTTACCCACCTAACCTTGTCAAAATTAAAGTTTCAAGCTTCCATGGCGTAGATGAGATTGAGACCTTTCCAATAGTTCCAAATTTGTTAAATTTTGAGCACTAGGTCAATAGTTATGCTCATTTGAATATTTGAATCAAATATGTACAAAAATGGTGAAAAACCAATTTTGCAAAAGGGTCCACTGGCATGAAATTTACTTTGTGCCTTTTGCAAAAAAGTTAAAAAAGTGCAAAAAATGCCCCTTAGCCCCATAAGCCCACAATTCAATTTTGGAAAAAATTCCTCCATGGCCCCGCAAACCCGCTAAGAAAAATAAATCATCTCAGGCCCGTCGATCTGCATTTTCCACTTGGGTGAAAAGTTTTCCCTAGACCCGCTGACCCACCTCTCCACATATAATTTAGGCCTGACACGTGGCTTCTTTGGGCGTCGGTGGAGGTGCGGATTAATTTTATACTTTACATATTTTCAAAAGAAAAGCTAAAAACTTCAAATTCCCTCTGGTGACTCGCCTTCCTGCATTGACTTGAAACATGGCCACATGTCCCTTTTCTTGGGCGGGGTCATATGTCAGATCCTAGACATGTGGAGGATCAGTGCACATTTGGGACTTGCCCCCCAAACTTTACCTTTAAACTTACGCAGATGAGGAATGTGGATGCTTCAACTAACCCTTCTATACTTAGTCAATGTAAGCGGCCAGCTCTGTCCCCTTTTCGAATTTAGGACACATGTTTAGCATGTGCTTGTTTGGAACTAGCCTTTAGGTCTAACCTTTGAAGATGCGCCGATTGGACATGTGGAATCCTCTCGCTCATTTGGGGTCTCTAATTTGGGCCGTGCTTTTAAAGTTACACCGACGTGACACGTGGCTCTGTCCATTGGCTCTCTTATACTTAGTCAATTTGGGCCCCCTGCCTTTCTTGGACCCTAGAAACGTGGAGGCTTTGTGCTCGCTTAGAAATCCACTTTTATATTTTTCCCCTGGAGTTGCACCAATGAGGCACATGGAAGCTTCCACTGAACCTCCTATACTTAGCTGATTCAGGCCAGTTCTATCTTCGGACTCCGACCACATGGCGGGTTAACACTGGTATTGGGGACCACCTTCAGAGTTGATCTTTGAAGGTGCGCCGAGTTGACATGTGGCACCTTCCACTGGCTCTGCCTTGTTTTAACTTTTAAACTGACAACTTTGTCTTCTTTTTGGGCCTGGGACACATTGAAACCTTGCACCCACTTGGGGTCCCCACTTTCGATTTTGCCCTTGGAATTATGTTGATGAGACATGTGTCTCCTTCCGTCGGTCTTTTTATACTTAACCAATTCTGGGCCCACTCCTCTTTCTTTGTTTTTTGGCTTGGTCCCTTTTCCTTATTTAAGAGCGACTTTGTTGGGTTCTGGACATGTGGAAGTTGCGCACTTGTTTGGAGACCTTGTTTCTCCTACACCTTTTGGAATTGTGCCGAGCTAATGTGTGACATCTTCTGTGAGTTCGTTTATACTTGGGTGGTTTGGGCCTCGAGTTGAATCGTATGTGAATTCTAAAAATTTGAGCCCCTTTATTCAATCTTCTTTTTTCGAGCTCTGATCTCATTTGACGTTGTCCGGCCTCATTTTCCATCTTTACTCCTCCATTGTAGAGCCTACCTACCCCCTAATTATTGGATTTGAATGTGGACTTACAGGATATAGCCAACCCTTAGATTTTCTTTTGTGCAGGGTCATGTTTGACCAATTTTACCGGGGGAGAAAAATTGGGATAAAAAATACCACCAATGCTACCTGTCGTCTCTATGAAGGTAATCTGGTGCTCAACCTGGCAGTTCTCAACCACTTCATAGGCTCAAAAATATGCTTCTTACCCTTGTTGCTAGGGTTGTGTGGGAACTCTCTCCAATGATGTCAAATACTACCACAACCATAATAGCTTCCTGGTTCTCTCCAAGGAGATGCAACTTCATCCGTTACTCTAGAGGTATGTGTTGTGGATCCTCATGATCTGGCTATGGAGTGCTGATGTTTCTACTGGTGAGATCCTATTCACTGAGCTCTCGATGCACCCCATGTCCTAATGGGACCCCTAGGAGGAGGCCCCATACTCTGTCCTCT
This sequence comes from Taxus chinensis, assembly GCA_019776745.2. Lineage (NCBI taxonomy): Eukaryota > Viridiplantae > Streptophyta > Pinopsida > Cupressales > Taxaceae > Taxus > Taxus chinensis. Next base: position 151,795,184 of record CM034148.1, read on the forward strand.
TTGTGCATCGAACCTTTGAGTAGGTATGAATAGTGGATGAGTCTGTTGCTACTTCTGAGGTGGCTATTATGGTGGCCTGAAAAAAGACTATACTAAACCTTGGCCACTATGAGGAGGAGGAGATGACCCCCTCAATTTGTTATCCTGCATCTGTTGGATGTGGCTCTGAACTCTTTCCCTGGCCAGTTGGATCTTTCCCTGTGTCTCCTCTGTAATATAAGCCATCTCAACGGCATGTGCTAAGGTTTGTGGTCACTAAATGTGCATCACACCTCCCAAATCTAATTTTAGGCCCTTGATGAACCTTTGAATCCATACCTTCCCATCCTGCATATAGTCGACATACTGGAGTAGGTCCAAAAATCAACTCTTATACTCATCTATAGTCATCGATTCCTGACGGAGGTCGTGGAACTCGTCTATCCATTGTTGAATAAACCTCCGATATAAGTACATATTCCTGAACCACTCCTCAAAGATCTCCCTGGTAACCATCTCTAAATCAATGTGGAGCTTCTACTCCTCAGTCATCCCCCAGAGACCTGCTCCATCCCTCAAAAGATGGATTGCAACACGAGATTTCATGTTGCTAGTACAAGGGTAGGGCTTGAAGCACCCTCTTAAGCTCACCAACCAGACCTCTTCCTGAGATCTACCTATATCTCTAGACTAGTGAGATGGTTGTAGCATCAAGATCTCCCTGATATGGTCTACAGCTATCGAATTCCAACCTCAAAGCTTCTCTACATGCTCATCTCTAGGTCTAGGGCTCTGAGACCTATCCCTTTGTCCTGAAATCTTGTCTCCCTTTCCCCTTTGCAGTGACTCTACTCTGTTTGACTCCACGCGGGAGTTCTCTACCCTATGCTCTTCATTATGTCGAGGAGATGCATGAGCCTCAATGGATAGATCCCTATCATGTCTGGTTGATCATCCTCCTAATGATCCTCCACGTATAGAGGCATTGACATTGTGAAGTGTCTATAAGATCTGGGGTAGAATTGCCGCTACGACCTGCTCTAGAGGTGGCATGTCTAGGTCTATGTGAAAGGACCCCTCGTCAGGTCCGCACCTCCTGCACAGACCAAGGCGAGAGTAATTTCATCTTTCTAGGTTTTATTCGAGTTTTCTATGTTTACTAAAATATAAAAAAATATTCAAACAAGTTGTTTCCTAGGTTTAGTATTTGTTAGATTTAATGTTGTACTAGGTTCAATGTTCGTGTCTCACATTTTCTTGTGTACCCAAGGGTCCAAGATTTGAACCCACGGCTCTGATACCAAGTGCAACACCCACTAAAATGTCCGCTAAGAGACCCAAGAACAACCTAGAGTTACTTAAACAAATTACGAAATATTTTTTTTGAAAAGCATGCCCACAAAAGTTTTCAAAAACTACAGCTACCATGATTATACTTCTAAATCAATTATATTTAATAATAAAATTTACCCTATAAAATAAAATATTTAAACCCACATTAAAATCTAATGAGTATAATTAGTCCAAGTATGGTTAAATTCTCTCTAAGTGTTAATTTAACAAACAATTAAATTCCTACTATAGTTAAATATTCCCCATGGGATGTCAAGGGTAAAAGTGGCCAAAGTAATTAAATACCAAGGTTATTTAATTCCTACAATGTTGAGCAACTAGCAAGGTCCCTCATTAAATATTGGGTTAGAAAATAAACACTTCCTTACCCCAAAAGTGACCCCTTGAACAATCAACTCATGTTTTTGAAATTAAAACATTTAAATTAAAAGGTAATTTTCACTCACCCACTCTCCACCTACTTTTTGTAGGAATGAATCTCATCCCTTGGATGGATTCAATTAGGACCCTTGATGAGGAAAAATGGTAGCTAACCCTAAAACATGCTTTTGAAAGCTTCTTTCTCATTTCCATTTGGTTCATTATTTTCCTTTTGTTTTGCAAGTTGTTTGGAGAAGGAAGAGAATCTATTAAAGACCATTTCAAGATCTTAGAGGTGGCCTACATGTTTTATTATGTACTTAATTTTTTTACACCCTCTCCTAGGGTTTTAAAGGCATTTGATTTATTTATTTAACTTAGATTTCTTTGATTTGTCCAAATGAGCTTGTGGGTTTTTGCCCATTTTATTTATATAGTTATATTTGATTTACATTTTCATTTGGGTATGTGAAAATATATGTGTGTGTGTGTGTAAATATTATTACTATTAAATAATTTTTTATTTTTTATTTAAAAAACAAGGGATTAAAAAATCTGAAATCACAATAATAGGTAATAATAAATATATATATTATATATATTTAGTTTAATAGAATAATTCTAAGCCACAGTTTTTTAGAGCTTACACAGACCACAAACTAATTGCTCAGGGGGTCTAAATTCCCATGGGGGGGGGGGGGGGGGGGGGGGAATCCACCGACCCCACCCTCACCATTTCCTTTAAACAATGATACATAGCCACTACCGTGGTTTAGGTCTTTCCACATCTTTACCTTTTAAAAGTTTTAACTTTTATAAAAAAATTGTTACAAAATACATATAAATACTTTATTTTTATTTGTTTTCTTAAAGTTTTTATTTTTATAAGAATCTTTGTTAAGAAATACATGTAAGTATGTGGATTTACATATTATTATATACATTTATTTTTTTATATCTTTTAAATATAGAAGTATTAAATAATAAGTATATTACTAAATTTATTTATTATTAATATTTGTTATTAATAATAATGTTAATATTAGTAATTTTATCATTGGTTAGTAATGTTCATAATATCAATAGTATTAACAAAATTAATGAAACTTATACTTAATTTTTCTCTTAATTTTTAGTGGGAATGTTTCTGTTAGTGTAGAATCACAACACCTCTGAATGTCTGCAGCCAGATGGGTTGAGACTCTCAGTGTGATTGCACAACATGGAGCATATCTCAATGTGTACCACCTTGCGAGTTGAGAGAGATCTCCGGATTAAGATTGGTTCCTATTCCTTTGTTCAGGTGCATGCAAATAAAATCTTGCAGAGGATCTACTCTAAGCCTACTCTATCTTACCAAGGAGATAAGGCTGAGAAAATACAATAAAATAAACCTAAGCTAACAAGGTGATGCACCAAAGGAATATTATAAACTCGTTTTACAATTTAACACAGAACACATAAATGTAATACAAATACCATGCACAGGTAACTAAACTATAATGAGAGATTAGGCAACAATGAAACACATGAGAGGGTCGATAATCATCCACAAAAATATATTATTACTCCAAAGTTGATATAGTACATTATAGTGTCCAAGAGGAAAAACTTAGCATTACAACGTGAATGTGGAGGTTAAGACTCCATGAACTCATCTGTAGAAACCTTTCAACTTGAATGGGGAGGTTAAGACCCCACGAACTCATGAGAAGGGATGGTGTAAAATAGAAAAATTTCCAACACCTTTCAATGATCCCAAATCCTTCTTTTATAGAATCAACATAGAGAGAAGAAGGAGAGAGAGGTGGGAAAACTAATTTGAAGCTTAGCTATTGACCTTAAAAGCCTCTGCAAATCTCCCCCAAATCTGTCATGTCTACCGCTTTGTGTCTTCTTGGCATATTGAAGAAAGAAGAATGGCGGATCAAATCTGATTTGATCTGGTTGTTGAATCATGTATTAATTGCTCGAATATTTTTCCCTATTTTTCACCCATGAAACCTCTTTGAATTTAAGTTTTTAGGTTTCCATGGTGTAGGTGAGCTCGAGACCTTTCCAACCGTGCCAAATTTGTTGAATTTTAGGTACTGAGTTGAAAGATATGTCCATTTAGATGTTTGAGTCAGGTCTATACAAAAATGGTGAAAACCAGTCAGCAGAATGGTTCCACAAGCCCAAAACTCACTTTGTGCCTTTTGGCACCAAAAATACAAAATGCAAAAAATGCCACGCAGCCCCACAATTAACTTTTGGTAAAAATCATTTTCAGGCTTGACGGTCCATTTTTTTCGTTTGGGTGAAAGGTCACTCCAAGGCACACCGACCCACATGCAATTGAGGCTTGACCCATGGCTCCTTGGGCATCAACGGAGGTATGTCTCATTGTTTCACTTTACGCCATCTTGGGGAAAAAAGTTCAAACTGTCTCTAACGACCCACCGGCCCGCTTTTACTTTTCAACATGGCCACATGTCCCTTTGCGGGCCTTAGGCATTTTTATTCATTTGGCCTTAAGATCCCCCATGTGCTTGTGGGCCTGGAATTCACTTTGTGCCTTTTGAAAAAAAACATGAAAGTTCCAAAACTCCCCCTAGACCCGCCGACTTGGAATTTACTTGGGTAAATTTTCTTCTTCGGGCCCGCTGGCCCATAACTTACAAAATATGAGGAGTTAGAAGGACTTCTTTATATTTTTGGAAAGGGGAAGATATTTTCACATGATGAAGGTGCTTTCAGAAAAACTTAAGTGCTTAGAATATCAGAAAAAATGGATTAAAGCACTAAAATAGGAAAGTTGGGTATGGTTAACTAGAAATAAGCATGAGCTTATTTTGGATAACAATTTGGTGACTCAAAGGGGACATCTACCTACTAGATGAAGAGATCATATGCCTTTTGAAGAATTCATTGTGCATGGAGTCATAATTGATAGTTTGATTCTGACTTGAACTTTGAACATTTTATCCTTGAGCTGCTTGGACATTGTTGGAACCAGAGATGACCTTGAATCTTTTGGAAATGGGCACTTCAAGACTTGATTTTAGTTGTTATGTATTTGTTCTATTTTAATATTAGCAACTATCATGGCGACCATTGGTCTCCTTGAATCAAATTTTGAAGGACCTGGTTCATTCACCTAGAGGCACATTGAACTGTATAATGATGCAAACCTAGAGCAACAAAAAACATGTGCCACAACACTTATGAAATAAAACCTACGCTACAACAAAATAATGTGCGTACGCACTTAGGGAAACTAAAAACCTAGGCTAATATTTCACAAGGGCAAGGAAATTTTCCTTTTAGTAGTAGTGTTTGAGGTAAATCCCATTGAATGGGATTTGTAATTCTTCGCCATCCAACTTAACCAGCCGGAAGGCATTGCTACTCGTGCATCTTGTGACCATGTAGGGGCTACTCCAAATGGCATCAAACTTGGAATTCCTTCTTGGTTTTTCCTGATCTGTATCCCACTACAGAACTAAGTCCCCTTCTTGAAAGATCATTTTTCTTGCTTTCTTATTGAAGGTCTTGTTGATCAGTTATTGATTCTTCTCCATGACCTGAATTGCATGCTCTCTAGGCTCTCCTACTTCCATCAGCTTTACATACCTGATTAACATAGGTTTAAGCTCACCTAGTTCCAACTATTTCATGAGCTCCAAATCAGGAAACTCCAATGATATGGGCAATATTGTCTCTTTTCCATATATGAGCTTGTATGGGGAGCTATATGTGGACCTTTTCAATGTGATCCTATCAGCCCATAGAGCTGATTTGAGCTATGTATGCCAAGTTCTCTGATTTTAATCAAGATTCCTTCTGATAATCGTTAGCAAGTTCTTATTTGTGGACTCTGCTTGGCCATTACCTTTAGAGTAATAGTTTGATGCAGTACTAAGGTACACACCATTCTTTACTTCCTAGTCATTAATCCTTGTACTAAGGAATTCCAATGCATTATCTAATATAATGGTGGTAGGGAATCCAAACCTGGTAGTTATTCCTTCATAGAAATCCAAGATGTTGGATTCATTTGCTTCTTTTAGCACCACTACTTCAGTCCACTTGGTGAAATAGTCTGTCGCAGTAAGTATCCACTTGTGGCCTTGGCTTGAATTTGGGCTAATCAACCTAATGAAGTCTAGTCCCCACTGCATGAATGGATGATCCACTGAAATGGGATAAAGGGGAGGGGATGTTAGATTCTCCTTTCTCGTTAAGAATGCACACTTTTTACACTTCTTGACCCATAAGGAATAGTCCCTGAACACTGTAGGCCAATAATAACCAATTCTCATGATTTTGAGAGTTATTACTCGAGGTCTATGTGACATCCTTCTTCTCCATCATGGAACTCATGTAACACTCTCTCAATTTGGCCTTTCTCAACACACCTCAATATAACACTATTGATATGTTTTTTAAACAAGACACCACCGACAAGCACATATGGAATGGCTTGTATTTTAAATTATCTTCTCTTTGATTTGTTCCATTTTGGGGGGCACAAACCTATTTGGAGGTAATACACCAAGGCTTGGGTCCAACATGTAGTAAGTGCATCATTAGCTGGTTTCTCTTGATCATTTTGTAGAAATAGAATAACCTCTTTTCCACCCATTGACTCAGCCTGTTGCTTGGAGGTGAGTTGTTAACACAAACCTTTTCCTCGAACCAGTTTGGGCACCTTGATCTCAATGTCATATTCCATCACCCAAGTGATCCAACCTACTCTCTTCTCATTTAAGTCCTTGTTCAGGAGAAAATCATTGACACCTGCATGGGACATTAACAGTTGAATCTTATTGTTTAATACCAAGTGTTTGAACTTCCTTAAGCTCCTAATAACAATAAGGACATGAATTTCAATGAAAGATTATTTTACCTCATAGTCCTCCAAGGTTTGACTGAAGAAGGATATTGGTTGTTCTGAACCTTCCTCGTTGAGATGAACAAAGATAGTTGAGACCGTGTTTGATCCTCTAAAAGCATACAACATGAAGTCTTTAGAAAATTCTGGTTTAATAAGAATTGGGGCATGTGATATTGCGAGCTTGATGGCCTTAAAACTCTCTTTTCCTTCTTCTGTCCATTTAAATGTAAAACTCTTCTTTAACATCATTGTTAAAGGCCTCACAAGAGTGGAAAAATCAGGTACAAACTTGCAAACAAATTTTATCCTCCTTAAGAAGTTTTGGAGATATTTATTGTGTTATGGCAATGGAAGTGTCCAGATGGCTTCCATCATTTCAGAATCAATTATCAACCCTTCTCTTGAGACAATGTGGCCCAAAAATTTCCCCTCATGAGCCAAGAACACACACTTCTTTGGGTTTAGTACTACTCTGAACCTTCTACACCTGTGAAACACTTGCCTGACGTGGAAGAGATAGTCTGTAACATTCTTAGAGAAGACGGTGATATCATCTAGATACACCATGACTATATTATTTATTAGGCCTTTGAATGCCATGTCCATAGCTCACTGAAATGTTTTTCTGGCGTTTGATAGTCCAAATGGCATCTTCTTATAAGAATATGTGCCCCACTTGGTGGTGAAGGTTGTCATGAACTGATCTTCCTCTTTAACCATTATCTAGTTATAGCTTGAGTATCCATCTAGCAATGAAAACCTCTCAGAGCCAGCTACAACCTGTAAGATCTGTTCCGTTGATGGAAGTGGGTAGTGATCTTTGAGTGATGCTCTGTTCAGATAACGAAAGTCTACACAAAACCTAATTTCTCCACTTCTTCTCCTCACATGAACCTAGTTTGCAACCCAACTTGAATGCTTGATATGGAAGTTGATGATGGCCTCAATTAGTATGATCAATTATTTTCTCGTAAGAGACTCAATGTGAGGATTTACTGGAATTTTCTTCTATCTAAAAGGCTTAGATCGTGGATCTAGCTCTATAGTGTGTTTTTTTAGCTTTGGGTTAAAACATCTTAAATAATTGTAAGTCCAGATCAAGACATCTGGGAATTCTTAACAAAAATAAGCTCCCTCTTATTTTGGGTTAACTTACCTTCTCCTTGTGCTTCAATCCAAATTTCATATGTTTTAAGCAGTCAAGGAATTCTAGAAATTGCTGTGTTAGATAGGAAATTTCTTCCCCTTTCCAGAAAGGTAAAGAAATCTTCCTAACTCTTTGTATTTTTTGAGTTATAGCTTGGCAAAGTTAGGAGGGAAAATTTGCCTGAGGTGGACCTACGGAGCTTGGTAGAGATTTTTGCCAAGGAATCTCGGGCCGGCAGAGCGGGGGAAGATTTTGAGAACTTAGCACTTTTAGTTAAAAGTGCAAAATTTATTTGCACTCCCGCAAGCCCGTAGAAGGAAACAAGTTAAAAATTGCCTGAGTCCCGAAAGGGACACATGGCTACATTTTATGTAAAGGCACTAAGGCAGGTTTGCGGAGGAATTTCGATATTTTAAACTTTTTCTCCGCAAAAGTTTCTAAGGTGAAAAATTGGCTACATCTTTGAAGTCACCCAAAAGCACCACGTTGCAGGCTAAGACCAGCAGCGGGGAAGCGGGTCATCAGGGGAAAATTTGGATTTTTTCCCTTTGTTCAAAAATGCAAAGAGCGAAGAAATGACCCGCAACCCCACCCAAAGGGAAAAAGTCAAAGTTCAAGCCTGAGTGAAAGACAATGTAGACCAGTAGGGCATCGGAGGAAAAAGTGAAAAATTTCCTTTACTTCTAAAAGGTATAAAATCAAAATGCAACCCACGACCCAATCAAAAAGATAATGCGGGGATGCGAGACTTTGGAGGTAAATTGGATTTTTTGATTTTTTGTCAAAAAATGGAAAAAAGGATGACCCTGCCTCCAACAACACCAATTTATGCCACGTCATTAGCGTAGGATTGGGGAAAATGTGCAAAATTTTCCCTAGCCAATTTTAGCAAAAAATGTAAAGGAAATACTAGGATGGCCATATCTTTTGATCTAGAGCTCTATTTTCTACAATCTTGGTAACAATGGAAAGATCTTGAGATTCTCATCATCATGGAAGTTCAATTTTGCATTTTTGGCATGGGAAAAGACAAAACCAGTCTCCAACTACAAGATTTAATGAAGTATTGGTCATTTTCTTTAGTCTGCGAAGTAGACACATAGAAATATGAGCTTTTGCATCAATTCGATCAACATATAAAGAATTAAAACGTAGAACTAGTTTTCAACAACCAAATTTAATAAAATATGGATATTTTCTCCCTGGAGAAGAAAAAACACATTTGGGAATGGAATTTACAGATGGAGCCTTGACTTTTCAACCCAATTTATGAATGTCGTCAGTGGATGGAGCATAGAATCTGATTTTCTCATGTTTTTTCTCTCTTTTTCTATTTTTCTATATATTGTAAAAGAGGCACATTTTCAACTAAATTAATTAGTGGTTGTTCATTCTTCTTCTCTACCTTCACCTTCTTTTATTCCCCAGGGTTGAAATGGAGTTTGAATCTCCTCCGCTGCTTTGTAAATGGAATTTTTTTCCTCTTGCTTGTGTATGATGCTATGTGCAAATTTCTGAAGAAATAAAAAAAATTGTGATGTATTTGTCCATCCTTTACTTGTTTTCATTGCAACCTCTATCCTCTCATCATTCTAGAGTATTATGTGGATGTTTGTATGTTCATTTGCAGATCTAGGAGTTGTTTTCATGGGGTTTTGGAACATTTTCTATGTGAATATGATCTATGGTATATGATACTATTGTACATCCTTTCCATTCCTCACCTCTCTTTGTTCCATGGTAGTTTAGTAGATGATCAACAATTTCCTTCTCTGGTGTATCACTGTTTTAGTGTAGGCTCTATTTTTCTTGTTTTCTTTCTCTCCTTGTCTCCTTGGAAGTTAGATTAGAATTAGATTATCTTGTCTTCACTAGAATAGCTTGTGGTAGGTAGTTTAGGAAGAGGAACCAACCTTCTCTCGAGAGCTTTCCCACTTTTGTAAGCTCCAACACCTTGGGAAAAGTTCAATGTTATGTAATCACACTAGATGATTCTGCCTTAGAAAAGTAGATTTTTAGAACTAATTAGGGGTTGCCGTGATTTCGCACTAGCAGTTTTGGAATGCTCGGTGGGACCTTAGAGGTCTTCACTTCATTGCAACAAGTTTGATGTGTAATTGTTGCAATTTCCATCTTTCAAGAAGCAACAGTTTACACATCTGGCGACTCCATTTGGTAAATAACTCATTGTCTGAGTTACAGACCTGTTTTCCATCCATTTCCATTCACTATTCTTTCCATATCTTTCATTATTTTCCATCATTCCATGAAGTTGTGCAATCATGACTTTATTTCCATCATGGAATTCACATTCAGAGTAGCAGTAGTACATTACACCTCCAATGTGCATTACAACTCCGTCAAATAAGCATTTTGAGTAGATTCAAGATCAACATGTTTACTCCTATGAGCACCAGTGTCAAAATCAGTTTGGCTATGGAGCTTTCCAAGAGTAGGGGTATGCAAATAATGAAGACAATCAAATTCAAGATGCTGGTATGTTGGAGAAGATCAAAAAAATGGAGATTGCCATGGTGCAATCAAGAGCAACAACTCAAATGAAGGCATTCATAATTGGTTGTAGGACTCCTTGTCCATTGGAAGGTCCTTTTCCAAGGCACTACAGCCCTCAGGAGAAGCTGGACTTTGTAATTGTGATGTTATCCCAACTTACACAATGGACTGAGGAGATAGAAGCATATGAGCATATTATAAATCAACCTTGTCAATGGGTAAGTCATTCAATAGTTCCTTGTATTTCTTCTTCTTCATCTCAATATTTACCATTTCAACAATGTCAAGTTGTAAACCCAGCCAATGTTGCTCCAGTTTTTAAAACCATCCCTCCATCCCTTAGTCGTCCATCTCATCTCAGCGTTTCTTCACTCTTCTCTTCCAAATCCCCTCCACAAGAGCAAAAATAAACACCTTCCCACCACAAACAACAAATGCACAAATGATTGAATCACAATCTGTTTCTCCTCTTCCCTTCCCAATTCCATGTAGGGAAGAAGAAATTACAAAAATAAGTCATGAAGGACAGCAAGAAGAAGAAGAAGTGAAAGAAGAAGAAATGATTAAGATTTTAGTGAACTTGGCTCTTAGATTCAGGATTACAAAAATTCCTTTATGGGTTAAGCCTAAAGAGGAGGTAAATGTTGAAGAACCAGAGGTGGCCAAGGCTGAGTTTGTAGCAGCAGGAGTGGAGCAAGAAGAAAAGTCTATTTTCTCAAAATGTAGTGTCCATGTTGGCACTCTACTTGAAGAAAATGTTGGTCCAATTCAAGTTGCACAATCAGCCATGGAAGAGGAAGGAAAATCAGCTCAAAGTCCCATGGAAAGGAGAAAATGGGTGAGACCAAATAAGATTTTATAGTAGTAGAAGAAGAAGGTGTCATTGATAAGTTCTTGCTTTCATTTGAAGGGCATGTTTTGGTTGATGAATCCACCATGGAAAGGAGCTCTAAAGAAGATCTTGCTGTCCCAACTTGTCCTCTAGAGCATCAGATTGAATATTTTGATTTGGTAAACTTATTGATAGAGAAAGAGGTCATTCAAGAGCAAGATGTTCTTCAAGTAGTAGAGGAAGGAGAAGCTACTCCAAATCCAAAAGAAGAGGAGCACATTCTAGTTCTGGAGGAGAAAAATGTAGGTCCAAGAGCTTTGAAGACAAAACAGGCTATAGAACCTTCAATTGTTCCTTCCACTTCATCTCTCTCGAGCTCTAACATTGGATAAGAGTTTGATATTTCAAACTTTATGTTGGAGGATGAAATAAACCATGTTGAACAAGTTACAAACAAAAAAGACACCATGGAAGAGGTCAAACATTTGTAGCAGCACAACAATGAAGTAGAGTACTTGTCTGATTTAGAGGACTGTTTTGATGGAGAAGAACCAGTTGAGTTTCTATTGTTTTCTCCTTTATTCACCCTTCAAATATGTGAACTTTCTGTCATGAAGGAGAGCACTCATTTTCAGAAGTCTTTACTTTATAGCAACCATTTGGAATCTAGTTTGGGAGACTCCCACATTCCATGCTCTTCACAGGAGGAAGAAGAGAAACAACAGAAGAGTTCCACCATTCCTTCTACGCCATTCACCCAAAGAGGTATACAAGAAGACTCCATTTTTGGAGTGGAAAATTAGAGAAATGGGCATATCAAACAAATCAAACCTTGCCCAATCAGGTATTTGACTTCATTGGAGCTAAAAGAGAAGCCAAATCTGGTCATGCCCATTTCAGGGCATGAGGATGAGCTACAAAGCACCAAGGATCAGCTGCCGTACCTGTTCAATCTAAATGTAGAGCAACTAAAAGATGTATTTGTTTTTTATTCAGTTGATAGTTTATTGACTTGGGTGTAAGATCAGCTTGTAGTTAGTTTTTCACTCATCCAACCAGCCATGTTTAGTGCCAAATCAGCTGCATGGCTATCATTTTTTAGGAAGGGAAGTTATTTCTATGTGCTAGTTGCAGGATTTGTTTGATCTCCCTTTGTTCTTGGTTAGAGTAGTGTAGATAGATTTATTTTCAGCAGAAGAAGTGCTTTTGCACACTCTACATGTTCCATTTAGATCATGTATGATTTTTTAGTTTGTACATAGTTTCTGGTGTTGTTGTATTGCTCTTGCAAAGTGCATTCAGTTGGTTTTAGCTGAAGTTCAACTTCAAGTTTCAGCGGGTTTCCAAGTGATTAAGATGTCATATTTTTAGAGAGAGATTAGATAATTTGTTATCATGTTCAACTCCATGCCCAATGAATGCCAAAAAGTCCATTGAACATTCATCTAGTAGGCAGATGATCCCTGTGAGTCGTCAAAGTTGTTAATCAAAATAAGATCCCTCTTATTTTGGGTTAACTTATCTCCTCCTTGTGCTTCAGTAAAAATTTCATATGATTCAAGCACACAAGGGATTCTAAAAATTTCTCCATTAGGTAGATAATTTCTTCCCCAGAAAGGTAAAGAACTCTTCCTAACTCCTTGTATTTTTTGAGTTATGGCTCGGTGGAGTAAGTAGGGAAAATTTGCCCAAAGCGGAGCTGCAGAGCTTGGGAGAGATTTTTGCCAAGGAATCTCGGGCCAGCTGAGCGGGGGAAGATTTTGAGAACTTAGCACTTTTGGTTAAAAGCACAAAATTCATTTACGCTCCCGCAATCCCGTAGAAGGAAACAAGTTAAAAATTACCTAAGTCCCGAAAGGGACACATGGGAGCATTTTTTACAAAGGCACTAAGGCGGGCTTGCAGAGGAATTTGGAGATTTTAAAAAAATTCTCCACAAAATTTTCTAAGGAAAAAAATTGGCTGCATCTCCGAGGTCACCCAGAAGCGCCACGTGGCAGGCCAAGAACAACAATGGGGAAATGGGCCATTGGGGAAAGAGTTGGATTTTTTTCTCTTTGTTCTAAAATGCAAAGAGCGAAGAAATGGCCCGCAACCACTCCTTAAGGGAAAAATTCAAAGTTCATGCCTGAGTCAAAGCCAATGCAGACTAGTGGGACATCAAAGGAAAAAGTGAATAATTTCCTTTTCTTCCAAAAGGCATAAAATCAAAATGCGACCTGCGACCCCATCAAAAACCTAATGCGGGGATGCGAGACTTCGGAGGTAAATTGGATTTTTTGACTTTTTTTCAAAAAATGTAAAATGGAAAAAAGGAAGCCCCTGCCTCCACTGACCCCAATGGATGCCACATCATCAACAGAGGAGCGGGGGGAATGTGAAAAATTTTCCTGAGCAAATTTTAGTAGAAAACATAAAGGAAATACTTAGAGGGCCATATCTTTTGATCCAAAGCTCCATTTTCTACAATCTTGGTACCAATGGAAAGAGCTGGGAATTCTCTTCATCATGGAACTTCAATTTTGAATTTTTGGTGAATATTGGTGGGAGAAAATTAGAAAGCACATTTTTGCATAGAAAAAGACAAAACTAGCCTGTAACTACCATATTTAATGAAGTATGGGTCATTTTCTTCGGTCTGCGAAGTAGAGACATGGAAATATGAGCTTTTGCATCCAGCCCATTAACAAATGAAGAATTAAAACATAGAAAAAATTTCAACCACCAAATTTAATGAAATATGGGTCTTTTCTCCCTTAAGCAGACAAAATGAATTTGGGAATGTAATTTGCAGATGGAGCCTTGACTTTTTGACCAAATTTATGAATGTCGTCGGTGGTTAGAGAAGACAATCGGATTTTCTTGTGTTTTTTCCTTATATTTTGGAATTTTTCTATATATTATAACAGAGGAACATTTTAAAGTATATTAATTAGTGGTTATTCATTCTTCTTCTCTGCCTCCCCCTTATTTTCTTCCCCAGGGTCAAAATGGAGTTTGAATCTCCTCCGCTACTCTGTAAATGGAATTTTTTTCCTCTTGCTCATATGTGATGCTCTATGCAAATTTATGAAGCAATAAAACTCATTTTTGTGATGCATTTGTCCATCCTTCACTTGTTTTCATTGCATCCTCTTGCCTCTCATCATTCTAGAGTATTCTGTGCATGTTTTGGATGTTCATTTACAGATGTGGGAGCTATGTTCATTGGGTTTTGGAAAATTTTCTGTGTGAATCTAATCTATGGTCTTTAATGTTGCTGGCCATCCTTTCCATTGCTCACCTCTATTTGTTTCATGGCATCTTATTAGATGATTAACATTTTCCTTCTCTAGTGTATCACCATTTTAGGGTAGGATCTGTTTTTCTTTTCTTTCTCTCCTTGTCTAATTGGAAGTTAGATTAGGATTAGATTAGCTTGTTTGCACTGGAATAGGTTTTGGCAGGTAGTTGAGGAAGAGGAACAAGCCTTCTCTGGAGAGATTTCACACTTTTTCAAGGTCCCATAGCTTGGGGAAAGTTCAATGTTATGCAATCACACCAGATGATTCTGCCTTAGAAAAGTAGATTTTTAGAACTCATTTAGGGGTGTTGTGTTTTTGAACTAACATGAATTCTTGACAAAGCTGAATAAACTAATATTTTTCTTGTTGAGTTCTTACCTTTCCAATCTACAATGTTTTGCCTTCTTTTATAAGAATGGGCTTTGAATCTTCACCTTTTACCTATTTATTCACCTTCTCCTTTCAGAATTGTCCATTTGGGTTAAATATTGGTTCCAAAGTGACAAGAACCTTTGGTAGTTTGTTGGTCCTCAATTTCACCACTTGATCGCCATACTACTCCTCCAACCTATCTTGGTTCTTTGAGGAGAACTCAGCTTCTTCTTATAGAAGGTTGACAATTTTTGAAGACTTGCCAACTTCTGTTGTTGTCTAGGACAGCTAGCCTCACAACCAACTTTATATGGGGCTAAGATTTATCACTCTTGATACTCTCCACAACATCAAAGGCTGCCCCAATCACTGCTAGTTTCTTTGTTGCTTCATTCTTCTTCCTTAGGATGGAATTGATACTGAATGCTTCAAAATCCTCAATGAGGTCCCATACCCAGTTCTTATAGCTATTTATCAAGTCATTCTTGGTAGCATTTTGTCTTCGGACTTGATTTGCAACTAGATAACTTTCTCTAAGCACTTCCAAGTTTCTTATACCCCTTTTCCTTGCCCAATGCAGTCCATAGACCAAAGCCTCATACTTTTTTGTATTGTTTGAACAATAAAATTGGAAATGGAAAGTTGATTAGTATTTCATACCTTGGGGTGAAACAAACATAGCCCCTCCTCTCGCTCCTTTTCTACTCCTTGAGATGTCAAAGAACAGCTGTCATACGTAATTATCATCATTGTGTTTTGGCTTAATGATGTCAGGAAGAGGGTAATTCTCCTCTTGTAGATAGTAGAATCCTAGCTCAACTTCCTCCATCTCCTTATAAGGGTCAATAGCATGCCTCTTGTTAACCCACTTGTCGAGAGTCAAGTTTGGAATAGAACCAACCTTGGTATCTACTTCAAAAGTGCTTGGGAGGTCCTCCTGATCAAAGGATGAACAATTGGCATCAATCGTGTTGGGTACATAAGACTGAATATGGTAATTTGCAATGGGATCAGATCTGATTATGGCCTTAGATCCATACCTTGTTATAAAGAGCATGTGTGACCAATCAATAGACAGATAGCCCCCAATCTTAGCAGTGAAGTCTCTTGACAAACATACTGCAAAATCTGGTGGCAAGTCTATGACTAATACGTTATGCAACACAGTCACATTGCAGCAGGTGTGCATTGTGAGGATCAAATCTTTGATGACTCTAATAGTTGTCACTGATATCCCATCCAATTGCACTACCCCCTTAGATATGACTTCATATTGAAGACCTAGTTGATCAGCTATTTGCTTTGGCATTACATAGTTACTTGATCCCAAATCAGTCATGCAATTATCTACCAATTTGTCCCCAATGATCAATGAAACATAAAATGGAGGGGGATTCATATTCTTACCTTGTTTTCCTCCATGATTTCCCCTAATCTGAGTTGCATTGGTAAAAACATTCTCTTACGAGTTAGGGGGCTAATTTGATCTTGAACAATTGGCCATAACTGTTTGCAATAGATCTATCTGTCCTGGAATAGCCAATGATTTCAATATTGAAATATTCATGTTTTTCTTCTTCCTTTTGTCATTGATGTTAAATGATCTATCCTTTTACCGCCCCTTTCCTGGTACATTTTTCTTGCACATGGGTCGTTAGAACCGGTACATGAGTGGGTCAAGAAGGTGGCTTGGAGTGACTTTACATATTGTGAGTTACATTCTGAGTGCCAATACCTTGTGGAGTAATGGAGGGCTGAGGATCACCTGAGTTTGGTGATTTTCCCTCTCTAATATTCCTTTTATTGGACCATGTATTGGCAACTACACT
The DNA here is from genome assembly GCA_019776745.2 of Taxus chinensis. NCBI lineage: Eukaryota > Viridiplantae > Streptophyta > Pinopsida > Cupressales > Taxaceae > Taxus > Taxus chinensis. The sequence goes on from CM034148.1 coordinate 151,811,733, forward strand.
TTGAGAAAGTTTTTGATTCATCCCAGAGAAGTCTTCAGCCTCCCAATTGACAAACATAGTCTCACTTGGATATCCTTCTTGTTAAACTCCTTGCTGCTAGTTTTCTTATTGGCTAGACTCTTGTGACACACCAATGGTCTGTACCATGAAGGCCTGGTTTAGTGCACTATTAAAACACATTGATTTGTTATGTGGCTAATTGCATGGGAAACACCAATCATATTCTTGGGCCATGTTGTTTTGTGCTGGAACCAAGGCCCTTGATGTTGAGGTTGTGCTTGAATCATATTACCGGAAAGGCCTAGTAGTTTGAGGTTTTCCTTTGTTTTGGTTTTGATTTACAGCCTAAGCTTGTGGCCTATTTTGTTGATATGGGGTTCTAGGCTGATTCTGAGCTTGAGGCTAATATGGCCTGGAACTCTGAGCTTGTTTCCTATTGATAGTCACTAACTCATTCCCTAGGTTCTGCAGTTGTTTCATAACTTTCTTGAAGATATTTTGAGGTGCTAGAGGATGAGGTAAAGGATTCATCTAAATTATGATTCCTAGGAATAGGTATAGGCACCAATGTGGGTGTCTGACTAGTTCTTGAGGCTGATAGTTCTGGGTATAGAAGCATGGGTGGCCTAGGAGGAAGGTTTCTAGCCTAAATTAAACAATTTTCAGCTCTTATGGAAATGTCATAGGCTTTAGGTTAGGTGGTGCCTCCAATTGATTGAATCATTAAAGCAATATCAAAATTTAGAGCTCTAAGAAAGTATAAGAAATCTCCTTCATCTGTGGGCCTTATAGAAAATGGAATCCTGTCCCATTTCCTTTGAAATCTGAGGTTGAAATATGTCAACTACTCATTAGGTTCCTTCTTGATTGTTTTCAGTTGCTCCAATAAGGATAGACTATCTCCCATTTATCCAAATTGATTATGAAGATATCTGTATAGATGGTCCCAAGTTTGAATAGAACCTGTTGTTAGAATCCTGAATAATTGTGAAGCTTTACCCTTAAGTGAAGACGCTAGTAACTTGACTGCAATGTCCATCTCAATGATCTAATGAATTACATAGACATTTGTAATGTCTTGAATGTTGTCACTAGGAGAAGTCTAAATCTCTCCAGTGAAATATGGGATGCTCTTTAATGCTGCAACTGGGACTACATTTTTTGCATTGAGGGTGTGTGGGCTGCTACCAGTGAAATTGACATAAGGATTTGGTTGTTCCATACTGATTGGTCTAAGAACCCTTGTTGATTGATTGAACGACCTACCAAGAGGAGGTGTTGGCAAGGTTCTGTTTAGTGGAGATGGAAACCTCTGGGATCTTCTCCCTCTTTGACTTCTATCTCGGGACAAGTGTAGATAGAAAAATAGTCCCTCCTCTCTGGTTCTTGACCTTTTTTCTATTCTTCTCATGAACTTGAAAATATTGGAATATTGAAACCAATAGATTATGGTTCTTTTGGAGTCATCAGATGTGTAATTTCAAGGATTCTTAAAAGCTAAAATTATAGCAAGTGCACATCAATCTTTCTATAATAAAGATGGAGACTTCTTTGTTCCACCGGACATGCCAAAAATGTTAGTGCAAAATCACAAAACCCCTGAATGTTTGCAACCAGATGGGTTGAGACTCTCAGTGTGATTGTACAACATGGAGTGTCTCTCAATGTGTGGGACCTTAAAAGTTGAGAGAGCTCTCTAGATTAAGATCGGTTTCTAATCCCTTGTTTAGGTGCATGAAAATAAAATCTTGGAGAGGATCTACTTGAAGCCTACTCTATCTTACCAAGGAGACATGGTTGATAAGATACAATAAAATAAAATAAGCTAACGAAGTGATGCATAAACGGAATGTTATACACTCATTTCGAAATTGAACACAGACCACATAAATGCAATAAAAACACCATGCACATGTAACCAATCTATAATGAGAGATCAGAAGGAAAAAATGAAACACATGAGAGGGTCAAAAATCATCCACGAACATTTATTATAGATCCAAAGTCGATACAATAAATTATAGTTGCCAAGAGAAAAAACATAGCATTGCAACTTGAATAGAGAGGTTAGGAATCCAAAAACTCATCTGCAGACTAGAGGAGAAAGGAGGGTGTAAAATAGAAAAAATTCCAACACCGTACAATAAGCCCAGCTCCATCTTTTATAGATTCATCACAGAGAGAAGAAGGAGAGAGAGGTGGGAGAACTAATTTGAAGCTTAGCTACTGACCATCAATGCCTTTGCAAATCCACCCCAAATTTGTCATGTTCGCCACTTTATGTCTACTCGGCATATCGAACAAAGAAGAACGGCAGATCAAATCCAATTTGATCTAGTTTTTGAATGGCATATTAATGACATGAAGAAATTTTCCCTTTTTTCACCAACCAAACCTATTTGAATTTAAAGTTTCAGGTTTCCATGGCATAGGCGAGGTTGAGACCTTTCCAACGGTGCCAAATTGTTTCAATTTTGGGTATTGGGTCGAAAGATATGTCCATTTGAATGTTTAAGTCAGATCCATATGAAAACGGTGAAAAACAGTCAGTACAATGGGTCTGCGGGCCCAACCTCAGTTTGTACCTTCTGGCACAAAAATACAAAATGCAAAAAATACCCCGCAGCCTTGCAATTCACTTTTGTAAAAAATCATTTTCGGGCCCGACTGTCCTTTTTTTCCATTTGGGAAAAAGTTCACTCTAAGGCCCGCTGGCCTGCATGCAATTGAGGCTTGACACGTGGGTCCTTGGGCATCAACGAAGGTGCAACTCATTTTGTCACTTTATGCCTTCTTGAGGCAAATGGTTCAAACTACCTCCGATGACCCACTGGCCTGCTTTTACTTTTCAACATGGCCATCTGTCCCTTTGAGGGCCTTAGGTGTAATGCCTTCTATAAACTTCCACTTGAGAACCGAGAACAACCTAGGCTTAGTTAGAAAAATTATGGAATTTTTTTTTTTAAAGGTGTTAACAACCAAAATCTCATGAACAATTAAATTCAACTAATAACTTTTCCCATTATAACAATTACTAATTCCACAATATAAATCAATAAGTGTAATAAATCCACACCTAGCTCAAATCTCCATAGGGATTAATTAAATCACTTTTTACATTGACATTTTAGCTAGATATCCCTTGATTTAAAATTTTAGGGTTAAGGGAAAAAAACAATTAAATACCCAAGCTATTTAATTCTACAAGATCCACAACAAGAGCAAGCTTTAATTATGGGGGGGAAGGAATACATATTTAAAATCATCCGAGTAAATTCTTACTTACCCCCTCCCTAAACTTACTAAAAGATTTAACTAGATTTTTATCATAATTAGTGTAATTAAAACTTCCTAAAAACATTCTCATTAGATAGGAAATTTCAGCACCTTTTTAGTGATATAAAGAGGTCCTCCTAACTCCTCATATTTCTCAAGTTATAGGCTGATGGAACTTGGGGTGAAATTTTTCCCAAGAGCGGGCTTACAAGCTTGGGGAGGAAAATTTTCCCCAACTCAGGCCTATGGACTTTGGTGAGAAATTTCACCTAGAGGAGGAATGTGGACCGGTGGAGCAGGGAAACAAAAATTTCCCATATGTGGGCTGGTAGAGTGGGGAGGAACTTAGTGCTTCTGAATTTTTGGGATAAATGCGCAAAGTGCCTCCACGCTTAGGTGAGTCTGTAAGGGGACATGTGTCAGCATTTCCAAGCTCCAGTGGGAATTCATGTCACTGGAGAAATTTAAGGCGTTTAACTTTCCTTCTACGAAATTTTAAGGGATCAAAATAACCCACGCCTCCACCTCCGTTGGACGATGCCACAAGTCATTATCTCATTGGCTGCAGGAAGCAGAGCGATATAAAAACTTTTAAATTTTTACCAAAAGGATTTTAAAACATTAAGGTTGAAAAATATACCACTCCTTTCTCATCATCTCGTGAAGCCACATGTCATCTAATCATTGGTTGTGGGGAGGTGGGCCAGCAGAGAAAATTCTAGAAATTTTCCAAAATTTTTAAAAGTTAGCTATTAGAACGCTTGCCTCCGTGCTCGCGGAAGTAATTTTCCAAGGCAAGGGCGGGGATGCAGGGCCACAGAGAAAATTAGGAATTTTTTCCTAAATTTTGAAAGGTTAAGTTAAGGGTTGTAAGCCTGCACGCCCATGGAAATGTTTTCAAAAGTGAAGGGCGGGAGAACGGGGCCATGAGGAAAATTTTCCAAATTTTCCTTTTTCAAACTTAGATTATTAATTTTTTTAGGAAAAATGAAGGCTTGCGGGTTAGGAGAGTGGCAGGAAACTTCATGACTTGGTTTCTTTTGGGTAAAAAGCAAAAAAAAAGTGTTTTAGCCCGCGGATCCGCCCAAGAATATTTTATTCATTAAAATTTGTCAGTTAGATTATTTTCGAAGACAAATGAAGTAAAAACTTCGTAAGGCCATAAATTTTGATTTGGGAACTCAGTTTTTGGAAAACAAGGACTTTCTGGAACTCTCTCGACATCATCTTTGTAAATAAGCCTTAAGAATTTGATTTTGACAAAGTTTTAAGGGTTCATTTTGAGAAACATTCTCCAGGATTCTAAAATGTGAACTGGTATTTTTAACTTATAAATTTTGTTCAAATTTTCCGTTAACTCTTTCTCAACATGCCCAATAGGCATGGAGGATTTTACTTGGAATATTTTAGGATGGATTTCACGGTTCAAAATTTTTGATTGATTAGCAATTCCAAAATTACCAAAAAAATTTATCGAGCAAAAGTCTAAGTTTTTGTCTGAACCCGATTTTAAAGGTTCTATACAATTTTCATAAGTATTTTAGTTTTTTTGGGCTTGTTTTGATATTTATTAGATTGTATTAGTGTTTCAATTATTTTCCATAGTTTTACAGGGTTGTTATGTATCTTTTGATAAAAAAATTCAAGTTTACCGTGAAATAAAAATGAACTTTATACAATTCAAAACCAGAGATTAATCTATTTCTTTTGCCACGCCATACAAACACTGATTACATTTCATGCTATTTTTAACTAGTTATCTTTCCTTTAATCAAAATGTAAAAAGAAGAATGCAACTTTTAATTTTCAAATTGCACATTTAAACAAAAATAGAGTAATATATCTTCTTCATACGTGTTTCTCTCTTTCAAACAAAATTTCCTTAACATATTTCAACACAGTTTTTTTTAACACAACAGTAACTCCATTTATGGAAAAGAATCCAACTTCTATTTATATTTATCACATACAATTTTACAATTTACCACTCTTTCTCTTTTCCTTTCATTGAAATGCACTTTCACATCTCTTTACACAATACAGATTTTAGTGCATATCTCTTTCTTAATTAAACATAATATTTCATTTCCAAAACAGAATAACTACTCAATAAAAATAATATTACAAGTCATCCACTTGAAGTGGGAAAAATACCTACACATATAAATCTTGCAAAGGACTATCAAACTCTATCTTCTTTCTCAGCTCTAGAACAACAACATGAATATCCTCCATTTTTTTTTTCAATTTGATCACAATAGAACAGGGGGAAAGGAAACGATCTCCTCCCAACCAACACATCCAATGAAATGAGAATACATCCTTCTTCATTGGTCCCCAAGACCCAACCACAATGCAATAAGAGATTTTTTCCAACACATGACAACAACAGGCTTCCACAACACAAAGACATATTTCTCATTCAAAACACATTACAAATCAAAATTGTAGTTTGTAACCATAGAATAAAGATAACAAACAACGCTCAGGCTTCATCATTTAAGCCAAAGGAGCACGAAACTATGGGGGATGTTGGTTATGCCTCCAAAAGGGGAAATGGGTATCACCACCTGAGGACAAACTGCCAATATATATATATATATATATATAAATAATTTAAGATCCCTAACATGCCCTTATACCACCCCCAAGTACCCCTTATTCCTCACATTTCCATTTGCATCCCCAACCTCTTATGACACCCCATAATGAGTCAAGAAATGCAAGCTATTTATTTTTTAAGGTGGAACCCAAATATCAACTCCCTCCACACTTATACCTCCCCAAAATACTTATGCCTCACACATAGATACACTATAGTCTTCTCCTACACAATCCCTAGGCCATCTACCCAAACATCCCACACACATGCCAATACATTCATAATAATAACATTTGTACAAATAAAAGAAGAGAATTTCAAGAGCCAATCTCTTACCTCTACATACTAGAGTTTGTTCTAAGTTCCCAACATCAAGATTTATAATGCAAAACAACTCAAGATCAACTAAACATAGGCTTGTAAAAAGTCTGCAAACTTTCTCCAAAAGTAAGAGCTCCAAACTGCAAAATAATTTTTCCCCAAAAGAAGTATGCAAAAGTGAAGTAACCAAAAGAGTGTAACCCCAAAACAATAAAATGAGTTCGAATATATAGATAGGGGAAGAGAGGAGGATGAGGTGGATCTTTGTAGGATGTCACAACACACATCCTCAACTCCACCTCACAAGTCAACTTCAATATCCAAGACACAATAAATAAGTAGGTGAATAATATGACAGTTTACTTATATACTCAAATCAAGCCCATACCCCACAGGATTGAAATTAATTTCAAGCAAGAAGTGAAATCAAAACATTCAACTAGACTTACAAAAATGCATAATGAAGACTAGATTAAAAATATCAAACCATAGGTAACATTGGTATGCAAATTTAAGAGGTATGGAAAATTTTTAACTTGTCCCACAAACCTCCAAAAATAGTCTCCAACGACAATTTTGAATTCCAAAGAAGATGAAGTGTTTCATACTCTAAATTTTACTTACATATTTCTTACACATTTCTTACACATATCTTACAACATTTAAGACAAGAGTCAACCACTCCAATAATTCCTTTCTTATGACCCAAGATGGTTAATTTATTGTAACAATATGATTACTCACATTATATATCACAATTTATTTAAATAAAAAGGGGTAAACACATCACTTAATAAACACATTCAAACATCAATAAAAAGGAACCAAATAAATAAATACACATAACCCTTGGTCACATTTAAAGGTGATCCGCCACATGGGAATCCCTAACACAGTCAACACAGAAACAAATACAAGTTGCCATGGTGACCTTGTTGAATTCATCTAGAATTCCAATGTGGTTGGCCTCTAATCCCCCGATGTTTGTTGTGATATTTTAAACCTGCAAAATACAAATACCTCCTTTGGCCTCGTGGCCATATTAGAACATACAAATGAACATAAGTATAATTTTAAGATCATCGGCATATACGTGAATCACAAAAAAATCAAGACAATCAAAAATATCACTTACAATTTCATCCACAACTATATCCTCACCAATTTTAATTCAATTCTCATTTTCTAGGTCTACTCAAAATATCTAAATATCACAAGTCTTAACAACATCTATAATGTGACAATGTCAAATAATATATCAACATCAATATCTAAAATGTCTCTAATAATCATCATGCACCATATATGAATCAAATTCCATAATACACCATGGTCTAAAATATAACATCATGCTAAATTAAACTATAAAAATGTCCATAATATAGTTAGCAGTATCAGGATCAATATCACAAGGTGTCGAAGGAAAGTGGTCACTACATCCCCCTCCCCTTAGGATCGACTTCCTCCTAGAAGTCATTGGAACAGATGTGGGAACTAAAATCATAACAAAGTAGCATCCTCCCTTGTAGTTGTAGTCTCATCATATCTATCCCACTACACCTAGACCTGATTAATCTCTCTTCTTGGAAGGCCCAGGGTTCTGTGATCTATAGTGCAAATGGGCTCCACCATCACTTTCCCTTGATCCTACACTTGCAATGATTTCCAATCTAACACATGATAAGGATCTGCAACATATCTCCTAAGAACTGAAACATGAAACACATCATGTACATGAGACAAGGTAGGTGTCGATGCTATTCAGTAGGCCAAAGCACTAATACGCTCCAAGATCTCAAAAGGACCCATGAATCTAGGAGCTAACTTAGAACCTTTTTCATAATGGATAGGGCTCTTGTGTGGCCTAACACGAAGGAACACCTTCATACCCACATCAAAACTACGATCAATCCTATGCTGGTTAGCGTACTTCTTCTACATGTCATGTGCCTCTTACAGTCTTTTCCTGATCATAACCACCTTCTGCTCCATGTACTCCAACAAAGCTGGTCCAAGAGAAACCCTATCGTCTAACCTATCCCAACTAAGAGTTTTCCTTCACTCTCTGCCATACAAGGCCTCAAAAGGATACATGCTTATAGAAATCTGAAAACTATTATTGTAGGAAAAATATACCAAGTACAAATACTCCTCCCATCTCGTCTGATGATCCATCACATACATCATAAGCATGTCCTCTAAAATCTTATTCACCTACTCAGTTTTTCCATCTGTCTCAGGGTGATATGTTGTGCTAAAGTTGATCCTAGTCCCAAGGCCATACTACATGGTGGTTCAAAAATGGGAATTATACAAAGGGTCGTGGTCATAAATGATCTTCCATGGTATCCCATTGAACCCGACAATCTCATCAAGATATACCCATGCCACTGTACTGGTTGTACAAGTGGTCTTTAATAGTGAAAAATGAGCCACTTTTGTCAATTTATCCACCGTGACCATGATGGCATCGTGGTGGTATCTCGACATCGGTATCCCAACAATGAAGTCCATGGAAATGGTATCCCGGTTCTATTCTAGTATAGCATGAGGATAGAGAAGGCCACGTGGATGCTAATGCTCGGCCTTTACTTTCTGGAACTCTAAATAGCATGACATGAACTGAGCCACGTCTCTACAAATTCCTCTCGAATGATACAACTATCTCAAGGTGGCGTGCATCTTCTTTACCCCGAGATGGGTTGAATAATGTGCATGATGTGTCTCTACCAAAATATCCTGCCTCAACCCTCCATCTCTAGGAACATAAATCTTGCCTCTATGCCTGAGAAGACCATCTACCTTTGAAGAAAAACCATCAAATTTCCGCTTGAGGGATCTTTGAGACTCGATCTCCATTTTGGCTGCAGTGTAGAAGCTCTCATGAGGAAGGTGCTGAAGAATCCTACTCCAAAAATTTGTGCTCACTAAGGTGGCCATAACCACATGCCTCCGTTTTCTAAGAGCATCTGTAACCACATTATCCTTCCCTTTCACATGATCTATCTCCATATAATACTCAAAAAGTAACTCCATCCAACACTGATGACGAGCATTGAGATTGGGCTGCGTGAAGAGGTGGCAAAGACTCAAATGATTAGTCTTGAGTGTGAATCTCATGCCAAGAGGAAAGTGTCTCCATCGAACCAAGGCATGCTCAACTACCACAAGCTAAAGATCATGAGTTAGATAATTAATCTCATAATCCTTGAGTTTGGGAGACTAAAAAGCCATTAATCTTCCCTCCCGCATCAATACACCTCCAAGTCCTACAAAAGAAGCATCTGTGCATATGAAAAACTCACCCTATGGATCCAGTACTGCAAGAATAGGTTCTATGGTGAGACATTCCTTCAATGTCCTGAAGGCCTACTCGCACCTATCCAACTAAACAAACTTCTTCCCTTTTCACTGAAGGGAAGTGATGGGGTGCGCAATCCAAGAGAAGTCCTGAAAAAATATCTTATAGTACCCTTTTAATCCCATGAAGCTGCACACCTCAGTCACCATAGTTGGTGCTGGTCAATCCATGATAGCTCTAATCTTGGAAGGATCGACTGCGATACCTCTCCCATAAATGATATGACCAAAATACTGCACCTCTGTCTGAAAGAATGCACACTTCTCCAAGTTCCCATAAAGCTAATGCTCATGAAGGCACTGAAGAACCTGACGCAGGTGCCCCTTGTTGTCCTCATGCATACGCAAGTAGATCAAAATGTCATCACAGAAGATGAGCATGAAGTGATCTAACAAGGTCCTAAATACCCAATTCATCAAACTCATAAACACTGCAGGGGCATTTGTCAAACAAAAAGGTACCATTGTGAACTCAAAGTTGCCATATCTCATACAAAAGGTGGTCTTGTGAATGTCCACCTTTGAAAGCTCTAACTAATGGTAGCCTAAATTAAGGTCTATCTTAAAGAAATTTTTGGCTCCCTTCATCTAATCAAACAAATCATCAATGTGTGGAAGGGGATAATGATTCTTGATCGTTACTTTGTTCAGCTGGCGGTAATCAATACAAAACTGCAAGGATCCATCCTTCTTCTTTACAAAGATCACTAGTGCACACCAAGGGGATACACTAAGATGAATTATGCATTTCTCCAGAAGGATCTCAAGCTGTAACTTGAGCTCACAGATCTCAGGGGTAGTCATCCGATAAGGTACTCGTGAGATAGGCTCTGCTCCCGAAACCAGATCTATATGAAAATATATCTCACTTGGGGGTGGTAACCTCGGTAGCTTCCCTAGAAGGACATCTACAAAATCTCTTAAAATGGTATGGTCATCTAGCGATGGTCTACTAGAATCATCTTCTTATCGGTCACTAAATTTGACAACAAACATCTGATAACCTCATCACACAGACCTCTTAAGTTACATAGCAGAGATGGTGTGAATGGAAATGGGTCTCCTAGCCCCCGCTATTAATTCCTCAACTCCTAGATCATCTGTACAAGATATGAGCTTGTGGTAACAATCCACTCTGGCTCTGTGTGTAGATAACTAGTCCATGCCCAAGATGACTCCATAAGAGCCCAACAGAAGGATACAAAGATCCGAGGTACTGGTGAAAGGTCCCAAATCCACTACACACTCATTAATTAAGGAGTCTACAGAGATCTTGGCTCCAGAATCCATCTCCACATCCCACTTATGACCCTGCCTAACTGTCACCATCCTGCATCACTCTACTAAGGATGGTACAATAAAAGAATCAGAAGAATCAGAATCAAACAAAATGGAGGTAGGGATACCACCAATGTTACCTGTAGTCTCAATAATTGTACTCTGATGCTCTGCTTGGTGCTTCTCGACTGCTGCGTACATCCATTGGCTATGCCCCATGTCACCAACAGTAGGCTCTGAGATATGTGTCTTACCCTTGTTATTAGGGTTCTGTGGGTAGTCTCCCTAAAAATGTCCAGTAACACCACACCCAAAATAACCATGTGATCCTCTCCCCTGAGTAGCAGCTCCAGTCGATGCCCTAGATGGGTGTGTTGTGGACCCTAATGACCCTGTTATTGACTATTGAGGTCTCTACTGGTGAGCTCTTGCTGAATGAGATCTAGGCTCTCCCAGTGTCGTAATGGGACCCCTAAGAGGAGGCCCCATACTTTGAACCCTTTGTGCATCAAATCTCCCTGGAGGTCTATATGGTGGGTGAGACTGTTGTTGCTACTGTTGTGGTCTAAAGGATGATTGTACTAAACCTTGTCCACCACGAGGAGGAGGTTCTGACCCCCCCGATCTATTTTCCTGCATCTATTGTATGCAGCTCCAGACTCAATGTCTAGTCCGTTGGGTCTTTCCCCTAGTCTCTTATGCTATATAGGCCTTCTCAACAACCTTAGCCAATGTCTGTGGACAATGGATCCACACCCGCTCATCTTGCATGTAATCAACATATTGGAGTAGATCCATAAATCTACTCTCATACTCAGCCACTGTAAGAGATGCATGTCGGAGGTCATGAAACTCATGAATCCTCTGTTGTACGAACCTCCGAGATAAATATTTTCTCCTTAACCACTCCTCAAAGAGATCCCAGGTAACTGTCTCAGAATCAACATGGACGTTCTACTCCTCTATCCTCCACCGTATGCTTGCTCCATTCCTTATAAGATTGAATGCAACACGAGCTTTCATATTGCTAAATCAAGGGCTAATCTTGAAGCACCCACTCAAGCTCATTAACCAGGCCTCTACCTGAAATCCACCTATGTCACCAAAATAATGAGTTTTTTGTAGCTTTAAGATCTCCCTGATATGGTCTGTAGTGGTGGTCTGGTGACCCCTAGGCCTCTCTACATGCTCATCCCTAAGAATAGGGTTCTGAGACCTATCTCTGTATCCTTAAACCCGGTCTCCCTATCCTCTCTGTGATGACCCTTCTCTAGTTGAATCCTTGTGGTAGTTCTCTCCTCTATATTCCTCGTTATTCCGAGGATATTCATGAGCCTTCATGGATATTGCCCTATCATGTCTGACTGAATATTCTCATGTGGTTCTTCCACGTAGAGCAGCATTAACATCCTTAAGTGTCTGTAAAATATGTGGTAGAATAGCTGCTACTGTATGATCTGGTGGTGGTAAGTCTAGGTCTTGTCTGTGCCTCTTACACAGAACAAGGTGAGAGTTAGTTCATCTTTCTAAGTTTTACTTTGTTTTCATGTTCACTAAAATATGTAATTTCCACGTAAAGTTGTTTTCTAGATTCAAAAATGTGTTAGGTTAAAGTTCATGTTTCAAGTTTTCTAGTGTGCCCAAGGGTCCAAGCTCTTGAACCCATGGATCTAATACCAAATGTAACACCCACTATAAACTTCCACTTGAGAACCAAGAACAACCTAGGCTTAGTTATAAAAATAATGGAATATATATACATATATATAATATATATATATATATATATATATATATATATATATATATATATAAGGTGTTAACAAAAAAAGTGCCAAGGAAAATTAAATTCAACTAATAACTTTTCCCATTATAGCAATTACTAATTCCACATTATAAAACAATAAGTGTATTAAATCCACACCTAGCTCAAATCTCCTTAGGGATTAATTTAATCACTAATTACATTGACATTTTAACAAGATATCCCCTAATTTAAAATTTTATGATAAAGGGACCAACATAATTAAATACCCAAACTATTTAATTCCACAAGATCCATGACAACAGCAAGGTTTAATTACGGGGGGGAAAGAATACATATTAAAAATCATCAGAGTAAATTCTTACTTGCCCCCTCCCATAACTCACTAAAATATTCAAATAGATTTTTCTCATAATTATCACAATTAAAAAATCTTAAAAACATTCTCGTTAGATAGGAAGTTTCCTCACCTTTCCAGTGAAATAAATAACTCCTCCTAACTCCTCATATTTCTCAAGTTATAGGCCGACACAACTTGGGGTGAAAATTTTCTCAAGAGTGGGCCTGCGAGCTTAGGGAAATTTTTTTTTCCCAACTTGGGCCTACGGAATGCGTAGAGAAATTTTACCCCGGAGGAGGAATGTGGACTGGCAGAGTGGGGAAATAAAATTTTCCCATATGTGGGCTAGCGGAACGGGGAGGAACTTAGCGCTTTTGACTTTTTGGGATAAATGCGTAAACTACCTTTGCACTGTTGTGAGTCTGTAAGGGGACATGTGTTAGCATTTCCAAGCTACAGAAGAAAGCTAGGTCACTAGAGAAATTTAAGACATTTGTCTTTCCTGCTGAAAAACATTAAGGGAACAAAATGACCTGCGCCTTCGCCTCTTCCAGACAATGCCATGTGTCAGGATGTCATTGGTTGTGGGCGGCAAGGCGGCGGAGAGAATTTTAAATTTTCTCCAAAAGAATTTTAAAATGTTAAGGTTGACAAATCAATCTCTCCTCCGCTATCATCCCGTGAAGCCACAGGCTAGCCAATAGTTGGTTGCAGGGAGGCAGGCTGGTGGAGAAACTTCTAGAAAGTTTCCCAAAATTTTAAAAGTTATGTGTTAGAAACCGTGCCCGCGCACCCATGGAAGTGATTTTGCAAGGGAAGGGTGGGGATGCGGGGCTATGGAGAAAAGTAGGAATTTTCACCAAAAGTTTGAAAGGTTAAGGCAAGGATTGCCGGCCCGTGCGCCCACGGAAATGTTTTCTAAAGCGAAGGGTGGGGCGGCGGGGCCGCAGAGAAAATTTTCCAAATTTTCCTTTTCCAAATTTAGATTATTATTGTTTTTAGGAAAAATGAAGGCTTGTGGGTGAGCAGAGTGGTAAAAAATTTCATGACTTGGCACCTTTTGGGAAAAAAGAAAAAAAAAAGAGTTTTAGCCCGTTGGTCCGTCCAAGAATATTTTATTCATTAAAATTCGACAGTTAGATTATTTTTGAAGCCAAATGAAGTAAAAAGTTGAAAAGGCCATAAATGTTGATAGGGAACTCGATTTTTTGCAGAAAAGTACTTTCTGGAACACTCGCAATGACATCTTTACACAAAAATTTTAAGAATCTGATTTTGACAAAGTTTTAAGAGTCAATTTTGAGAAATGTTCTGCAGCCTTCTAAAATGTGAACTGATATTTTTAACTTATAAATTTTGTTCAAATTTGTCATTAACTCTTTCTCAACATGCCCAACAAGAATGATAAATTTTACTTGGAAGATTTTAGAATGGATTGCAAGGTTCAATTGGTTTGATTGATTAGCAATTCCATAAATTACCAGTAAAAATTATATCTAGCTAAAGGTCTGAGTTTTTGTCTGAACCCGATTTGAAAGGTTCTATAAAATTTTCATAAGTATTTTAGTTTGTTTGGGCTTGTTTTGATATTTCTTAGATTGTATTAGTGTTTCAAATGTTTTTCATAGTTTTACAGGGTTTTTATGTATCTTTTGATAAAAATTTGCAAAGTTTACAATGAAATAAAAATGAAGTTTATACATTTCACAACCAGAGATTAATCTATTTCTTTTGACTATACTATACAAACGTTGATTACATTTCATGATAGTTTTAACTAGTTATCTTTCCTTCAATCAAAATGTAAAAAACAAGAATACAGCTTCTATTTTTCAAATCATACATTTCAACAAAAACAGATTATTATATCTTCTTCATACCTATTTCTCTCTTTTAAATAGAAATTCCTTAACATATTTCAACACAGTTTTTTTTACACACCAGTAACTCCATTTGTCAAAAATAATACAACTTCTATTTATATTTATCACATACAACTTTACACAATTACCACTCTTTCTCTTTTCCTTTCATTCAAATGCACTTTCACGTCTCTTTACATGGTACATATTTCAGTGCATATCTCTTTCTCATTTGAACATAGGATTTCATTTCCAAAACAAAATAACTATCCAATACAAATAATATTACAAGTCATCCACTTGAAATGGGAAAAAGGCCTACAAAAAGAAGTATCACTAAAGGAATGCCAAAATTTTTCTTCTTTCTCAGTTCCTGAACAGTAGCAACATGGATATCCTATCATGTTCTTTATTTCAATTTGATAACAATAGAACAGGGGGAAAGGAAACGCTCTCCACCCAACCAAGACATACAATGACAAGGAGAATCCATCCCTCTTCATTGGCCCCCGAGCCCCAACCAAAATGCAATAGAGAGATGTGTTTCCAACTCATGGCAACAACAGGATTCAACAAACACACATGCAAATTTCATTATTCAAAACACAATCCAAAACAGAATGTACAGTTTGCAACCACATTATAAACATAGCAAATAAAACTCAGGCTCCATCATGCAAGCCAAAGGAGCAAGAAACTATGGGGAATGCTGACTTATGCCTCCCAAAGGGGAAATGGGTATCACCACCTGAGGAACAAACCATGCCAATATATATATATATATATATATATATATATATATATATATATCATTTCAGATCCCTGACATGCCTGTTATCACCGAATCACAGTACCCCTGTGCATATACCTGAACTCACAGTGTGATTGGATAACATGGGTACTATCTCCAAGTTGTGGGACTTGCTACTTGAGATAGACCTCCAGAGAAAGCTGGTTCTTGCTCCTAAACTACCTGCCACAATCTACTCTAATGCAGGATAAGCTAACTGTTCTAATCTAAATTTCCAAGGCACCAGGGAAAGAGAATACATAAAATGAAAGCCTACACTAAAGCGGTGATACACTAGAAAAGGAGGATGTGAGAGTAGTCTCCAAATGTGTGAAATACAAAGGCAAAGTGCACACTAGAAGAAGTGATGACAGTTCTCCATAATCTAGCAAAATGCATTCACAGCAGTATTCCAAGCACACACAATGATAATAAATTCCTGCAAGAACATAATAATAGACACAATATTCTTTTGGAAAGATAAAAGGGCAAGAAGAATGCAAGAAAAAACAGAAGGGGAAGATACATCCACAAACTTGTATTTTATTACTTCCTGGTATGCACAGTTCAGTCTATTACAAGATAAGGGCCTGGATCACCATGCAAGGAGTCCACTACAAGGGCCTGCAACACACTGGCTTCACAAATAAATTTTGGCAGAGCTTTGCTACCCAAAAACTCTCCCTTTTACAATGAGCCCAACACTCCAATTTATAGAAAAATGAGAAGGAAAAGAGAAGGGAAAATAAAAATCCCGAAATCTGTCCTTCAACCACCTGTGAGAGGCATTAAATTGAGTGAAATGGTTACACATTACTTGCAAAAGGCTCCCCATACTGTCCCATGTGCTGCAGCAGAGAAAGAATGATGACCATGCCTATTAATTGCACTCCCAGCTACCAAATAAAACACTGTTCTGAACCCGGCCACATTTTCTTAAAAACCACTCAATAAATTTCTGATTAAATCCTGAATTTCTTGATTGTTGTGCATCGGGCTTGGAGCCATGATTCCAACGGTACCAATTTTGTGTGATTTCATTAAGAAATGCAAAAGTTATGGCCTTCTGAGTGCGGGCAGCTATTTTGGGTCTGGCAAGCGTTTTCTGTCATTTGACGGGAATGAGCATTGACTGACTGGAGCCGAATATGTTTCTTTTATTTAAATATATCTACCCTCATTAAAAATAATAAATCCAATTTTTGTGGTGTAGAGGACGTCGTGCTCGTTCTAGAAAGTCCAATTTTGTGAAAATCAGAGCTCAGAGTCAAAAGTTATGGCCATTTGAAGTTCCCGGACCGAATGTTGACTTTTCTGCTTCTCCTTCAGCCGCTTCAGCTTTTCACATCTCACGCGTCCCTTTGTCCCATTTGTCTCAAATGCTACGCGGGACAAATCCTTCCGAATTTCAGCCCGAAACCGGCTTCCATGTCCCCTTTGTGTACGGTCACACGTGGCAGATGATCCCATTTGCTTTCAGGCTCCTTCGGACAAATTCCCGAGCGTCCCGATGTCACCCAGTTGAAGTTTCTATTTTGGCCGAACCGTACCGGTTCACGTACTCGCGGTCCCAGATGACTCATTTGCTTTCGTCATTTCGGCCGATTCGGCCGGTCCACGTACTTTTGTACCTTCGGCCCAACTATGAAAGCCTTGACTCATTTCAGCCGATCCGGCCGGTTCGCGTACTAATTGCCCAGATGTCCCAGACTGCCTGTTTCAACAGTTAGTCAATTTTTTCCATTTTTCGGCCAGTTCGGATTTCCGCGTCCCGCGCGTCCCTTTGTTCCAAATGTCCCAAATGCTGCGCGGACCGCCTGGCGGCCTTTCAGCCGGTTCGTGCCCTTTTGTCCCAACTGTCCCGACTGTTGCGAGGACTAGGACTTAGCCATTTTTCATGATTTTTTCTGGCCCGAGCTCATTTTTTGCAATTTTTATTACATTTCCTCAGAACTTGCTCTCTTCTACTTGGACAGGTGAGTTAGAAAAAATATGAGGGGACCCTAGAAACATGACTTTTTGTCCGGACTCAATATAATTGCTTGGGACTAAAGAATTTGATGCATGTTATCAAAATTACCTTGAGGGGTGAATTTTGGATAACAATTCCCTTATGTCTCCCCCATATACCCCTTATTTCGGGGATTGACAGCTGCAAATGATAAGAAATCCAAGCTATTTCAAGTTTTAGGTGGAACCATAATCCCAAAGTAACATTTACACTTTACCTCCCCAGGATCACATGTGTGTCTCCCATAGAAATAGCCCATGGAGGCTCATTCTCAACTACATCTGACAACTCCCTAGGATCTACCCAATGGTTTTATAGCCCACACACATTTCTCAAATTCACGATAAAACATCCAAATAAAGGTCAAGGGAATTTCAAGAGAAGGGCTCTTACCTCTTAATTGAGTATTTTCCAAGCTATCCCAAGTGGCAAGAAGGAAGGTAGCAGAGTTAAGAATCTCCAGATCAACAAAACAAAACCTTGTAAAACGCCTGGACAAACTTTCTCCAGAAGCTTCAGCTCAAAACAGCAAAATATTCTTCCCCATAAAGAATGGCTTATGCAAAAGTGAAGCATTTTTTAGCTTCAGTGTAGTCCACTTTCCCTCAATGCACAAAATCCTGAGTTTGAGTGGCATATATTAGAAAGAAAGAGAGGACTAGAGAGGTGGAAATTTAAAATGCCACAACACAGATCCATCAATCAGGACTTGAAGTCAACTTCAATCATCCAAGAGATTAATAAAAAGTAGGATGAATAATGTTGACAGTTAGGCTACTTACCTCTCAAATCAAAGCCCATATCTCTACAAAGGACTAAAGCCTAATTTCAAGTTGGGTCAATGCAATTGGAATGACCATGTTCAGCAACTCTCTACAAAAATTCATAAGAGAGGCTAATTACAACTCTCCAACCTTTTGGAGGTGCTATTTACAATTTAAGAGGTATGGGACCAAGTTTAATTTGTCCCACAAACCTCCAAAAATATTTTCCAAGGACAATTTTGAATTCCAAAGACATGATGAAGTGATTTCATACTCCCCATTTTTATTACATATGACACTTAGATGCACTTACACATTGCTTCTACACTTATAAGCTTCTAACATTCTATACAAGATTCAATCACTCGAATAAATCTATTTCTTATGACCCAAGATTGTTCAAGGGCTTATAACAATATGATTAGCTATTATATAACTGAATTTATTTAATTCAAGGGGTAAACACTTCACCTAATAAACACCTATGCCTCAAACATCAATAAAATGGGGAATCCAAATAAGTCCTAACTAACATAACCCTTGGTCACATTAAAGGTCCTAGCCCTATTGGAATCCCTAGACATCAAATTCACTAGTGAGGCCAAACTTCTTCTAGCAGTTTCCATGGTGAAATCTTGTTGAATTCATAAAGAATTCCAATTTAGGTTGGTCTCCAATCCCCCAATGATTTGTTCACTATTTTAGAGGCACTTGCAAAATACTTAATACCTCCTATTCAGCTCATGGCCATATTCACATCCAAATAGGAATATAAGTATAATTTTAACAAACCTCTAACTAGAGTATTCATGAATAAAAATAAAAATCAATACAATTAGCAATCACAGTTGCTACAATTTCATCCAACCACTACATCCTCACCAATTGTAAGTCAATTCCATTTCCAAGGTCTACTCTTGGATCCAAATATCAAAATATCCTTGCACAAGATCTATGAATGGTGTTTCCCATGTGGACAACCCCATCAACATCAATAGGTAACTTGTCTTACTAATGTCATGTGCATATATGAATCAAAGTCCATAATGGTGAACCATGATCTAACATCTAACATGAATACTAAATTAAACTATAATCAATGCCCATAATATAGTTAGCAGTATCAAGATCAATGCCCCCAAGTGAGACTTCGACTTGTGAAACTTGGCACTACAGTTGAAGCATTTCTGTGGTATGAATTCGAGCTCCTAAGATCTCATAAGGCT
Organism: Taxus chinensis; assembly: GCA_019776745.2. Lineage (NCBI taxonomy): Eukaryota > Viridiplantae > Streptophyta > Pinopsida > Cupressales > Taxaceae > Taxus > Taxus chinensis. The sequence goes on from CM034148.1 coordinate 151,831,328, forward strand.
TGTGGACTTGAAATTCAACTTTGAGCCTTCTGGAAAAGAAGAATACAGACGAGGGCCAGTAACTCAAATACAAGTACTTCTCATGGCCTCTTATCACACCTCAGGGTAAGTTAACAACTCAAAAGCAGCCCGCCGACCCGTAACTTACAAAATATGAGGAGTTAGAAGGACTTCTTTATATTTTTGGAGACCTTCCAAATGAAGTTGTTTAGGATACCTTGGAGGAAATATGAGCAAGTGGCAGACAAAATGATAACCCATCATCGAGTTTTAACATTATAGATCAAATGAAGATAAACACTATGTAAGCATTTCTATGCTACTAAAGACATTGGCCATCCCCAGATAGCGGGATCTAATGCAAACATTCCCTGGTAATAGAAATTATGATTTGTGTTCACACATAGGAGTCATCCAGAGGTAGTATGGGTAGGATTACATGTTCTCACCAATGATAGTGCAGTAAGAAGGAGGTAAACCAAGTAATGAATTTGAAACCTCTAGATCTTTATGTACTCCTTGATTGTTGGGGACAAGTCTCATGCATAAATTGCATCAGAATATATAAAAATGGTGCTTTAAGTAGCTCAATGTGTGCCTCAATGTAGACCTAGATTAGCAACTGGGTTTGAATTATGAAACTATATCTACAAGGAGTGGTCGTAATTAAATGGGAAAATAGTAACCACAGTATTGAGATCAATTTCAAACCCAATCATGTCTGAGGTACACCTAGAGGCTTACAGACAATCTTTGTCAACAAATGAAAGAAAAGTGATTTTACCACCACTGTTTATTTCATCCCCATATGAAAGTTCTTCTAGGAAATGAAATTGCAGATGCCACTAAACTATCACAAGGATTGAGACCTATGTGATTAAGACAAATTTTGATACAAGATTGCAATAGGAACAAGAAAATTTATTTGCAGACATTCAGAAACGAAACAAACACATTTTGCACAAGATCAACACAGAATAACTCGAGTTTGATCAAATTTATTAGCAGGGGAAAGTTTCTAGAATAGTATCAGATCTTGTCAATGGATTTACACTTGCAACCACCTTGACAAAATAAAAATTAATACAAAAGAGTTATACGGGCTTCTCAGACGGCTTCTCAAAAGATAGAATTTGTCAATTTTTCCTCTTGGGAACTTTCTTCGACCTATAACACTCTAACCTCCAAACAATTTACACAAAAAATTTGTGTCATTTATAACATTTACAATAGATCCCCTTTTCCCCCAAAAAATCATGACATTGAGTGCTACCAGTGCTCGCCATGATCACAATCGTGATTTCCAAAATCAGATCTGCAATAAGTCATAGGTGCTCAGGGGGAAAATCTCTTCGAATATCTCCCGTATTCAACTCCTCATTTTGGTAGATCACTCTTTCTTCAGCTTGCCAATCACTTCCACCCGTAATCTATCAAATATGATTCCTTGCGTGCTCGGGAGAATAAATATGGAAAATCATAGCAATATCGAGAGTTAGACCATTTTAATGGCAAAAGATGTCTCAAGATCTCCTCCACCAAACTTAGCTATCAAAATTAACTCTCCTCTCTGTTTGGTGTGTAGGAAATACCAAGAAATCATGAAGACTCACAATTCCAGGCATGTTTACATAAAATGGGGGGAAAATAAGATTCAGACTCTCAAATTTCGTTGATCTTTCATTCATTTTAAGACAGGCCTGAGCTTCTTCTTAGACATTTTACAAATTTTGGAAAAATGTAAAAGTTTCACATTTTTCTCTGTGCGATCACCCTTGAAAAATGAGCCTGACATGTGTCCTAATATGGGTCCTAGTGGAACCATGCTTCCTTTTTTACTTTTAACTCTTTTCTCCTAAAAGGAAAATTTTCAAAATTTCCTCCAAGGGTCCGCATCTCCACCATTGACTGGAGCAAGCTTTGACCTTTCCTCTCGGGCTTGTGGGCCATTTTGATGTTTTGATCTTTTAAATATCTGGGAGACTAAATACAAGTTACCCCCGATGGTCTTCCTGTTAGGAAATAAGAGATAAAATATGTAGAATAATCCCTTACAGAATCGCAACAGTAGAAACTAATATGCAAAAAATATTACAGATCTCAAATAAAAGTGCAGAATAAATAACACAACATAGAGAGACAATATTTAACGTGGTTCACCAAATTTGGGCTACGTCCACCAAGAATCACTTGCTCAGATTTTATTACAAGCCTCCAATCTCTCAATACAATACCTAGATCTGTTTAGAGCTATGCTCAACAAACTCTATAGAATTCACACCCAAATTCAAAACACATTTGCAATACATTTGCTTGTCTTTCTATCATATGCATAAGACCATATAAATAGACAATTGCTTAAGCAGTTTTACAAAACCATAGGAATCAAACAATGGGAAAAAGAAAAACCATCCCATAAACCTATGGGTAGCCAAAGAGGTGGTTTTACAAAACAATGGGTACCAAACAACCATGGGCCCAAAAATAGCCCATAACGGTTACCCATTACCCATGGGTTAATAAACCACCCATGAAAATTTGCTTCGGGGGCTTCGCCCCTAAGCCCCCATCAGTCAGGGGGGCTTCACCCCCCGAACCCCCTTGACCCTCTCACCGGTGAGTGGGAGCACTGTAAAAATACCCAAGTGTAACACATAGAAGGTGTACCACACTCTAACATTAAAACAAGCTCCACAAACATAACAATCTCCCACTTGGAGACTAATTTCCACTGAGCAAACTTCTCAACCCTTCACTGTCATCCATGAAGGCCAACCAAAGCTGAAAATAGCTTTATTTTATCCCTTGTGACCACCTTGGTCATCATGTCTACAGGATTCTGACTGGTATGAATATTCTCCAACTTCAACTTATATTCTTCTAAAGATGTCCCGATGAAGTGATATCTCAACTGTATATGCTTCATCCTGGAGTGGAAAGAAAAGTTCTTAGCTAGGTGTATAACACTCTAACTATCACTATGTAGCTTACATTCCTCCTGCTTATTCCCCAACTCCTCAAGCAATTGTTGTAACCAAATCATCTCTTTGCTTGTCTCTGTGGCAACAACATACTCAACCTTCGTGGTTGACAAAGCCACCAACTTCTGTAGTCGTGAAATCTAGCTCACTGTTGTCCCACCTATAGTATAAATATAACCTGTTGTGCTCCTCCTGCTATCTACATCTCCAACCATGTCTGAATCTACATAACCACGTAAAGTGGTGTCTGATCCATTGTAGCACAAAACTATCCCCATGGTTCCTCTCAAATACCGAAGGATCCACTTTACTGCTTGCCAATGCTCTTTACCTAGATCACTCATAAATCTACTCATAGCTCCCACTGCATGGGCAATATTAGGCCTAGTGCACACCATAGCATACATCAAAATGCCAAGTGTTGATGAGTAAGGTACCTTGGACATCTAGTTTCTTTCTTGCTCTTTCTTTGGACACTGCTCCTTTGATAACTTAAAATGGCTTGCCAAAGGAGTACCAACTGATTTAGCATCTTGCATGTTAAACCTATCCAATACCATCTTAATTTACTCTTCCTGAGATAAACTCAACTTCCATTCCTTCCTATCCTGAGTTATCCTCATACAAAGGATTTGTCTGGCTGCCCCCAAATCCTTCATATCAAAGGATTCACTTAGTTGTTTCTTGAGTACTTTTATTTCCTGCATCTTTTTACCTGTAACCAACATGTCATCAACATACAAACATAGGATAATATAACTTCCATCCTCAAATTTCTTTGTATACACACAATGGTCAGAATGACATCTAATATAACCTTGCTCCATCATGAAGCTATCAAACTTCTTATATCATTGACGTGGAGCTTGTTTCAAGCCATACAAGCTCTTATTCTATTTACACACCATCTCCTCTTTACCTTTGACCTCATAGCCCTCTGGTTGCTGCATATATAGTTCCTCCTCCAAATCACCATGGAGAAATACAATCTTTACATTTAACTGTTCTAAGTGCAAGTCTTCTACTGCCACTATTCCAAGAACAGTTCTAATAGAAGTCATTTTTACTACAGGAGAAAATATCTCATCAAAATCTATACCTTGTTTCTGTGCAAACCCCTTGACCACCAACTGGGCCTTATATATTTTCTTTCCTCCTTCTTCGTCTTTAACTCTGTACACCCACTTGTTCTGTAATGCTCTTTTTCCTTCCAGTAGCTTCACCAAATCCCAAGTCTGGTTCTCCATGAGAGACTTATGCTCCTCATCCATGGCTTGCTCCAACTTCTTATTGGAATCTACCTGCATTGCTTCATCAAAGATCTCTGGCTCTCCACTATCAGTGAGGAATAAATAATAAAGAGAAGGAGAAAAACGTTCAGGTTCTTTTCTTACCCTAGAAGACCTCCTCACTGTAGGAGTTTGGGGTTCCTGTTGAGTAGGTTCCTGAACTGATTCATGGGTCACTTTCCCATCCAGAAGATCCTCTACCAATGCATATTATTTCTTGGATTCTTCCCTGTTTTCCTGCAACTATTACTTATACATGAATTTCTCATTAAAGACCACATCCCTAGACCAAATGATTTTCTTGTCCTTAATACTCCAGCATTTAAACCCAAAATCATCACCACCATAACCAATGAAAGTACACTTTTATTATTTAGCCTCTAGCTTGGTAATATCATCTTTGTCTATATGAACAAACACCTCACATCCAAAGACTCCAAGAAATGAATAATCAACTTTCTTACCATACCATGCCTCCTCAAGTATGCCTCCATCCAAGGCACTTGAGGGTCCTCTGTTTATCAAGTACACAGCTGTGCTCACCTCTTCTATCCAAAAAGAAAGAGGCAATCTTGCATGTAACCTCATGCTCCTAGCACATTCATTTATTGTTCTTTTCATCCTTTCTGATACCCCCTGTGGAGTTCCTGGAACCATATTTTTCCTGCGGATTTCATTCTTAGAATAGTAATCATTAAATTCATTGCTGCAATACTCCCCTCCATTATCTGATCTAAGATATTTTAGCTTAAGACTTGTTTCATTCTCTACCAAGGCTTTCCATTTAACAAAAGTGTCAAACACATCAGATTTGTTTCTAATACAATAAACCCAAACTTTCATTGTTGCATCATCAATAAAAGTAACATAATAACTTGAACCCCCAAGAGATGATACCTGAGCTGACCCCCACACTTCAGAATGTACTAGCTCTAACTTACTCTCTTTCTTCATAGGTCCAACCTTGAGAAAACTTACTCACTTATGTTTCCCATATATGCAGTTCTCACAGAAATCCAAACTTGTTTCTGTATATCCAGGAAAATTCTTCTTATGATGTTCATGCCCTTATGGATCATATGACTGAGCCTATAGTGTCATAATGTTGTATCTTCATCTGAAGCCACAAGATTATAATCATTAGTACTATCAGTGGTTAAATACAAGGTTCCAACCTTCTTACCTCTTCCCACCATAAGAGCACCCTTGGTAACCTTCCAAGAGTTAGCCGTAAATATCACTAATACAACCATCACTTCCCAATTGCCCCGCTGATATCAAATTTCTCCTTAATGTAGGCACATGTCTGACATCCTTCAATAGCCATGTATTCCCATTCTGCATCTTAACCTGAACAAAAAAATTTCCAACTATACTGCAAGGCTCATCATCACCAAGAAAAACATGCCCAAAATCCCCTTGAACATAATCAACAAAATAATTCCTATGTGGAGTAACATGAAAAGAAGCCCCTAAATCTAAAACCCAAGATTCAGTAATATTATGCAAAGAAAGAATCAAAGCATCCTAACATACATTACCTGATGCCACATTTTCCTCCTTGTTTTCTTCATGTTGTTTCTTCTTGTCCCAAATATCCCAACAATCCTTCTTTGCATGCCCAGACTTTCCAAAGTTCCAACATACAATCTTGCTCTTGGATTTTGATCTTGCCCGATCTTTCAATTTTCCACGGTTTCCTCTATTCTTCTGTCTCCCTCTAGTTTCCACTGTCAAAGAATTCCTTGAAGTAGAAGATTCCTCAGAGATTTTTCTTCACATTTCCTCACTTAGAATCACCCCTACAACATCCTCAACTTTCAACTTTGAGTTAGCTAGAACTGAGTTGCTTACCGACATTACCAGGCTATTCCAACTTTCAGGTAAAGAGCACAGAATTAATAAATCCCTAACTTCTTCATCAAATTTTAGTGTAACTGAAGCTAGCATATTCACAACCGTATTGAAATCATTTAAATGATCTGCTATTGAACTATTCTCAGACATTTTCATATGAAACAAATTTTTCATTAAAAATACCTTGTTAGAGGTAGAGGGTTTTTCATACAACTTCCCTAATGCATCCATTAGATCTTTTGTAGTCTTTTCCTTTGAAACATTAAATAATACCGAAGATGCAAGACATAACCAAATCATTCTAAGTGCCTTCCAATCCAACAAATCCCATTCCACATCTGTCATACTCGAGGGTTTGTTCAACTTCTTAGACAAAAGAGTATAAAGATCCTTCTGATAAAGGTAATCTTCCATCTGCATCTTCCAAAGACTGAAATTCTACCTGTGGAATTTATCAATCCTAGATCTTCCATCATCTACCATAGCTCCCACTCAAGATAAAACTTTCCCTACGATTCAACACTTCAGCAAACCAAACCAGGCTTTGATACCAATTGTTAGGGGTTAAGAGATAAAATATGCAAAATAATCCCTTACAGAATCGCAACAGTAGAAACTAATATGCAGAAAAATATTACAGATCTCAAATAAAAGTGTAGAATAAATAACACAACACAGAGAGACGGGATTTAACATGGTTCACCCAATTTGGGCTACGTCCAACAAGAATCACTTGCTCAAATTTTATTACAAGCCTCCACTCTCTCAATACAATACCCAGATCTATTTGGAGCTATGCTTAACAAACTCTACAAAATTCACACCCAAATTCAAAACACATCTGCAATACATTTTCTTATCTTTCTATCATATACATAAGACCATATAAATAGACAATTGCTTAAGAAGTTTTACAAAACCATGGGTATCAAACAATGGTCAAAAACAAAACTATCCCATAAACCTATGGGTAGCCGAAGAGGTGGTTTTACAAAACAATGGGTACCAAAAAACCATGGGCCCAAAAATAGCCCATAATGGTTACCCATTACCTATGGGTTAATAAACCACCCATAAAAATACCCAAGTGTAACACATAGAATGTGTACCACACTCTAACATGAAAACAGGCTCCACAAACATAACATTGCCTCCCGCCTCTTAACATTTTCAAAGCCAACCTTGATCTCCTTATTTTCAGGCTTGCAGGCCATTTTGAGATTTTAATCCTTTTGATGAAAAGAGGAAAAAAATCCTATTTACCTCTGATGGTTTTATTCCCCATCCCTTTGACTTTTCAAACTACCACGTGTCATAATGGCACATCTTGAGATGATCCCCAAAGGTTGAGACCTTGAATGAGTGCGGGATCACCACATGTCGTTATGGCACAAATTCAAAAACCTTAAGGTTTCAAAATGATTTGGCGGGTGCACGCTTCCATTTTAGAATCTTATTCCATTTTTCGAAAAGGGAAAAAAATTCAACTTACCTCCAAAGGCCCGTATCTCCACCATTAGCTTTGCCACGTGTCCTCTTGCATGGTCAAAGTAAGACTTTTACCGTACCACTTAAAATTTTTTTTAATCAGAGCCTAGCGGGGCCGCAGGGTGAGTTCAATTTTTTTAGCAAAGTAGCCAACAGGAACAAGTTCAAAAAGAAACCCGCCATGCCCCATCCAGTTAGAAGAAGCCACGTAATCACAAAAAGAATTATAATGTTTGCTAAAAACAACCCACTTGAGAGTGAAGAACAACCTAGGATTAGTTAGAAAAATTATGGAATAATTTTTATTTATTTATTGTTTAAAAGAGTCTACAATTAGGTTACAAGGCAACAACTACCACTAACAAGCTCCAGAACAATTCTAATTCACTATAACATATTTTTCCTTTATTAACAGTTAGTAGGGTCATAAGGTCCAAAAATTTAGGGTTAGAAGATTCAATAAGGTTCAAAGGGTAATTCCTCACCATTCCCACTCTATAACATGTTTAAAGGTTCAACTTTATTTTTTCCAAACTTAATGCATTCAAATTTTTCCTAAACTATTCCTATTGGATAGGAAATTTCCTCACCTTTCCATTGATATAAAGAAGTCCTTCTAACTCCTCATATTTTCTAAGTTATTGGCCGGCGGGCCTTGGGTTGAAAATTTTCCTTGAGAGTGGCCTTGCAGGCCCAAGGGTAAAAATTTGCCCCAAGTGTAGGTCGGCAAGCCGTGGGGATACTTTTGGAAATTTTCACACGTGGTGCGAAAAATTAACTTTGCACCCGCGCCCCCACGAGTCCGTCAAGGACACGTGGCACCATCTAAGTCAACGCGGCTAAAACAGAGTGGTGGGGAGAAATAAGGTTTCACACTCCGAAGAAAAAATGGGATAAATTCACCTGTGCCTCCGCCGACGCCTCATGATGGCATGTTGCAGCCTGTGATTGGCTGCAGGTCAGTGGAGAAAATTTGGAAAATTTTCCTAATATTTTATGGGAGCGCTAAGTTTAAAAGAGATCTGCCCCTTCGTTGACACCTCATGGTGCCACGTGGCAGCCTCTGATTGGCTGCTGGGAAAAATTAGAAAATTTTCTCAAAAAATTTCTAAGCCCCAAGGGAAAAATTAGGGCCCGCTAGGGAAATTTTTCCCAATTTTTTTTTTTGACACCAAGTGAAGAAAAACTTTAGAAGGCCATAACTTTTGATAGAGAGCTTTGTTTTGGGTAAACAAGGAATTTATGGAAATATCTTGATGTCCTCTTTGAATAGGGTTCATTAGTTTTAAATTTTGATAGAGTTTAAGGGGTCAATTTTTGTGAAAATGATTTACAGGATTTTACAATTCGAAATTGTAAATTTTAAGTTATAAACTTTGGTTCAATTTGTTCTTTTTCCTCTCAGTGCATGTCAAATAGACATGGAGAATTTTTCTTAGGTTTATTTAGGTTAATTTTGTGAGGTAGGTCTATTTGATAGAGTTCTAATTCGAAAGTTTATAATTTTGGCAGCAATACGACAGTGAAAGCTTTGAACTCAGTTTTGCCAGGTTTTGAAAGATTTCTTTTAAGTATTTTTATCTAGTTGGATTCTTTTAGGGAAAACTACTTCATTTTAATCATTTAATCTATTATTTCATTGTTGCAGGTTTGAACTATGCATTTTAGGTAAAGTAATTGCCATTTTGAAAATACATAAGAGAGATCAAATTTAAAAGGGTTCAGTTGCCATTTTCTTCTTCCAAGTATTATAATGTGCTCCAATTAAAATCTAATACATTTATTTGATTCAATTCCAACCATTCAAAAAGAAAAAGAAAATACAATTATGATTTTCAACTTTACACATTTCAAAAGACAGAGTTCTGCATTTTCCTTCATACGCATTTACTTCTTTCAAATAGAGATTTCAATTCACGTTGAGATGTTCAATCTTAAAACAACAACACAAATTGAGAAGCTAATGCAATCCTTTATTGATTCAAAAATACAACTTTACAACCTTTCTTTCATTCTTCAAGTTTATCATACAGAATACAATTCTTTCACATTCTTTCAAAGATTGAACACATAGTTTATTTCTTTTACATTTCACTTCAAAACTTTCATAAACAATACCACATATTTCTATTATAAAATATTTACAAGTTGCTCCACTGGAAGTGGGAAAGGTTACAATAAACTTTATCTCAGCAAGGTACTGTCAAACTATCTTTTTCTCAGCTCCAAAACAACAAGTGCATGTATCTCTTTCTCCTACATTGTAATCACAACAAGATTAGGGGAAAGGAAACACTCTCCACCAAGCCAAGACATCCAATGAAGAGGAGAATCCATCCTTCTTCATTATTCCCCAAGCCACAACCATAATACAAGAAAGGATGTGATCTAATTCATCGTAACAACAGGCTTCCAAAAAACATGCAAGCAACACTTTCACAATAAAACACAGTTCCAAAAACTTAATGTAGTTTACAACTAAATTAAAACATGACAAAAATACTAAGGCTTCATCAAGCAAGCCAAAGGAGTAAGAAACTATGGGGGATGCTTCTTATGCCTCCCAAAAGGGGAAATGGGTATCACCACCTAAATTACAAATCGCCAAAATATAGTATATCACAGTCCTAACATTCCTTATGCCTCCTCAAATTACCCCTTATTCCTCACATTTACTTATGCCTCCAAACCTCTTATGGCACCCCATAAGGAGTAAATAAATGCAAGCTATTTCTTTGCAAAGTGGAACCCAAATCCCAACTCCCTCCACACTTATACCTCCCTAAAACACACTTGTGCCTACACCATTCCTAGGCCATGTACCCAATAGCCCACAAAATACCAAAACATTCATACATTAATATTTATATTCATACAAGAAGAACATTTCAAGAGCCAAGTTCCTACCTCTCCATGATGGAGTTTTACAAGTTACAAACAACAGTTGTTTCCAAGCAAACAATCCAGAAAAGAACCAAGCACAAGTATTCCACAATCTTCCAACTGCTCCAAAAGCAAGACCTCCCAAGAACAACAAAATTATTCACGCAAGAAGCAAGTCTCCATAGTGGAGCAACCCCAAATAAGGCAAGCAAATTGAATTTTATAGAAGAGGATGAGGCAGATCCACGTAGGATACATCATATCACACATCTTCAACCCCAATGCCAAAAGTAAACTTCATTCTCCAATGCATAATAAATAGGTTGGTGAATAATATTACAATTTACTTACATACTCCAAAACAAACCCACAACCCAAAGGACTGAAATTACAACATGTAAGAAAAGTGTAATTTAAAACCTACAATTTTCCTTCTCAAAAAACATTATAAAAGTCAAATTTCAACTCTCCAACCATAGGTATGGTTGGTAAATAAATTTAAAATGTATGGGACAAGTTTTACTTGTCCCACAAGCCTCCAAAATCAACCTCCAAGGACAATTTCGAATTTCCAAGAAGGTGGAGTGTTTCTTACTCAACAATTAACTTACACATCACTTACAAATCACTTACATATATCTTACACATACTTATATCACTTTAAATCATTGCCAAAAACTCTCATTATTTACTTTCTTATTACATATTTTATTTATTTATTTTAGCAATACAATTACTCACAAATTTTACACACCATTTAATAATTAATGAAAGGGGTAAAAGCATCAAAAAATAAACACATCCAACATAAAAAAAAAGGGTCAAATATATAAATAGACATAACCCCTTGGTCACATTTAAAGGTGGTTCCCCCCATGGGTACCCCTAGAGAAACAACCACACATAAACAAAACAAGTTGCCATGGTGACCTTGTTGAATTCATCTAGAATTCCAATGTGGTTGGTCTCGAATCCCCCGATGTTTGTTGTGATATTTTAACCTGCAAAACATAAATACCTCCTTTGGCCTCTTAGCCATATCAGAACATCCAAAATAATATAAATATAATTCCCGAAATCATCTAGATATATGAATCACAACAACATTAAAACAATCTAACAATATCATTTACAGTTTTATCAGTAACTATATCATCATCCAATAATTTTCATTTCTAGGTCCACTCACAATATCCAAATATCACATGTCTGAACAACATCCATAACATAACCACGTCAAATAATATATCATCAGTAATATCCAAAATTCCTCTAATAATCATCATGCATCATAACTGAATTAGGTCAACAATAATCTACGATCTAATATCTATCATCATACTATAATAAGGTCCATAATCAAGTCCATAATATAATCAGCAATATCATGATTAGTATCAAAAGGTGTCAAAGTGAAGTGGGCACTACAAGAACCAATTAGAAATGAGTGGAGCCACGGGACCAAATTTTTCTTTTTGCGAAGAAAGCAAAAAACGATAAGTTAAAGCATTTTCCCGCTGTCCCCTAACCAACCAAAAGAATCCACATTCCCTGTTGATGCAAGGATGTAAATTTGACAGGGGGAAACACCCGTCAAACCGTGAAATGCATAAACATGACCATTTGAGCCCAGGGATGAAGTTTTTTCCAAGGATAGAGGATTTAGAAATGTTGTAAGGCTCAAATACACTCTTCATAGCTACATCCATACATTTTTCATTAAGTATTTGGGAAAAAATGACAAGGGCAGCAAATCCCAACTGTAAAAAATGGAAAGAACGGGAAAGCCTAATTTTTTGAATGAATAGAGGACGGGAGACCTAAATTTCATACCTCTTCAGAGAAATAGAGAAACAAGGACACAAATATAGCTCAATACATGATCTTCGGCCCAAGGAAAGATTAATTATGGCAACAAAGGAAAGTAGAAACTTCCCAGGCACAAGATGGGGGGATGAAATGTTAAAGAGGCCGTAACTCAATGGATTTTCAAAGGAAAAATTGGGTAAGACTATTTTGAGCACCAACAATTAGTTTTATCTAACAATGTATTTACAAAAGAAATAGGTCTAGGGTTTAATTGAAAATTTTTAGATTCTTTACACAATTAGGTTTATGAAACATTCTATTTTATTGAGTAAATAAAAATACCACTAACACCTAAGTTCATTCCATCGAAACATACAAGCTTAATACTTCTTTCAATGACTAAAGAAAAAGATGAATAAATATAACTTCTTCACAACCTTATCATTTTCATGGACTACAATATAAGTAGCTTTTTTAAAAAACAAACTACTATTTTCCAACCATTCACACAAAAAATTATAACCAATTTTTTTAATGAATCTTAAAACAAGAGCTACTAAGTTTCCAATAGTTTTTTTTTAAAAACTAGAACAACATACTTTGTGGGAGTAAATCAAATTCACTAGAATCAATTATTTCCTCTTTAAAATATTCTTTTCTATCTCAACAACTACCTTTACAAACCCAATTCTTTCCTTTCCTTATAATATACAACTCAAATTTGAAATCTAGTAATCAAAACAACCTTTTTTTTCTTCACAAATACTCATACAATGTCTTCCACTTGAAATGGGAAAAACTTACAAGAATGAAAGCTAAAAGGAATACAATATTATAAGTCTTCCACCCTAAGTGGGAATAAGAAGAACATTTTCTCACAAGGAAAGATTTCTTGAGGACACCAACAAAGCTCCATGCTTCACATCACCAACAAGATAGACCCATCATGCTTCATTTGATCACAACAAAAAAGGGGAGGAGGAAACACTCTCCACCCAACCAAGAATTCCAATGAGGAGGATAAGCCATCCTCCTCATTGGCCCCCGAGCTCCAACCACATTGCAATGAAAAATGGATTCAACTCATGGCAACAAAAGAAGCTTCCACATCACAATACAATATTTTACAACCATACAAAAATCCAAACAATACAACTACAATCACAAGAAGAAAAGAAACAAAATACACAAGGCTTCAACATGCAAAAGCCAAAGGAGTAAGATCTATGGGGAGGTCATGTATGCCTTGCAATGGGAAATGGGTGCCCACCTACAAACCCTCCAATAATCATCTCAAATCCCCTACAAACTCTTATGCCTCCCTCAAGTACCTCTTATACCGCCCACATTCTCTTATTCCTCCTAACAACCACTTATGGATCCCTCATAAAATAGACCAAGTAAGAAATGCAAGAAATTTATTTTCCAAGGTGAGGCACCCAACCCAACTCCTTCCAAAACATGAAATGAACTCTCCCTACAGCATATAGGTCTTTTTTACCACAATTATTCCACATTTTTTGCACAATTTGAAATAATTGTAGAACAATTGTGGCATTTCTATGAAAATTTCATTTATTGATTTTTCGGTATCGTGGATGCTCCACAATTTACACATAGTTATAATAATTTGTAGAGAACTCACATATCCTACCCTTCCTCCTAGAAAATCTACATTTGTTTGAAAATATCCATTGATATATAATTTAAAATTAAAATATTGTGAAATTTCCATAGAAATATAATATTACCAATTTTTTTATAATATTAAATTTATAATAAATAATATCTAAATTTTTTATTTTATAAAATATAAAATAACTAATTTAAAATATATTTTTAATAAATTAATTATTTTTTTACCCAAAAAAACCAACATTCGGGACAATATTATCATGTTTGGCAGCTTTTTGTTAAGAATGTGAAATTGTTGTACCAAAAAAAAACTAACATTCGACACAATACTATCATGTTTGGCAGCTTTTCGGTAAGAATGTGAAACTAGCCTCAGATTCAAATCCCATAAAAAGTTTCCAAATCAATGGGGTTACAAATGTCATGAAAGTTTCCAAAATAAATGGAATAATTTGATATTTTACTCACATTATAAAATGTCCAACACGTGGTTGTAATTTTTGATGATGCATGCGGCTTGGTCAATGTAGTCAATTCTCTAACCTCTTAAATACCATGCAGAGTGTAAACGTGGCATTCATGGAGATACAATCACCTCAATTGTTGGCGAGGTATATGGAGGATGGTTAGTAATTAATGTTGACGTGCTAGGTGGCGGATGCATGTTGGGGAGTGTTGTTACTTTTAGCACGACTTGGAAATCATTTGAGATTTAAAAGAGAGAAGTAAAGTTCCAAAGATGCATTGGCACCTCTTTGAAAGGGAGACCTGGATCGATTTGGATGGGGAAGCAAAAATAACATCTGCCAAACTCTCTTCTTTGTATATAAAGCAATGAAGGAGGGACAATCAGATGCTTAGGAGGCATTCCTCGACATCTGTATGTATTTCCATTGTTGGGAATGAAATGTTGTTAGCCAAATTGTGGGCAGAGAAAATATGGAGGCACTTCAGGTGGAGTGGTTAATGAATTTCGTCGATTTCCTCCTCTCCTCATACAAGTTTTGAAGATCTTCCCCATTGCAAAAACTCTCAGCAATGTCTGTGAGAGGAAGAATATTCAAAGAGGCTGCATCAATACCTACAGGACCTGATCAATCTTCTCGACAGCTGGAGTGAAGGCCAGTATTTGGAAATTTGAAGGCTATGATATGCTGCTCCATAGGGAAATTCATTTATTTTGATATAATTGGATCGGAATTGAGGAAAGAGCAGTCAGTTGTGCTTCACAGCATGACTACTTTACTTGACATGAGGAAACTACCTTTGTGGGTGCTTCTCAATGCATAAAGGAAACTAGTTTGTGCTACTGCACATACCCATGTCAATTTTAAGACTTTCGGGTCATGCTTCACAGGCTTTGATCAACTGTTGATTTTAAGAAGATCCCCGTAACTTCTGAGTTACTTGACATAGAGACCTTTAATGAATGCAATGCCTTTTGTGTTGAACAGATGAATAAATTCTCTGTCAATGTCTATGGAGAAGACTATAGCAACCAATTTGTCCCAAAAGGGCCACATGTGACCGATTTTCAAGTGTTTTTCTCTTGTGACAAGATTTTGTGATTGTTAATGATATCTTTCAAGTCAAGGGAGTGAATGAGGCCATGGGCTAGATTAAAAACTTTGATCAACATATAGAAGATAAATTCATGCGTAACTGAGTGACAAGTATGTAATCGCACTTGAGTCAACATTTAAATTAAATGGGTATAGGATTCTGTAACTAGGGAATTGGGTAACATTAAATGGAACTCCACCATACCATTTAAAAATATCAGACATCTCTGCCTAGAGGATGTGGATGAATTTCCATTTAGAGATGCTTCCAAGCTAGAGAAGCTCACAATGTTTAGGAATGCATCGAAATCTTCTTTGCATTTATGTAAGGTAATCACCCAATAAAAACTTAACTATCTTCTTTTAAGTTTCTTTCTTCAAATATTTAGTCTTTTGGATCTGGACAGTGGCTTGGTAGGATTTGGCTAGTCGCGTTCGTCTCAATTAAAAATGTCTGAGAACATAAATTATGAACATTTACCTATCCCAATAGTCTCCGAATGGCATGCCATTGGCTTAAAATTCAAATCCTACGAAGGAGGTGCGATGAATATAAGGTTTACTAAGGAAAAGTCCACTCTCGAGCTTCCCAATTTTGAATATGTCCTCGCAATCTCATTGCTTATGAACTGTGTCAAGCATCTTCTTTCTCTGACATGAGATTAATTGTCATTCCCAACTTTTCAATCTTGATGGATGAACTCGTTAACATCAAAAGGGATGTGGCGTTGTTGAGAAAGTATGGTATCATTCAGAGATACACAATGGGGAGCGACAGGAAAGTAGCCAAATTTTTTAATGCCCTGCGCAAGGGAATTGTAGATGTTTGTGGTGATGTTTTCATGGATGAAAGAAAATGTAGTCTTGATTATTATCTCAGCAAGTAGTGCCTCATGTTTA
Source organism: Taxus chinensis (assembly GCA_019776745.2). Classification (NCBI taxonomy): domain Eukaryota; kingdom Viridiplantae; phylum Streptophyta; class Pinopsida; order Cupressales; family Taxaceae; genus Taxus; species Taxus chinensis. The sequence goes on from CM034148.1 coordinate 151,847,732, forward strand.
CGGAATTAGTAAAGGAGAATTTTTTCCATCCATGGTGAACAACATCAATACTCGCTCTTTTGCAAACAATCTTCACTATCCTGAATTATTATACTTCTTCATCTTCGTCTTCTTCATTCCATTAATGTTGTTTGCCTTTGCGTATTGTCCCTTTACAATCTTGTGTGGTCTGTCACGGAATTGATTTAGTCTTGTGTCTCACAGACTTTATATGGTCTGGTTTGTTATAAGAAACATTTAGTGTGTGTCAATAAGATGCTTTGGTTTGTTAAAAATATTTAAAATATGACATTTTTAGGATCTGTCATATTTTCCATCAGAAGAATTCCTTCTAGTGTGCATATTTTCTTCTAATTTTTCTTGCTTTCATTCTTTTTTCCTGTTTCTTTGAGAATGAAGAAGGATTTCTAATGCGCATCTACAACATGGCAGTGCACAAATTTGTATTAAAAAATGATGATTGATTACATAGCTTTCTCGGATCTCTCATTAGATATTTAATTAATATTTGCTCATGATTTCTCCATGTCAACTTATTCTTTTGGCTTTTCATTTTTAGGATCAGACTCTGAATAACAAGATTTGAACTACAGTGATGAATTCCTTCTTAGCAATTTGCGGTTCATTAAATTTGAATTATAGTAAAATTATTGTTCATATGTGGTAGCAAAGGTGAACACAATGTAATGTCATCTCTTATAGAAAACATTTGCTCATGTGATGTAGTGGAAAAATGTTAAACTGAGAATTGGAGTCTTGGTGTCCATTCTAGTAAGAAGTGTAATAGCAATTAGTTTCCCCATCATCCGAAAATCATTTAAACCCCTCAGACATGGCAGGGACATATTCATAATCAAGGCATTTGCAGCAGTAGTCATACTCTTCACTAGCTTCGTCCATGTTTTACCGGATTTTTTCAAGTATCTAACTAGCAAATGTATCCATCAAAATCCACGGCCACAAACCCATGATAGGAGATACATTGTGTCAGAAACTACGTGTTTGATCTATAATAGTGTGAGACTACTTGAAGTGAATGATAATTTTAGGAAGTGTAAAAATATATGATGTGTACAATTTATATAACAAATTGAAATTATGTTTGATCCACAATTTTTTAATCAGTTTTTGGTATTTTGATTATAAAGTATTTCAAATAATTATAAATAAATTAAAAAATTGGTTGTTAATAGTAACATTTCTACATTTTTTAAAAAGATAATTTTACAATTAATTATTGTGGCAATTAAATTGTAGCTTCCACCTACATGTTTTTTGTGGTAACGATAATTGTAGAAAAAAAATGTTAAAATTGCCATAATATTTAACATTGACAAGAGTTGTAAAATTGTAAATTGTGGAATTTTTTACAAAGACGGAATATATAGAAAAACCACATTTTTTTTAAAGATTGTGGAATAATAAAAAAAATAGAAACTGTAGAAATGCTACAAATATTAAGAAATGTGGAAAATGTACAATTTAAAAAATGAAGATTATCTATAAATTTTATAAATTGTGGACTATCCATGCTATAACGAATTGTGGAAAAATTACAATAATATATCAAAAAGTGGATTAGCTACAATTCCAATGCCACAATTTTAGTTTTTGGAATACCATATAACCAAAAAAATATTGTTGAAAAATTGTAGCAAAAGGCCTAGTTTGTTGTAGTGTCTTATGCCTCTCCACATGTAAGATCTCGGTAGTCCCCTCCTACACCACACTTAAGAAATCTACCCAAGCAACCAAAAAGCATACGTCCAAGGCACTAAAAAACAAGCACATATACACAATATAAAAGGAAAAATATTTTACAAGAGTATAGCTCCTACCTTTCCATGGTAGAGTTTGATCTAAGAGTTCCACACCAAGCTTCTTCAAGCCCAAACAATCACCAAAATCTCCAACAAATCCACAAGCATTCCAAAATCCTCTAACTCCCAAAAATGCAAGAGCACAAATAAATGAAGTAACCCCCAAATAAGTAAAAAAGATTGTATAAATAGAAAAGGGAGGGAGGAGGGTGAGGTGGCTCCATGTAGTATGCCACATCACTCATCCTCAACTCCACCTCACAAGTCAAACCTCAACCCCAATGCATGATAATTTGGTGGGTGAGAGGAATGGCAACTTACTTACATACAAAATCCAAGCCCACACCCCTGAAGGAAAACTTAATTACATGAAGGAAAGTGCAATAATATTTTATATTTTTGCTATCTCAAAACACACAATGGTGTCTATTTTTGATCCCCCAACCCATGGGTAGAGTTGGTATAACAGTGTAAGAGGTGTGGGACAACTTTAACTTGTCCTAATGGCCTCCAAAATTAGCCCATAAGAGCAAATCCGAATTTTCATGAAGGGGAAGAGTGTACAACACTTAAGGTCACAAGCACTCCACTTAAAACTCATAAACCAAGAGCCATCAATTCTAATAAATGAATTATTTTTTCCCATCCATGATTAGTTTAACACCATGATTAATTTATTAACTAAACACAATTTAATTAATTAATACAAGGGAAAATACATCACTAAATAATCACATACTAAAATCAAATAATAGAAACTAAATGAAAGAAAACAGATAACCCCTTGGTCACAATTGGAGGTGATTCCCCCCAATGGGAACGCCCCTAACAACAATTCAAACACATACACATAAAAAAAACATGTTGCCATGGTGACCCTTGTTGAATTCATTTAGAATTCCAATGTGGTTGGTCTCTAATCCCCCCGATGGTTGTTGTGACATGTATACCTACAAAACACATAACACCTCCTTCGGCCTTGTGGCTACATCAAAACATTCGAAATAAATATACAATATAACTCCACCATCATCTATATATGAATCAAAACATCATCTAGGCAAGAAACAATTTTATTTACAATTTCTAGCAACATCTCTATTTTACATTTCATCAATATCCATATGATCATAAGATTAGTTCAATTGTTAAGATCTACTCAATATGAAAAAATATCACATGTACGAAATAAATAAATATAACCATGTGAACAACATATCAACATCAATATAAAATGTCTCTAATAATCCACATGCATCATGTATGGATCAAAATCAATAACAATCTAGTATCTCTAACATCTAACATCATACCAAATCAAAAGATACAATAATATCCATAAGTATAGTCAACAGTATTGAAATCAATAACAAAAGGTGTCAAAGGGAAGTGGGAACTACAATAAGAATAGTATAGATGAAAGCATTTGGATATAACAATCTCATTTTTTTATTTGTAAACCTTGGTTCACATATTTCAACCAACATAACGAATCATTCTCAACTAAATTGGTTTGGATTAGAATTCCACATTTTCCCCTTCATTTTTAAAAACATTCCTCGTTTCCATAGGAAACACCTTGGGAAATTTACTAAATCTTGATACATATACCACTAGTTATATCCACACAACTTTCTCGGATCCGTGTTGAACTAGAAAATTCATAGAAAATTGTCGCTAATATCAACCTTAAATTCTTAGGCAAAACTTGGACTCAGCCCCTTGTTTATTAAGGATTTTCTTTTAGGTGTAGAAGATGTTTTGGATTGGTACATATTGCTATGGAATTCCAATTAGAGAGGCAAAAACGTGTGAGATCTACTTGGTGGAACGATTCCCTTCCATATCATATAGTGATTAATTACAAGCTAGAGGGTGCACCTAATTCTAATTTTGACTTGGAGTATTATGTCCTTGAAACTCCTTGAAGGGATCCCTTACGGGCACTAACAATTGCACCAATTTCAAGTACAACAAAAACCGAGAATGTGCCTTCTACATCTCCTATAAATGATAATTAATTTTAGATGATCAATTCTATTGAAGTTATTCTTCCTTTCGAGAATGTCACAAAGCCCTGGAAAGTGGTTCATAAAGAAAAAGTAAAATTCTAGGGAAAATATATTCCTTTCTAGCCGTGTTTCTTTTCTTGTGCTACGAGGCAGTTTTTTATCTTTTGTTTCTTGTTTCTTATAGTCCTTATGGTTTAATCTTTGGTTTTAAACCTTTTCTGTACCTAACATGGGTCCCAATCAAAAAATCCCTTTTTATCCTTATCCAAAAAAGAAATATAATTATTAACGTGTATGGATTGAAGCACAAATGAACATGGATTAGTTTCAAGTATTATTTCCTTTATGTATCCAATCAATAATATTCACCATGAAAATTTTGGATTCCAACAGTATTCACAATTTTATCTAATATATAATAGTTTATCTAAGACATGTCTTATACTTATACCTAAAGGTCACCTATTATAATTCAGGATATTCTATCATTAATATAACATTTTTATACATAAACAAGGGTTGAAGTGTCAATTTAACAATTATTATGATATTATAAAAGAATGTTACATTAAATTTTATACACTTTAATATGTTAGCCATGAATCTAAGAATAGTTAATAGCATAAAAACATATGTCTAAAGTATTTATCTCATCGACAGGAGTGATATAAAATCACCGCTAAAAACATGGCGTATATGTAGCATGAAGCCTCCATAAGGAGGGAATGTGGAAATGCCACCAACAATTACCGTGATGCCACCTCATCTACCTCCAAAGCAACTGTCTCAAGATACTAGTCAAAGTCTTAAGTTTTTTTTGGGAGCGAGCATCAACCTCCCCCACAAAGAGACATCCATATGAGCAAAACCATCCATGTCAGTGAGGAAGTTGTAAACCAATGCCACTGTCTTTTTCAATTCTCCAAGCCTAGGAGCTACATGAGTAATGGGAGCCTCTAGAGAGGCCACGTCTACATTAGGAATCCATCACCCTATAGAAATATTGTCACAATAGTAATTAGTTACCCGCTTCAAAAAAAATTGCCACCATAGGAATGGGAGGCTCATGTGAGGATTAATTAACATCATCCTAATAGCAAGTGAAAATCAGTGTGAGGATATTAAAAGTTAAGCGAATCCAAAGACTGATGGGATTAGATGTGAAATAGACAATCATTGTCCACTTAGAGGTTTCTATGTGTGGATGGAAAATCATACAATAAAATGTCCCATAAAACATGCCAAGGTTTAGCCCAATTATCAATCACTTTCTCCATGTCTTGTGAGGCCCATAATATGTAAGGAAGCCCGTCACCCTATTAGCCAACTAATAGCAATGTTGAAAATTCTAGTAATGGAAATTGGAGATAATGTGTCAGGATTGGTTAGGGAAGTTGTCAATCACGCAAGCCTCAAACTTTCCATATATTATAGCATTAATGAAGACTAATTAATCCCTTCTACGAGGATTTGGTTGATATCACATTTTTGGGCTATACGTAGCCCATGAATTAATGTTAAAGCCTCCACTACATTACTAGTTCCATCCTCGAGGTGTAAAGAACTATCGCTAATCAAGGAGCCAACATAGTCTTTTATGACACAAATAGATCGAGAGATCCCTGGGTTGCCTTTTCAAGCCCCATCATAATTTAGTTTGAAGAAACAAGAATTTGGGGGTTCCATTTGACTTTTCTCCTATTGATTATATTCTATGAGTGAGTTACTACACTAGACCCATTGATGGGAAATATATTCGATGATAAATATATTTATTATACCAGAGTTATGAATTGAAGTGGTGGAGGAGAACTTTTTCAAAGTGAGACATACGGGTGGACTTGGGTTGTTACGATTCGTCGAATGATATACATTTGTAGAATCCTATTGTGTCTCACTAAATCCACATAGAGAAGTTTGACTCCTACCTCAAGGTGTACCTATAACAAGTTATTAAAAATGAAATCAATGAAAATGAAACTTAATTTGATAATTACAAATTACTTGTTACTCACCAATAACACAAAACCTTAAATCCATTAATTTAGTGTTTATTGTTCCAATATATTTTTATTTCATAACCCAAACAAAACATTAGCAACTTTCTTAATTGACCTGAGAAAATTCAGATCGCTATTAATAATTAGAAGGAATATACACTCAAAGATTCATAAAACAGAATATAACATTGCAAATCTTTACAGAATTTTCGGTGGCACGATATAAGTTAAGTTAGAATATTCATTTTATTATGTGGATATGTAGGGGTTATACGCTGGCAGCCCGGTGGTTGTTGGGATATAATTTTAGTGACTTGTAAAATATCAATTGAGATTTTAAATGTTATTTTCCTTAAATTTTTTAAAGAGATATAATTTAATTCTAATATTTATATAATAGAAGTTGTAGACAGGTTTATTAGCCTTTTTTTTAAAAATGTGAAATCTTTACAATACTGCTCATCATTAATTAATAATGCTATTTAAGATATCCACACCAAGAGGATCCACGAATTTTATGATATAAATCTTAGTGTATCTTTCTTCGTAATAAAAGAATGAGATTCCGAATTGGACAGAACATCATAAAACGAGGAATATTGATTTGTTAAACCTATAGTGGTTGTCACCTGTGTAGTTATTTATAATTTCGTTGACCAAGGAGCTTATTTTTATATTCCTTCTACATATAAGGATATCCAATATAAGGATATCCAGGTTGTGTAATTGATTTATTTTATGTAAGGCAACTTTATGCTAATGTAGACACTAGATTAAAAATGGACCAGTCAATAGTTATTGTTTTAAGGGTCTTTCAAATTTAGACCTTAAGTTATAGTCAATTCTCTAATCATTCACATTTGATCATGTTTGGTTCATCTTCTTTGTATATTATTTTTTCGTATTTTGTTTTCCTGTTGTTTCCTCCAGTTTTCTAATGGGTTATGTTGTTTTGTAAATTGTAGCTTCACGATTATGGTTTGTTAATTAATATTATGGTAGTGGTTGTTTTTTGGGTGCATATTGTTAATCTTAGTAGCTTGGACAACAGTTTGTCCTCACCCGAATATAGTAGCATTAGTTATGGGTAGTTTGGACTGCTATTCGTTCTGGCCTAGAATTTAAAAAAATAGTTGTTTTTGTCAAACAAATATTGTTAGGATAAAAACAATTGTTATTTATAATATTGACTCCTTTTAGGTGACACCTCATAACCAAGGCTGTTAATGATTATTGAGTTGTCTTAATCTCAGCCGTTCATTTGTATTAATCTCGGCCATTGATTTTCAATGAGAGTAGCATATAAGGGGGTCATTGGGTCATTTGTAACAAGGAAGTTTTTAGAGAAACTTGCAGTGTTAGCAAGTAGTCTTGCAGTGTTAGCAATGGGAAACGTGATAGCGTTGGAGATAGCAGTGGAGGAATATCAGCAGGAGGATTAAGAGATTGTCAAAGCTCTGCCAGTAAGAGGAAAGTAGTATTTGTATCTCTTGATTTGCTGAAGTTTAATATATTTCTCATCTGTAGTACTGGTTTTCCCTACGGGGTTTTTCCAGGGACAATTGTTCGAAAATATTGTGTTCGCCTTGTTGGGTATTTTTTATGTCTTTGTATTTGTGAAGTTACAGTTGTGTTATTTTCCAATATTTGTTGATCAAATAATCTTACAAGATAGGAGGTTAATAATCAGTAACTGTAATAGATTTTTCACATGGTATCAGAGCTAAGTTCGGGTAGAAGAGATTTACCCTAGGTGAAAGAAAGTGAGGGTTTATAAAACCCAGTTTAACCTCTTCAAAATTATTATTATTATTTTCTTTTAAGATGGCCTTAGCAGGTTTAAGAGATCAGGACAGATTGGATAGAGCCTCGAATTTTGGTGTTTGGAAAGCCAAAATTTCTCTATTGCTAGAAGAGAATGGTATCAAGGAATATGTGACCACTGTTGTACCTGTACCTACAGATGCAACACAACTCTTAGCATTTAAGAAGGAAGATGCCAAGGCGAGGAGGCTGATTCTTGACGGTGTTAAGGATCATATTGTTCCACATATTGCAGAGTTAGATACAGTGAAGACGATGTGGGATGCCATTATGAATATGTACCAGAATGATACTACTAACCGGAAGCTGATTCTCAGAGAAAAGTTGAGGAATACCCGGATGAATAAGGGAGAAGATGTCACAAGTTACCTCACCAGACTTAGACTTGTCAAGGATGAATTGGCAGCTATTGGAGACAAACCAAATGATGATGAGCTAGTGAGAAAAGCCCTAAATGGGTTTACTAAGCAGTGGGATGTCTTTTTTCAAGTCATCAATGGACGAGACACCTTACTGAGTTGGGATCGACTATGGAGTGATTTCACTCAAGCGGAGCTTAGACTAAGTCTTGTCAATGGAGCCAATAATAAGAGTTAGAAAAGTGAGGTGGAACAGGAAAATGTTGCTCTAGCGGGTAAAGGGAAAGCAAAGAAGGGGTCTAGTAAAGGATCAAATTCACAAGGTGAAAATAAGAAGAAATTATTCTTCGAAGATCAAGTGCTATGGCTGTCACGAGTTTGGCCACTATGTCAGCGATTGCCTAGAAAGGAAGAAGAATGAAAAGAAAGGCAAGAAGCAAGTTGTGGCTTTAGCAAGTGGAGATGAGTTCTCTAATAGAATAGAAGATGAGTTTGCACTCATAGCATGTATGGTTAGATCAACCTCACAGAGTGTTTGGTATATAGATAGCGGGGCATCATATCATATGACATGAGTGAGAGAATACTTCTCCAGTTATAAGGAAGAGAGCACAAGAATCCATATCTCTATGGGGAACATGTCCAAACTCAACTCAGTTGGGAAAGGGACTGTTCAGTTTCAGAGGGAGAGTGGTAAGATGATTCCCCCTTATGATGTGTTGCATGTTCCAGGCTTAGGGATGAATTTGATTTATGTATCTGTCCTTCAGGACAAAGGGTACAATGTACTCTTTAGAGGGGCACATGTGTTGATCAAGCACAAGGATTTGAAATCACCCATAGCTATTGGAGTTCAGAGCAGTTGGCTTTATAGGCTTCAGTTTGATATTCCTAAGGCACTCATGAGCAACAATAATCTTAGAGATCAGGGAGAGCTATGGCATAGAAGGATGGGGCATATCCATCATGGAGCCCTTAAATTACTTCATGAGACAGTGACAAGTGTTCCTGAGGTGAGCACAGAGCATGATGATGTATGTAAGGGATGCGTGTTGGGGAAGTTTGTTAAAGCATTTTTTCCAAGGAGTGACACCAGATCCAAGGGCGTTCTTGATCTAGTACATTCAGATGTATGTGGACCAATGTCAATGAAGTCTCTTAGAGGGTATGAGTACTTTGTTACTTTTATTGATGATTTCTCCAGGAAGACATGGATATAATTCTTGAAGACCAAGGATGAGGTTTTAAGTCGCTTCCAAGAGTTCAAAGCTCTTGTGGAGAATTCGATAGGAAGGAAGATAAAAGTTTTTCGGTCAGACAATGGAGGTGAGTACAAAAGCAATGAGTTCTAGGAGTTCTATACCAGAGAAGGAATCAAGAGAGAGTGGATTGTTCCTTACAATCCGTAGCAGAATGGAGTTGCTGAGAGGAAGAATTGGTCTATAACGGAGGCATCAAGGGCTATGTTGCATGACCAAGATATACCCCGTTATCTGTGGGCAGAGGCATGCAGTATAGCAGTATACATACAGAATAGAGTTCCACATAAGGTACTAGGGAAGATGACACCAAAGGAAGCATTCACTGGAAAAAAGCTAGATGTCAGTCACTTTAGGATCTTTGGGAGTTTGGCATATTGTCACATTCCTAAGGATATACGTACCAAGTTAGATCAGACTGTGGAGAGAGGGTACTTTGTGGGGTACAGTGAAACCTCAAAGGCATATCGGATATTCATTCTGGGAACCAGGAGGATTATTGTTCAACGTGATGTCAAGTTCATGGAGGACAAGGCATTTAGAAGGTCTAGAGATTTTCCAGTATATGATTAGAGTAAGAAGCCAACATAAGCTCCAAGGATCACTCAATTGAGTCAAGGGCAGCAAATCTTGAGTATAGTTACTAGTACAAGCATAGACTCAGGAGGAGAGAGTTTTCAAAGTATGGAGAAACAGGTGCAAGAAGAGATGCATCAAGAAGACATGGAGGTTGATATTTCATCCTCTACAGTTGGCAGCAAGAACCATGAGGTTCAACAGACACAGAAGAATACTCAGGAGTTAGTGGGTACTCCTAGGAGGAGTAATAGACAACGGAAACCACCAGCCAGGTATGATGACTATGTTGCATTAGTTAGTATGTTGGTATATAGTGAACCTTCTAGTTATCAGGAGGCTGCACAACATCAAGTGTGGCAAGAAGTAATGGTTGAGGAGTATACTTCAATTATGCAGAATGATGTGTGAGAGGTAGTTCCTAGACCAACAGATAGGGCAGTGGTTAGATCACGTTGGATCTATAAGATCAAGCACGGTGCAGATGGTAGCATCGAGAAATATAAGGCAAGGTTCGTGGAAAAGGGGTTATCTCAGAAAGAGGGAATAGACTACGAGGAGACATTTGCTCCAGTTGCTAGGTATACTTCTATACGAGCTATAATCTCAATTTCAACACAGATGGGATGGCAGATCCATCAAATGGATGTCAAGACAATGTTTCTTAATGGTGAGTTGAAAGAGGAGGTATACATAGAACAACCAGAAGGCTTTGTAGCACACAACAAAGAGACCCACGTGTGTAGATTGAAGAGAGCATTGTACGGACTGAAGCAGGCTCCCAGAGCGTGGTATGAGGGCATTGATAGTTACTTGCAGGAAATGGGCTTTGTTAAGAGTGAGGAAGATGCTAATCTCTACTACTTGGTAGTTTGAGGTGAGATTCTCATTCTTGTCCTATATGTAGATGACTTGTTTCTTATAGGTTCACTAGGGCTCATAGAAGAATGCAAGAGGGATCTTGTAGCGGAGTTTGAGATGAAGGATTTGGGACTCATGCACTACTTTCTAGGCATGGAGGTATGGCAGAAAGATGGAGATATATTCCTTGGCCAAGGGAAATATTGCATGGAAATCTTGAAAAGGTTAAGGATGGAAGATTGCAAATCCATGTCTACACCCATGATCATGAATCGGAGGAAGGTAGACACATCCAAGGAGAAGGATGTAGACCCCACCTTATACAGGCAATTGATTGGTTCTCTCATGTATTTGGTCAGTACCAGGCCAGATATAGCTTTTGCAGTTAACTCTCTTAGTCAGTTCATGGTTGAGCCAAAGAGAGTGCATTAGACTACAGCAAAGCATGTGCTACGTTATTTGTGAGGTACAATCGAGTATAGAATTAGATATGCTTGAGGTGAAGGAATCAGGTTGATGGGCTATACTGACACAAATTGGGCAGGTAGTACAATGGACAAGAGGAGCACTTCAGGGGTGTTGTTTCAGTCTGGGATCAGGAGTTTGTATCTTGGTTCAACAGGAAGTAGAAGTCTTGTGGCTATGAGTTTAGCAGAGGTCAGATGTACATAGCATCTAGCATGGCAACGTGTGAAGCTATATGGCTTTTGGAAGTTACTAGTAGCTTTTTTTGGTCAGAAGGTTGAGACTACGGTGATACACTGTGACAATCAAAGTTGCATCAAGTTGACTGAGAATCCGGTGTTTCATGATAGGTCAAAACATATAGACATCAAGTATCACTTCATCAGAGATTGTGTATAGTGCGGGGTTGTTAAGCTACAGTTTGTACCTACAGATCAACAAGTAGCAGACATTCTGACAAAGGCATTGGGGAACGCAAAATTCATCTTCTTCAGAGAGATGTTGGGTGTCATGCAGAACAGATTCCTCGCTAAGAGGGAGTGTTAATCTTAGTAGCTTGGACAGCTGTTTGTCCTCACCCAAATATAGCAGCATTAGTTATGGGTAGTTTAGACAGCTATTCATTCTGGCCTAGAATTTAGAAAAATAGTTGTTTTTGTCAAACAAATATTGTTAGGATAAAAACAATTGTTATTTAATATTGACTCCTTTTAGGTGAAACCTCATAACCAAGGTTGTTAATGGTTATTGAGTTGTCTTAATCTCAGCCATTGATTTTCAATGAGATTAGTATATAAGGGGGTCATTTGTTCATTTGTAACAAGGAAGTTTTTAGAGAAACTTGAAGTGTTAGCAAGTAGTCTTGCAGTGTTACCAAGGGCGTAGTGATAGCGTTGGAGATAGCAGTGGAGGAATATTAGCAGGAGGATTAGGAGATTATCGAAGCTCTGCCAGTAAGAGGCAAACAGTATTTGTATCTCTTGATTTGCTGAAGTTTAATATATTTCTCATCTGTAGTACGGGTTTTCCCTATGGGGTTTTTCCAGGGACAATTGTCTGAAAATATTGTGTTCACCTTGTTGGGTATTTTTTATGTGTTTGTATTTGTGAAGTTACAGTTGTGTTATTTTACAATATTTGTTGATCAAATAATCTTACAAGATAGGAGGTTAATAATCAGTAACTGTAATAGATTTTTCACACATATTTCAATGTAATCATTTTCAATTTCTATGGTATTTTACTCTTTTGTAGGGTTATTTCTGCTAGACCTATACATGCTCACCACCCCCACACCAAAGATATCTAATGTGAACTAGGTTTTAATTTTTATTTTTTTCTAAAATAGTATATAATATTTACAGATTGGTTTAATTTTAAGAAAGAATAAGAGTTTATACACTCGGATTACACTAGACATTGTATAGAAATGCATTTTTTTTAGTGTATTGATTAATGTCAAACAATCTAACTTGTTAAAAGAACCAAGAAATAATGGAGAAAAACCATAAGTTGCCATTAGTTCATAGTTTTGTTTTTTTGGAAATATTTATTTAATTATTACGATTTCAAGGAATTATAGTTATGTTTCTTGTTGACTCATAGCAACTTTTTTTACAAGAAAAAAGTTTTTTGGAGTCTTGACATAGAGTAAAATGGTCATCAAATTAGATTCGTAGTTTCTAATAATTTCTAGAACTATGTACATCTAATCTACCCAAACACATTCAATAATTTGGAATTTTTATATGTAGAAACACAAGTTTTATTATTGGGTCAAAAGCACAATGTTGTGTCCCACTTTGTGTCCCAAAAAACGCGAGTAAGAAGTTGGGCCGGATCGGAAATCGAGGTTGTTCGCGCGAACACCCCCTTTCGCGTGAACCCCCTTCGCCTGAACTGCCACGTAGGATAGAGAAACCAGTTCGCTAGCGAATGGGGGTTCGCGCGAATGACACCCCCTTCGCGCGAATGGGGGTTCGCGCGAACACCCCTTCGCGCGAACACCTCGAATTCAAATAATTTTGGCGGTAAAGAGTTATATATATATATTTATATAGTTTCGGGCGGCAGATTTAGGTTTTAGGGGGGTTCGCGCGAAGGGGGGTTCACGCGACACCCCCTTCGCGCGAACCCCCTTCACGCGAACACCCCTTCACGTGAACCCCCTTATGTGGCACCTATGTGGCACATTTTGGCGCCAAATTCATTCGGAGGATAATTTTATGCCAAAAATGTGCCATTTAGGTGCCACGTAATTAGGGTTAACAAATGAATAAAATTATAAAATTTTAACACAAAAATACAAAATTTTATTAGCTTTCTAAAAATATAATTTTCATTTTTTAAAAATATGTTTTACTATTTATTTTTTATATTTTACTAACATATGGTATTTTAGGACAACCAATTGTACACCAACCCAATTTGAAAAATAGCAAAAAATATCAAAAAAATTTGAAAAAATTAAAATTACTATTTATTGAAGTCTTCTTCTTACCTGTGAAAAAAAAAATTCAATTTTGATATAAATCTTAAAAGTTATTGGCATAAACATTTGTACGCCATTTATTTGAAAATATTTTTACTAAATAATTAATTAAAAAAAAAATATAAGTCCAAAAAATATGAAAATTTGACAGCACCCTCAAAATTCAAATTTTGAACATATATCTAAAATTTCATGGTGAAAAAATAAATTTTCATTCAAGAAAACCACCCGAGGACAGTCATTCCTTTTTTAGAACATAAAAATCAATGTATGAATAAAATTAAGAAAAAGACCATTTTTTTTGAATTTTTTTTAAAAAAAAATTTGCATGTATTCTACACTCTAAACACAACATTTCATTAGTTTGTGGAATTTCATGAATGTGTACGGTTTTTATGGCTATTACCTTTAGAAAGTCAATGAAACTGAAAAATTCATGTTTATAATGGTACAAAAACATACCAAAAAGTGGGACATTTTATTGTGCTTTTACCCTATTGTAGGGAAAAATATATTTTTGTAGTTTATGGAATAATACGGTTAAGAGAGAAATCTCTTCCCATCAAAAGGGGAATACTTCCTTACTAAATTACCTAGATTAGTATGAAAAAATCCACAATAGTAGATGTGAATGATGTCAGATATTAAAAACATGCTATCTCCTTTTTGGTCTGATTTTATGTCCTCATAGCTCTATGGATATATAGAAATGTTGAATGTGTGTTTAAAATTTGTGGGAACTCGCTTGTATGTACATGCTTATACATACATATATATTAACACATCGGCATATATACACATATTGACATATACACATATACACATATACATATGCACACATACATATCATTAAACGATGATAGTTACAATGGAAAATGGTTACAGAAAAAATGATTGAAAGTGTTTGAATCTTCCATGGCTGAGTAAGAATTTTGATCTAAAATGTGACATGTTAGTGAGATGATCTACCATGACACTAGTGTGAAGAAATCCACTTTGTGGAAATGTTGAAATTAAGTCTTGATAGATGATATTCTTGTGTAGGAATCATGCATGTGTTTTTTGGCAATATTTTTCATGCAAGGAAAGTAAATTACAAGTGTCTTGAGTTATGACAAAGTTACAAGGAATATCATGATTTTGTACATAATGTGTAGAAATGTCTCCGACTACAAAAGCTATGAATATTGTGCATGGAGATGGTTCAAGACCACAAAATTTGTGAATATGTAATGATAATCAATAAAATGTTCTTGAAGCAACGAATGTTTCAATGTGATAGTGCTGGGATTCACAATTGTTTAGAGTTGTAAAAGAGTTGTGTGGCCATCTTACAACTACTTAAGAAAATGTGTTAAGCTACTGCAACACTTAACAAGAGATGTTTTTATATATCAAATAAATTAACTGCTTGAAACTTTAACCAACAAGAATAATTTGGAACTTTTTAAGTGGTATTTTTAATTAATAGGTAAAATGTTAGGAGTTCTACACAATAAGCAACAATAAATTACACATATATTATGCAATGACATGCGGATGTGTGCTGACCACGATATTCCTTAATGATACGGAATAAAAATTCCACAAAGAGAAATGTGAAGGCTAACATTACATAGAGCCGCTATAAGAAGAATTTTAAACTATAAAACTACTTATGCACCATGGTTTTTAGTGCAACACCCTCGATAAATAAAAATAAAATTTAAGTTATTCAAATAGTAGGAGTTTATTAAATATAATTACAACTCAAATGTGGTTATTTTTGTACATTTGTTAAATGTAATACTACTTTCCACATGCTCTTCCAAGCCTGGAATTTGACGGTCACCATTGTTTGTTAAAAGAAAAATTAATGACGGTTTGGTCATTTATCTACATTTCAATTTATGTTATTAGTAATATTCTAAATTGGTAAAAAAGTCATAATTGATATACATCATTTTAAAAGAATTTTAGAATGACGAAATTATTAATCGTTTACATTTCAACCTTATGCATATGAAGATATTACTTGTTTAAAATGTATATTTCTAATTTATAACTAAAATTGGGACTTTGTACTGTGGCAATATTCAACCTGTATTAAACAAAACTTCTATTATTTTAAAATCTTGTTTTATTTTTTAGCAAAATAGAAATTCTTTGATGTCTGTAAAAAGATTCTTCAAATTTCGTTTGAAAATTTATAATTATCAGTTAGCGGCACTAAAAACTTGAATTGAATTGAAATCTGGAGATTACACTGGAAAAAATGAAATAAAGCGCATTCACAATATCTACTATTATTTTTGAGAAAAAAGTAACGAGATGGTGTGTTCAATAAATTCATAACAAAATTCTTTAATTTCTAAATTCAAATTTAGAGTTATTACTCCAAGTTACTAAATAGATAAAACTTCCAATCTAAAATATTTATTACTCTCACTTCAAAAAAGACTAAAGGTAATTGTTGAATATTGTATTTAGTTATTTTAAAAAAATTAAAACAACCAAATCACCAAAATCATATATATATATAATATTTCTAAAATAAATAGAAATAAATTTAATTTCATATATATATGTGAAAATTTTAGGGTTTGTAGATAATATGAACTTTCCAAATTACATTAAATTTAAGGTCTAAACGGTCCACAAACCATCAAATTCCAGGCGCACAGTAGCTATTCTACGCTTTGTAAGTTAGATTTTGCTTCCATTGTTTGACCTTCCCATTCTATTTGGGTTTGATCAGAGAAAATATGTACTGTCTTGTAATGAAAGGCGCCAAAAATGGCGGAGACACTGCCGTTGGTCCTCGGAAGAAACCCCGATCAGTTAGGTCATTTATAAGAAGAATCAAGGCCCTCTCTCCAATTCCATATCTGGCCAAAGCGAGAGATTATTATGTGAAAAGCTTGTCCGAGTGTGCGGGAATGTCCAATTCTAGTGGGCTCGCTGCAGGGGGGCTTGTAGTCTCCATGACGTGTCCTCTGCCAGAAAGCTTCAGAACAAGTTCTTCCAGAAATGAAGATGAATATGGTGAGCTTCTGAGGGCCGCGTCGGAGAGGAAGAGTTCAGTATTATCAAGGTCAGATTCTGGACAGCAAACATTTTTTACAAGTATGAGCGCAAGAACGGCATCGTTCTCCGTGGGACGGATCGACGAAGACGAGCCCTGCTATTTTCAGGAAGAGTGTTAGTGTATGCAATTCTCATTATCCTCTCGCCCGCTTCACAGATAAATCTACGTCTTAAAAGTACTGGTTTTTACTATTGAAGTTATTGGGTTTGCACTGTTGCTTAAATTTTCATATGTCGGGTTTAATGATCAATGATATTTTAAAGCTTTTTTTTAATACAAAAACAAATTGAATACTGATTCTTCGGATCGAAATTGTCGTGTGTAACCATTTTAATATTCAAGGAGTAAATTTATTTCTGGTTAAAAATTTGATTTGTTCGCAATAATAGATCAAATTAGATCATAGATGCCTGATCTTCTTCGCTTATCATCCTCACCCATGTAAAGATGGAGCACCAATGCCCAGCAGAATTCCCAAACCAAGGAACCAACTGGTTCCACACAGGAACAACTTCCGGAGCAACGACCCCAACAGTTTGTGAAAAATGCTGTGAGAGATCAATTTGATGTTTTTTTTTTTTCAATTAGATAAGTAAGGGTCATAGGCAGTGTAAATTCCAGTGGTTAATTGTGGTTAATTTATGAATATGTTGGTTTTTGAAATTTAGATTTGGTTAATTTTGAGGTGTTAGGTTGTTTGTTATTTCGTCTAAATTTTGTTTTTGGTACATGTTAATTTTTCGGGTTGATTCACCTAACGTTTAAAGTAATAGCCAAATTTTTATATTCAAATTTCATTTACCATGTGCACAAAAGAAAAATTTGTTACTGGAGGATATAATTATGCTACAAGCTGACAATTGCTACCAGCAGACAACATTTACACCAAGATTTCAAAAATCATTTTAAAAAATTCACCATGCAATAATTTTATTTTGGTCTTAGATTTTACCTGATGATAGGGTTCCCTATCTTATTATATTTAAAATTTCTAAATATATATAAAAAATTGACACAAATAATTTATAACGGGATCAAGATATATGATTTTGACGGTGGCAACCTATGCCTCCCATTAAAAATAAAACATATGCTTTTAAATAGAAGCATAACCCATTATATTGGAGGAGATGGCCGAACCAAATCAATGGCTTATTCTATTGAAATCATCTTAGCACCCAAACATACATTGAGTCCCTTCTTTGATGTCTGACAGTCCAAAATTTTTTATTGTCCACAAACACTGAAGCGAACTCAAAATTCACAACTGGGTGGGTGTCCAAATTAAGGTCTTCTGATCCAAGAAGATCTTTGATGGCTTACCATACTTCTTCCAACTAAAGGAAAAATATGAGCTTCAGATGCCCTTCAGAGTTTGAAAAGTGTAAATCGATTTTCCAAATTCTTGGAAAAGAGCAATCCATCCATAACTGCGAACAAAAAGTAGCTGCGAGAAGGGCAGCGAGAGGTGGAGGACGAAAGTTGGTAATGTGCAAGGGGGCGTCGATGTGAATGTCGAATCCCTGAGGTCCTAAAACAAATTACAAAAGTCCCGTTCACGTGAAGGATGATATTGAGTGGCACGTGTTAAAACACAACCATCCAAAAGAATGAGTGCCATTTATTTTTAGCACCAGTATTTAAGAGCAATTGATCAAGATAAGGGAATGGTCCTTGATAAAAATGGGTTGGACAGCCCTTTCGAAGAGGCAAGGACATTGTGAGGCTTAGATTGCCTCTGATTTCTCCGCATCCAAGTTACCGAAGAGATAAGCCACATTGTTAGCTTCATGAAAACAATCTCGAATTTCCCATATAGCAGATTATACATTTAACTTGACCTAAAATGATGTTGATTCTCAATTATTTTGATTTTCTTGATAAAATGCCCTCAACAATCAATTCTAAATCCCTGTTAACGAGAACATGTTCCCCACTAGAATTTATAACAATTTTGATGCCTTGAGAGAGTGTTGTGGATTCCACTTCATTAGTTATTTCATCTGAAAGGTGGAAAAAACATTCTCAACTTAGAGATCTCGATTACTCCCTAAGAATACACCCGTCACATAATTTTCTAGGATTTCTCTGAGAAACACTCGTTGGCAAAATGTAGTTTCGACAAACAAGGAACAATGAAATTGTAACGCCCATCTAAAAACAACCATTCCAAACCAAAGAACAACCTAGGTTTGGTTCGTAAAATTATGGAATAAATTTTTTTTTTTTGGTTTAAAAGTGCCTACAACCAGGCTTCAATAATACAATAGTCACAAACAAGATTCAAGGTCAAAATATATTTAACAACTAAATTTTTCCCATTACAACAACTATTAAATTCACAAGGTCTAAAACATAGGGTTAAAATAATCATTTAAAATAAAAAGGCAATTTCTCACTGACCCACTCTCTAACTGGCTTATAAGGTTCAACCTGATTTTTATCACTATTAAAGCACTCAAAAATTATTGGAAACATTCCCATTGGATAGGAAATTTCCTCCCATTTCCAGTAATATAAAGAAGTCCTCCTAATTCCTCATATTCCTCAAGTTATGGGCCAGTGGGCCTTGAGAGGAAAATTTTCCCAAAGGCGGGGTATGCAGGCCTAGGGAAGAAATTTTTCCTAAGGCGGGCCTGGATTGGGTCGCAAGAAGAAATTTTGCCCTTAGCCCTCTAGGTTAAAAGTTCACTTTACTCCCGTGCGCCCGCGAGTCCGCAGTAGGGCTTCATGCACGAAGGGGAAATTTTGCCGAGTCCGTGAAGCGACATGTGTCTGAAATCCAAACCTAAGCAGGAAGGTGGGTCGCCGGAGGTAAAACAGGATTTCAGACTTTTTATTAAAAAGGAAGAAAAGGATCAATTTTGTCCACTCCTCCGCTAAAGTGCAGAGACGCCATGTGTCAACCAATGATTGGCTGTGGGTCGGCAGATCCGCGGAGAAATTATAGAATTTATGACTTTTATATTAAAAGGCACAAAGGCGAAAAAACCACCCGCGCCTTCACCGACGCCATATGATGCTACGTGTCAGCGGGTCAATGGAAAGACTTAAGAAATTTTTCCCAAAAGTTTTCTGAAGCGTTAAGTTTTAAAACGATCTACTCCTCCACCGATGCCGTCGATGAGGTCACTTGGATACACGTGATTGTCAGCAAACCATTGGGGCAGCAGGTCGGAGGAAACTTAACAAATTTTTCCTGAAATTTATTTTTGAAGTCACTTAAGGTTTAAAATGATCCACTGCCTCCGTCGATGCCTTGTAAAGCCACATGGTAGTCAACCTAATTGGCTGTGGGCTAAGATGGGGTCACCGAGGAACTTACAAATTTTTCCCATATTTATTTTTGAAAATCAGGCTTAAGGTTTTAAATGCTTCCACGCCTCCGACGTTGCCTCACATTAAGCCATGTGTTCAAGTGATTTAACGATGCTGTGGGGCGCGGGGGTGGCATGGGGAAAACTAGGAAATTTTGCCAATTTTTTTAAAAGGCTAAGTTAAGGGTTGCGGTGAGAACTTCATGCACTCTGCGTAAATACTTTTGGGCAAAAAGGTAAAGGTGGGGCGGTAGCAGGGCCGTGGGGAAAATTTTCCAAATTTAATTTTTGACGAATTAGTTTTTTTTTTTAAGCCAAATGAAGTAAAAACTTTCAGAAGGCCATAACTTTTTACTGGGAATTCAGTTTTTTGGAAAATGAGGATTTTTTGGGAAATATCTCTGAAGTCCTCTTTGCACAAGAACTGTAAAAAATTTGATATTTGATAAAGTTTGAAGGGTAAATTTTGAGAAATATGTTCTGTAGGATTCTAAAACGTGAATTGACATTTTAAACTTGTAAAACTTTTTTTCAAATTTGACATTATTTCTTTCTCAACATGTCATACAGACATGGAGGATTGTAATTGGAGGGATTTAGGATAGATTGCAAGATTAAATTTGTTAGGTTGATTTTTGATTTTAAAATTTCCCAATTTCACAGCAAAACGACTGAAAAAAGGTTTGAGCCCGATTTTACAAAGTTTTGAAAGATTTTCCTAAGTGTTAAAGTCTAATTAAGGTCGTTTTGATCACGCAACTTCAATTTAATTATTTCATTTCATTTTCCAATGTTGCAGGGTCATTCTAAACATTTTTGATTTAAAATTTGCCAATTTGATAATTACCTAACAGATCTCTACAACTTGTAAATCGAATTGATACATTTACATTTACCAACTTTAAAATATTAATTCATTCCATGCTAGTTTACATCATATTTCATCTTCCTTCGACCAAATCTTTTAAACAAGGATGCGTTTCAAAAGAACAGAGTGATGTAACATTCCCTCATACGCATTTCTTTCTTTTTTTTCAAACTGAGATTTCATAATGCATTGCAGACACAGATTTCCAATGAAGACAATATCATTTTAACAAAACAAAATAACTTCTATTGACTTAGATGATTATTTTACAACTTTATTTTTCATTCCATTTCAAAAGATAGAATACAAATATTTCTTTTCCTTTCAAAAAATAATATTAAAGAGTATGTGCTTTCACATTCAGATGTGATTTCATTTCCTAAACATAGTAACTCTTCAAGCACAAAACATATTACATTGTCATCCACTTGAAGTGGGAAATGGTTTTACAAATAGAAATATCACAAGGGACTATCAAACTATCTTCTTTCTCAGCTCTAGATCATACGGTATGAATTTCCATCATTCTCCAATTTGATCACAACATAATAGAGGGAAAGGTAATGCACTCTCCACCCAACCAAGACATCTAATGAAAAGTAGAATCCATCCTTCTTCATTTTCCCCCAAGCCGCAACTAAAATGAAATAAGAAATGTGTTTCAACTCATGGAAACAATAGGATTCCACAACACACATGCAATTTTCATATTTAAAACACAGTCCAAAACAAAACAACAATTTTAGCAACCACAAGATAAAAACATAACAATACTCATGCTTCATCAAGAAATCCAAAGGAGCAAGAAACTATGGGGGATGTTTCTTATGCCTCCCAAAGGGGAGATGGGTATCACCACCTGAGAAAAAACAAAAAATATATATATCATTTCAAATCCCTGACACGCCCTTATGCCTCCCCCAAGTTCCACTTATTCCTCATAATTCCTTATGCCTCCCCAACCTCTTATTACACCCCATGAATGAGTAAACAAATTAAATATATTTCTTTTTACAAGGTTGAACTAAAATCCCAACTCCCTCCACACTTATTCCTCCCCAAAACACTTATGTATCCCATAGGAAAACCCCATAGTCTTTTCCTACACCATTCCTAGGCCATCTACCCAACCAACAAACAAATAAAACAACACATTCAAACATTCAACCATTCACATATGCATAAAAATGAAAGGAGATCATTTCCAAGAGCTAATATCTTACCTATCCATGATGGAGTTTGTTCCAAGTTCAAAATAGAAAGCTATCCAATGCAAAACAATCCGAGAGATCAACAATCAACAAGTAAGCAACAATCCCCAATATTCTCCAAAAACGAGAACTCTTAAAACCAAAAGAAGTCACCCAAAATGAAGCAATGAAAGTTGAAGTAACCCAAAGCAAGCCAAGGAAATTTTAATATATTGAAGAGGGAAGAGAATAGGATGAGGTGGATCGATGTAGGATTCCACTTCACACATCTTCAACTCCACCTCATAGGTCAACTTCAATCTCCAAGGCATAATAATTAAGTAGGTGAATAAATGAAAATTTTATTTACACACTCAAATAAGGCCCACACCCCATAAGGACTGAAATTGAAAGCATGTAAGAAAGTAAAAATAAAACATACAACTTGACTTACAAAAATGCATCATGAAAGTATAAATTTAACTCTCTAACCATAGGTAAGGTTGGTTAGTAAATTTAAGAGGTGTGGGACAAGTTTAACTTTTCCTACAAGCCTCCAAAATCATCCTGCAAGGATAAAATTCGAATTTCAAAGAAGGTGTAGTGTTTCATTCTCGAAAATCAACTTACATATCTCTTACACATCACTTACAAAATTCGTACAACACTTTAATTCTAGGCCAACAACTTTAATAGTTACTTTATTATGACCCAATTTGATTAATTAATTTTAACAATATGATTACCCACATTATTTACCACCATTTAATTAAATAGAAATGTGAAACACATCACTTTTAAAACACATACTAACTTAAATAAAGGAACCAAATAAAATAAATACACTAAGTCCCTTGGTCATAATCGAAGGTGATCCAATCATGGGAATCCCTAACAACAATCAAACAAACGTGCAAAAAAATACAAGTTTCCATGGTGACCTTGTTGAATTCATCTAGAATTCCAATGTGGGTTGGTTTCCAATCCCCCCGGTGTGTGTTGTGATATTTTAACCTACAAAACACCAATATATCCTTTGGCCTCATGGCTATATCAAAAAATCAAAATGAATATAAATATTATTCCAAAATCATCAATATATATATGAATCACAAAAACATCAAGACATTCAACAATATCACTTACAATTTCATTAACAACTATATCATCATCAATTTTATTGGTCTACTCAATATATCAACATATCACATGTCCGAACAACATCCATAATATAACCATATCCAATAGCATGTTGACATCTATATAAAATGTCTCTAACAGTCATCATACAATATATATATATATATATATATATATATATATATATATATAAGTCAGCTATAGTATATGATCTAACATCATACTAAATCAAAAGTCATAATAATGTCCATAATATAGTCCATAGGATCAAAATTCATTATAAAAGGTGTCAAAGGGAAGTGGGAACTACATGCCCCTCCCCACATACTCGAATTACTCCTGGAAGTCACTAGAACAAATGTGTAAACTGAACTCGTAGCAAAGTAGCATCCTCCCATGTAGCTGTAGTCTCATCATATTTTTCCCACTACACCTGACCGTAGACAATCTCCCTTCCTCGAAGGCCTAAGGGTGATCTATAATGCGAACTGGTTCCACCATCACTTGCTTGAGATCCTACACCTATAATGAGGTCCTATCCAGCACATGAGAAGGATCTGCAATATATCTCCTAAGAACTAAAACCTAAAACACATCATGGACGTGAGACAAGCTAGGTGGAAACGTTAGATGATGGGGAAAAACATTGATACGCTCCAAGATCTTGAAGGGACCAATGAATCTAGGAGCTAACTTAGAATATTTTTCATAACGGATATGGATCTTATGTGGCCTTACACAAAGGAACAGCTTCATGCCCACATCAAAACTACGGTCAGTCCTATGCTAATATGCATACCTCTTCTTCCCGTCTTGTGCCTCTTGTAATCTCTTTCTAATCAAAACCACCTGTTGCTACATGTCATGTAAAAAATCTAGTCCAAGAGAAACCCTATCTTCTAACCGGTCCCAGTTAAGAGGTGTCTTGCACTCTCTGCCATAGAAAGCTTGAAAATAATCCATACCTATAGAACTCTCAAAACTATTATTGTAGGAAAAATCCACATAAGGACATGTACTCCTCCCATCTCGACTGATGATCCATAACATACATCCTGAGCATATCCTCTAAAATATGATTCACCCACTCAATCTATCCATCTGTCTTGGTGTGATATGATGTGCTGAAATTGATCCTTGTCCCGAGGGCATACTACATGATAGTCCAAAAATGGGAAGTATGCAAAGGATCACAGTCATAAATGATCTTCCATGGAATCCTGTGTAGCCTAACAATCTCATCCAGATATACCTGTGCCACTACTATCTATATAAGTGGTATTCACTGAAGAAAAGTGATCCACTTTTGTCAATTTATCCACTGTGACCATGATGGCGTCATGGAGATATCTCGACATCGATAGTCTAACAACAAAGTCCATGGAAATGGTGTCCCCCTTCTACCTTGGTATACCATGAGGAAAGATAAGGCCAGCTGGATGCTGTTATTTGTCCTTCACTTCTTGGCATTCTAAACAGTGTGACATAAACTGAGCCATGCCTCTATGAAGTCCTCTCCAGTGATACAAATATCTCAAGGTAGCGTGCATATTTTTCACCCCAGGTTGGGATGAATAGGGTGCACAATGTAGCTCTGTCAATATTTCTCACCTCAAACCTCCATCTCTAAGAATGTAAATTTTACCTATGTGCTTTAGAATTCCATATTCCTCTAATGAGAAATCATCAAACTTCCCCTCAAGGGGTCTCTGGGACTCGATCTTTGCTCTAGCTGCAATGTAGAAGTTGCCAAGAGGAAGCTCCTATAGAATCCTACTCCATAAATATGTTCCCACTAAAGTGGCCATAACCACATTCTCCTTCCCCTTCACATGATCTACCTCCATATCATACTCACAAAGTAACTCCATCCAACACCGCTGACAAGCGTTCAGATTGGGGTGTGTGAAGAGGTGGCAAAGACTCAAGTGATTTGTCCTGAGTGTGAATCTCCAACTTAGAAAAAATTGTCTCCATCAAACTAGGGAATGCACAACTTCTGCAAGCTCAAGTTCATGAATCAGGTAATTAAGCTCATAATATTTGAGTTTGCGATACTCAAAATCCACTTCTCTACCCTCCTACAGCAACACACCTCCAAGTCCTGGAAAAGAAGGATTTGTGCATACAACGAATTCACCCTCTTGATCTGTCACTACAATAATAGGTTTTTTCATGAGGTACTCCTTCAGTGTCCTGAAGGCCTACTCACATCTATCTGACCAAACAAACTTCTTCCCTTTCCGTTAAAGGGAAGTGACAGGGTGTGTAATCCAAGAGAATTCCTGAACAAATTTCCTGTAATAACCTACTAAACCCATGAATCTGTGCACCTTAGTCATAGTAGTGGGTGTTCACCAATCCATAATATCTCTAATCTTTGAAGGATCGACTATGATACCTTCCCCAAAAATGATGTAGCCCAAATACTGCACCTCTGTCTGAAAGAAAGAACATTTCTCCAAGTTCCCGTAAAGTTGCTACTCATGAAGACACTGAAGAACATGGCGAAGGTGCCCCTCATGCTCCTCACACATACGTGAGTAAATAAAAATTTCATTAAGGAATATGAGCACAAAATGATCTAAGAAATTCTTAAATACGCCATTAATCAAATTCATAAACACTGCGGGGGCATTAGTCAAACCAAAAGGCACCATTGTGAACTCATAGTTCCCATATCTCATACGAAAGTTGGTCTTATGAATATCTATCTTTGTAATCCTAAGTTGATGGTAGCTTGACTTAAGATCAATTTTAGACAAAATTGTGCCCCCCTTCATCTGATCAAAAAAGTCATCAGGGCGCAGAAGGGGGTAATGATTCTTGATCGTTACTTTGTTCAGCTGGCGGTAATCAATACACAACCACAAGGATCCATTATTCTTATTTACAAATATCATTGGTGCACCCCAAAGGGATACACTAGGACAGATTAGGACTTTCTCCAAAAGGCTCTCTAACTACAAATTGAGCTCACAAAGCTCCGGGGTGGTCATCTGATAAGGTGCCTATGAGATAGGATGTGCTCCTGAAATTAGATCTATATGAAAATAAATCTCGTGTGGGGGTGGTAACCATGGTAGCTCTCCTAGAAAGACATCTGAAAACTCTCTCAAAATGGGATGGTTGTCTAGTGATGGTCTACTAGGCCCATCCTTTGATCTATCATTAATTGTAACAACATACATCTGATAACCCCATCGCACACACTGCTTAAGATGCATAATGGAGAAGGTGCAAATATAAATGGGTCTCTTCACCCCAGAAATCACCGAATCAACTCTTAGATCATCTGCAAAAGATATAGTCTTATGGTAAAAATCCATCCTGGCCTTGTGTGTAGACAACCAATCCATTCCCAGGATGACTCCATATGAGCCCAAAGGAAGGATATGAAGATCCGAGGTAGTGCTCAAAGGTCCCAAATCCACTACACACTCCTTAACTAAGGATTCTACAAAGAAATTAGCTCTCGAAGCCATCTGTACGTCCCAACAAAAACCCTTCCTAACTACCACCAGCCTCCATCACTCTACTAAAGATGGTGCAGTAAAAGAATTAGAAGAACCAGAATAAAAAAAATGGAGGTAGAAATACCACCAATGCTACCTGTAATCTCGATCACTTTACTTTGGTGCTTGGCCTGGTGGTTCACGACTGCTAGCATAGATTTAATGACTACAACCCATGTCACTAACAGTAGGCTCTAAAACATGTGTCTTACCCTTGTTATTAGGGTTATGAGGGAAATCTCTCCAAAAATGTCCAGTAACACCACAACCAAAATAACTACCCAATCCTCTCCCCTATAAAGCAAGTTCGGACGGTACTCTAAATGGATGTGGTGTGGATCCTGATGATCCATTGGTGGTATGCTGAGGTCTCTGCTAGCAAGATCCTGCTGACTTAGTTCTTTGGGAACCCTGTGTCCTAATGGGACCCCTAGGAGGAGGCCCCATGCTCCAACCCCTTTGTGCATTGAATCTCTTTTGAGGTCTATAAGGTGGGTAGGACTGCTGCTACTGGTACTAATGTGCTCTAAAAGATTATTGTACTTAACCTTGTCCACCATGAGGAGGAGGTACTTATTCCCTTGATCTATTGTCCTGCATATACTTGCATGTTGATCCAAACTCGGTCTCTAGCCTTCTAGGTCTTCCCTCAAGTCTCCTCTATTATATAGGCCTTCTCAAAAGCCTCAACTAATGTCTGTGGACAATGGATCCAAACTACACCTCCAATGTCAAGATTTAGGCCCCAGATGACTCTGTGGATCCTTAATTTATCATCCTGCATGTAATTAACATACTAGATTAGATCTAAAAATCTGCTCTCATACTCAACGACTATAATTGAATCCTGTCGGAGGTCGTGAAACTCATCTATCCTCTGTTGTATAAACCTTTATGATAAATATCTACTCTAAAACCACTCCTCAAAGGGCTCCTAGGTAACTGTCTTAGAATCCACTTGGAGCTTCTTGCTCCTTTATCCTCCACTAGAAACCTAGTCCATCTCTTAGTAGATGGATCACAACACAAGATTTCGTGTTGTTAGAACAAGGGAAGAGCTTGAAGCATCCGGTCAAGCTCAACAACTATGCCTCTGCCTGAAATCCACCTATGTCACAAGAATAATGTGATGGTTGTAGCTTTAGTATCTCCCCGATGTGGTTTGTAGCTGTAGTATGATTACCCCTAGGCCTCTCTACATTCTCATCTCTAAGCCTAAGGCTCCGAGACCTATCTATGTGTCCTGAAACTCAGTCTCCCTATCCCCTTAGCGGTGAATCTACTCTGACTAAATCCTCATGGGATTTCTATCCTCTATGGTCCTCATTATGCCGAGGATATTCATGAGCCTCAATGGATGTCACCCTATCATGTCCGATTGAATGTGGTCCTATGGTCCCACCGTGTAGAGCGACATTAACATCCTAAAGTGTCTGTAAAATTTGTGGTAGGATAACTACTACAACATGATCTGGTGGTGGTAAGTCTAGGTATATTTCAAAATACCCTTCATCTTGTCCATGCCTCCTGCACAAACCCAGGTGACAGTTAGTTCTTTATTCTATATTTTATTAAGTTTTCCATGTTTACTAAGATATGTAATTTCCACACAAATTTGTTCTCTAGATTTAAAGGTGTGCTAGGTTAATATTGCACTAGGTTTAAATGTTCATGTCTCAAGTTTTCTAGTGTGCCCAAGGGTCCAAAATTTTGAATTGAACTTGTTGAAGGGTAAATTTTCTGAGTCCGTGAAGGGACACACGTCTAAAATTCAAGACTACGCAGAAACACTGGTTGCCGGACGTAAAACGATATTTTGGATTTTTTATTAAAAAGGGCGAAAAGGATCAATTTAGTCTACTCCTCCACCGAAGCGTGGAGATGCCACGTGTCAACCAATGATTAGCTGCGGGTCAGTAGATTGGTGGATAAATTATAGAATTAAATAATTTCTATATTAAAAGGCGCAAAGGTGGAAAAACCACCCGCACCTCTGCCGATGCCATCTGATGCTACATGTCAGACCCTCATTGGCTATGGGTTGGCAAGTCGACAGAAATACTTAAGAAATTTTTCCCAAATTTTTTCTAAACCATTAAGGTTTATATCGATATTCTCCTCCCCCGACACCTCGTGAGGCCACGTGGCAACACCTAATTGGCTACAGGACAACTAGGCCATGGAGGAAACTTACCGATTTTTCCCAGATTTATTTTTTAAAGCGCTTAAGATTTAAATGCTTTCGCGCCTCCGTTGTTGCATCGTGAAGCCACGTGTCGGTCAATGATTGGCTGTCGGGTAGCGGGTAAAACTAGGAAATTTTGCCAAAATTTTTAAAAGGCTAAGTTAGGGGTTGAAAGCCCGTGCACCCACATGAATATTTTTCAAAAGGTAAAGGTGGGGTAACAGGGCTGCGGGGAATTTTTTTCCAAATTTTCTTTTTCGAACTTAGATTATTTTTTTGGACAAAAAAAAGAAGAAATGGGCTTGTGGGTCAGCGGAGTGATGGGGAACTTCATGACTTTGCTCTTTTTGAGAAAAAAACAAAAGAAACAAGTTTTAGCCTGTGGGTCCACTAGAGAATATTTTATTAATATAATTTTGACAGTGTATTTTTTTTGAAGAAAAAAGAAGTAAAAACTTCAAAAGGCCATAAATTTTGACTGGGAATTTGGTTTTGGAAAATGAGGACTTTTTGCAAATATATCGAAGTCCTCTTCACACAAGATCCCTAAAAATTTGACTTTGATAAATTTTACAGGCTCAATTTTTAGAAACACATTTTGTAGGCTCTAAAACGTCAACTGACATTTTTAACTTATAAAACTTTTGTTCAAATTCAACATTCTTTCCTTCTCAACATGTCATATAGACATGGAGGATTGAACTTGGGGGGATTTAGGATGGATTGCAAGACTAAATTCTTTATATTTATTTTCAATTTAAAAAATTTCCAATTTGACAGCAAAACGACTGAAAAAGGGTTTGAGCCCAATTTTACAAAGTTTTGCAACATTTTCCTAAGATTTAAAGTCTAATTAGGGTTGTCTTAATTATGAAAATTCAATTAATTGTTTCATTTCATTTTTAAAGGTTGTAGGATCATTCTGAATATTTTTGATTTAAAATTTTCCGGTTTGAAAATTATCTAACAGAGCTCTACAACTTCTACACCAAATTCATACATTTACATTTACCAAATTTAAAATATTAATTCATTCCATGATAGTTTACTTCATATTTCATCTTCCTTCAACCAAAGCTTGCGAACAAGGATGCAATTCAAAAAAACAGAGTGATGTAACATTCCTTCATACGTATTTCTTTCTATTTTTTTCAAACTGAGATTTCATGATGCATTGCAAAAACATATTTCCAATGAATACAATATCATTTTTAAAAAACAAAATAAATTCTATTCACTTGGATTATTATTTTACAACTTTCTTTTCCATTCCATTTCAAAAGACAAAATACAAATCTTTCTTTTCCTTTCATAGAATAAAATTACAAAGTATGTCCTTTCACATTCAAATGGGATTTCATTTCCAAAAAATAGTAACTCTTCAGCACAAAACATATTACATTGTCATCCACTTGAAGTGGGAAATGGTTTTACAAATAGAAAGCTCACAACGAACGGTCAAATTGTCTTCTTTCTCAGCTCCAGAACAGAAGTATGAATTTCCATCATTCTCCAATTTGATCACAAAAAAACAGGGGGAAAGGAAACGTTCTCCACCCAACCAAGACATCCAATTAAAAGGAGAAGCCATCCTTCTTCATTCACCCTTGAGCCCCAACCATAATGCAATAAGAAATGTTTTTCAACTCATGGCAATAATAGGCTTCCATAACACACATGAATATTTCATATTTAAAACACTATAAAAAAAAACAATAGTTTTAGCAACCACAAGATAAAAACACAACAATACTCAAGTTTCATCAAGCAAGCCAAAGGAACAAGAAACTATGGGGGATTCTGCTTATGCAACACCCTCGATAAATAAAAATAAAAATTAAATTGTTCAAAAAGTACAAGTTAATTTAATATAATTACAACTCAAATGTGATTATTTTTGTACATTTTTAAATGTAATACTAGTTTCCACATGCTCTTCCAAGCCTAGTTTGGTCATTTATCTACATTTAAATTTAAGTTTTTAGTAATATTCTAAATTGGTAAAATGTCATAATTGATATACACCATTTTTAAAGAATTTTAGAATGATGAAATTATTAATTGTTTACATTTAAAACTTATGTATATGAAGTTATTACTTGTTTAAAATGTGTATTTATAATTAAATAACTAAAATTGAGACTTTGTGGTGTGGCAATTTTCAACCTGTATTGAACAAAACTTGTATTGTTTCGAAATCTTGTTTAATTTTTCAGTAAAATAGAAATTCTTCGATGTATGTAAAAAGATTCTTCATTTTTTTAAAAATTTATAATTATCACTTAGCAACACTGAATTTTTTGAAATCTAGAGATTACATTGGAAATAATTAAATAAAGCACATTCACAATATCTACTATTATTTTTGAGAAAAAGTAACAAGATGATGTGCATTCAATAAATTCATTAAAAAATAATTTAATTTCTAAATTTAAATTTGGAGTTATTTTTTTTTTTTTGGAATATATTGGGTAAAGTGAGGGTTTTAGAAGGTCCCACAACCTTGATACAAAAAGCCCGTTAGGCCAGATCAAGCAATAGCATTAACAAAACAAAAAACCCAAGAGGATTCCAAAAAGGAGAGCGAAGAAGAGACAAGACGAAAAAGGAACTAAATGAGCTTCTTTAGCTCAGAAACAGCATCTTCAGCTCTAGGGGAGCCAGAATCATTTGCAAGGAGATCCGCCAACTTGAGAAGCTCCGAACAGTCATTTGCTAAGGCCACTCTGGTAGAATTCGTGAAGTCCTCCCAAGCTTTGAGAGCTTTGAAGGCACGCTGCAGTTTACTCAGAATGGAGGAAATGATATCAGCTCTGCTATGGTCCTTTTTGTCATCAGCTTCAATATCAGCAGTGTCACAGTCCATAACAGGAGTAGAGAGAGGAGTGTCAGCAGTGGAATCTTTAACAGCCGGGGGTTCCTTAGAGCCAGCAGAATGAGAGGGGGGGATCCGCCACAAATTGATTGATGTCATCCTGCTCCTCTTCCGAGGAGTCAGGGTACAGTTGAGCAAGTCCCAACAAATCAGCCGCACCAGAGAGACCCGGGCTGGAGACAGGAGAAGGAGCGCGACCACTGGCATTGGTATCCTCCATGAATTTGGAGTTATTATACCAAGTTACTAAATATAATTGTTGAATATTGTATTTGGTTATAAAAAAAATTGAAACAAACAAGTCACTACCAAAATTATATATATAATATTTTGAAAATGAATAGAAATAATTTTAATTTGACACATATATTTGACTATTAGAAAATTTTAGGATTAGTAAATAATATGAACTTTCCAAATTACATTAAATTTAAGGTCTAGTAAATTATGAAAAAAGGTCCACAAACCATCAAATTCCAGGTGTAGCAGCTATTCTACGCTTTGTAAGTTAGATTTTTCTTCCGTTGTTTGACCTTTCCATTCTATTTTGCTTCCATTGTTTGACCTTCCCATTCTAATTTAAGTTTCAAATTTCCTTTACCATGTACACAAAAGAAAAAATTGTTACTGGAGGACATCGTTATGCTACTGATGGGTAACATTATCCTACCAACCAACAATTGCTACCAACCGACAACATTTACATTCAATTCATGACATTCACCAAGATTTCAAAAGTCATTTTTAAAAATTCACCAAGTAATATCTATGATTTTCTTTAGGGGGTCTTAAAGTTTACTTGAACATACGGTTCCCTATCTTATTATGTTTAAAATTTCTAAATATATATAAAAAATTGACACCAATAAGTTATAACGAGATCAAGATATATGATTTTGATGGTGGCAACCTATGCCTCTCATTACAAATAAAATATATGCTTTTAAATAGAAGCATAACCCATTATATTGGAGGAGATGGTCAAACCAAATCAAGATTTCATTCTATTGAAATCATCTTATTTGTGCCCACACGAGACCCAAGAACAACCTAGGTTTAGTTAGAAAAATTATGGAATTTTTTTCTTGAAAAGCATGCATGCAAATAGGCTTCGAAACCCCATTTGTCACAATAAGTTTTTAAAGTCAATTACATTTAATAAATAAAAATCTTCCCATTATAACGAAATATTAAACCCACATTAAACTAATGAGTGGATTTAGTCCAAGCAAGGTTTGATTCACTATAAGTGTTAAACTAATAAATAATTAAATTCCTACTATAGTCAAATATTCCATATTTAAATTTAGAGGGTTAAAGTGGTTCAAATTAAATAAATATCCTAGGTATATAATTCCACAAGGTTTGAACCATTAAAAAGGTTCTCATTATTATTTAGAATAATGAACACTTCCCTACCCCAAAAGTAACTTCTTAAAAAGTCAAACCATAATTTTGAAAATAAACCATTTAAATTAAAAAGTTAATTTCCAGTCACCCACTCTCTACCTACTTTCTGTAGGGACGAATCTCATCCCTTAGATGGATTCAATTTGGTCCCTTGATGTGGAAAAATGGTAACCAACCCTAAAGCATACTTATGAAGTCTTCTTTCACATTTCATTTGATTCATTATTATTTTTTCTCTTTGATTTTACAGGTTGAAGGAGGAGGAAGAGAGGCCATTAGAGATTATCTCAAGCTCTTGGAAGAGTCTTCCAAGCTCCATCATTTGTCTATTTTGTTGATGCCCTCGTTAGGGTTTGACAAGATGTATTTATTCATTTTATTTAGTTCATTTTCTTGTATTTTCTTAAATGGGCTTGTGGGTATTTTCCCATTTTATTTATAAAGCTACATTAGATCTATACTTTCATTGAGTAAGTATATATACATATATACAAATTTAAATACTTTTGTATGTAATTAATTAATTTAAGAAATAATTTATTATTTATCTTTTTTTAAAGCGTTACAGGAAACCCCGAATTTTAAATATATACAAAATATATATTTATATATTTATATACCTATATGTGTGTGTGTGTGTGTGTGTGTGTGTGTGTGTGTGTGTGTGTGACTATAAAAACAAGCTGCGAGAAATTTTTTTACGCAGGGAACACTGTGCATATTGGCCGCATCAGAGAGGGGGCAGATTACAAAGTGTGGGGAGTAATAGTGTTTGGGGGGGGGATGGGGAGGGGTCGGTGACCCCAACCCCCACCCCATTTAATATTAAAAGGGGTGGGGGTTGGGGTCGCTGACCCCTCCCCACCCCAATCTATATATTAATCATTGATATTACTAGCACAAGTTATAGCCCTCCCAAAACTGACCTATATTTTTTGAAAAAGGTTTTCAAATTAATTAAATGTTTCTTTCTTTAATATGTTTAAGTACCTTTATTTACACACACACACACACACACACAATTATGTATGTATATATATCATATAGTAATATGAATATTATTTCCTTTGCCTAAGATTTACAATAGGGTATCCTTTTTTTTAATATATTTAATAAACTAATTCTAATAGTATATTGGTATTAATGAATCATCTTATTAGTAAAACTTTCACTAGTAGCAATGTTTTATTACTAATAATGTTTAGGATACTAGCATTACTATCAAGCTAAAAGTGAAATGTAGTTAGTAGTATGGGCAAGTCAAAAACTTCCATTAATACTTTCTTCTTTTCTAGTCCATTTAGTAAACATTATATAGGAGGTAAAGAGAATTTCTTTTCACTTCCCTTAACTTTTTGGAATATATTGGGTAAAGTGAGGGTTTTAGAAGGTCCCACAACCTTGATACAAAAAGCCCGTTAGGCCAGATCAAGCAATAGCATTAACAAAACAAAAAACCCAAGAGGATTCCAAAAAGGAGAGCGAAGAAGAGACAAGACGAAAAAGGAACTAAATGAGCTTCTTCAGCTCAGAAACAACATCTTTAGCTCTAGGGGAGCCAGAATCGTTTGCAAGGAGATCCGCCAACTTGAGAAGCTCCGAACAGTCGTTTGCTAAGGCCACTCTGGTAGAATTCGTGAAGTCCTCCCAAGCTTTGAGAGCTTTGAAGCCACGCTGCAGTTTAATCAGAATGGAGGAAATGATATCAGCTCTGCTATGGTCCTTTTTGTCATCAGCTTCAATATCAGCAGTGTCACAGTCCATAACAGGAGTAGAGAGAGGAGTGTCAGCAGTGGAATCTTTAACAGCCGGGGGTTCCTAAGAGCCAGCAGAATGAGAGGGGGGATCCGCCACAAATTGATTGATGTCATCCTGCTCCTCTTCCGAGGAGTCAGGGTACAGTTGAGCAAGTCCCAACAAATCAGCCGCACCAGAGAGACCCGGGCTGGAGACAGGAGAAGGAGCGCGACCACTGGCATTGGTATCCTCCAAGAAAAGGCATGAGATGGGCGTAGGAAAAGGGGGGATAGCAGCGGGAATGGAGGCATCGCGGGGGGGGCTCACGATGGCCACGTCAGAATCCGAGCCAGAGGAAAGGAGCAGGCGGCGAAAGCGCCGAGAGGAATGGTGGGAAGAGGAAGAGGGGCGAGAAGGAGGGGAGGGGGAGCGGCGGCGGCGACCCATTTTGGGTGGGAAACGGAGCAAGTCAGTGTGGGAAGCGGCGACAGAGAAAAGAAGATAGAGAAGACCTTGATGGAGGATGACTCCCTCACCTTCCCGAGCCAGCATGACAGAGTGTTCCAGCAATTGAAAAAGGAAGGCAGCTAAATTGATCTTTCTCCCCCAATGAAGGTGGGAGAGAATAAATAGATGGGGGCCGAAAACCAGACGGTACCTTCCGTCGATGGTGAAGTATCTCATAATGGCTTCCGCCACTCTGTCCCAGGGCGAGGGCAGAGAGTCGCGGGTATAGCCCGACATATATTTCCTTGGCCTGTCACCCGGGGTGTTGAAGTCTTGAATCTCTGCGTGAAGGGAACGCTTGTAGTAAATATCACCCGCAGCAGGGAGCCCGGTGGCATCAGCGATGGCGTTCGTAGAGATGGTGAACCTGGTGTAGCCAATTTGAACACGTCCTCTCGACCACGAAGCCGTAACAGCATAAGAAACCAAGGCCGAGTAACCAGACATTCTTTCCAGAAAAGTAGAAATCCCATTTTCCACTAAGATATTCCAGACCTCGCCATCATTCCTAAGCGACTCACAATTGTCGGGCTCAAGGTGCTTCAATTGCCCCCCCATGAGAAGAATATTAGAACAGTTACAGAGTCGGAGATAGGAGCGGATGAGAGCCAGCCTGAACAGGAAACCCGCAATTAAATTAAAATCCTGATGCCACCTCCTCGGATGATTAATGTGCACATAGAGCTCGTTCGTGCGGGAATTTGCTGCATCATTACTAGGCGCCTTAATCAAGTACCCCGTGTCAAGAGTCTTGTCAATTAAATTTGCCGTATTTACCGCCGCCATTTGAAAGGGCCAAGGCGGGCAAGCCGAAACCCAAGTCAGCTTCAGAAACCACCAGTCAGCAGTGGAGTGTGTCATTTTGGGCAATCTAACAAAGTTCATTCGGGAAATTCTCAGTCCAAATTTGCTGATTTTCAATGAGGACACCCATATTAGCAAGAAGATCCACCGCTCTATTACCTTCCCGGAGGACGTGCTGGAATTGGACTTGAAGAAAAGATCTTTGAATACTTCTAATATCAGCAATGATGTTTTTAATCGACCAATGTCCAGGGTCATTGGAGCAGAGGAGGTTTATGATGTTGAGGGAGTCACTTTCCACTTGAAGGGGATCATTGCCCAACTTGATAGCCATCTCAAGACCCTTGAGGATGGCTAAGGCCTCCGCACGGTTGTTGGAGCCAAAGTTGAAATTATGGGCAGAAGCAGTAACAATTAAACCCGAATAGCAACGGAGAATGGCCCCTCCTCCGGACATACCTGGATTCCCTTTCGAAGTGCCATCCGTGTTGAGTTTTCTCCATCCCCTTGGAGGGGGAAGCCAGAAAATCAAATTCCTATCAGTATGGGTTTTTTTGCAAGGAATGGATAAATACTGCTGCCACTCCAGGGTGTGACAGAACTGCAGTTTTTGCTGATAATTGGACCAAGTGGTCAGGTTGATATTTTCTTCGAGAGCCATGCCAATCTGAGTAGCCACCTGTTCAGGATTGAGACACTTATCTTTGAAGATTCTTCTGTTTCTTTCTTTCCATATGCCCCAAAAACCATGCGGGAGGAGGAGTTTCCAAGCCAATTTTAGAATCGGATGAGTGAAGGGGGAGTACCATTGAGAAAGGGTGTCCTGAATGGAATCCGGAAAGATCCAAAAGACTCCGAGTCTCGATAGGAGCCACTGCCAAATATCATGCGAGAAAGAGCAATGGACCAGGAGATGTGATGAGGATTCCTCTTCATTTGCACATAGAACACATTTGGTGGGAAGGGAAAAACCCCTTCTCTTCAGGATCTCCCCAGAAAGGAAGGCATTTTTTGAGGAGAGCCAAGAGAAAAAACCAATTTTTGGGGTGATCTCCTTAGGCCAGAATTTTGTAAGAGGGGGGCCCGCGTCAGCACAATGCATCGAGAGGAAAGCAGCCCTAACTGAAAAGGAGCCCGATGCGGAGAGAGTCCAGATAATCTCATCTTCATTATGGGAATACGGGATATAAATGGTGGAGAGCTGCTCTCTAAGGGAGGACAGCAGGTCTCTTTGCAGGTCGCTGATATCCTCCCACTCCTTGATATCCCATGAGGGGATGGAATTAACCCTCTGCCAATAACCAGAAGCTAATCTACCATGAATATTGATGATATTTCTCTTGATAGGGTCCCAAGAGGGGTTGAGTTCGAGGGGATCATCACCAATCCAAGTGTCCCTCCAGAAATCAATGAGACGCCCATTCCCGAATCTCCATTTAGTGCCAGCACGGATAATGGGGAGCGAGCTACAAATGGAATTCCATATGGTGGAGCCTCTAGTGGGGATGGATGTGAGAAAGTTTTCATTGTTTGCTAAATACTTAGCACGGAGCAAGTGGGCCCAACAAGAATCACCTTTAGCCACCTCCCAAGCGAGTTTTGCCAGAAGGGCCCCGTTCATCTCCTTTATTTTCTAAAGACCAAGACCACCGTGAGCAGTAGGTTTACAAACCCCTTTCCAGGCCACAAGGTGGATCCTTTTCTTTTCTTCAGTACCAGACCACAGAAAGTTCCTTTGAATTTTTTCCACAGCCTCCCTAACCGAGTTGGGCATCTTGAGCATGGACAGAAAGTAAGAAGGGAGATTCTAAAGAGTGGCTTTCACCAGGTGGAGCTTGCCAGCCTGGCTGAGGAGAGCACCTTTCCAAGCAGCGAGTTTTTTTTTATATCTTTCAATAACCGGATTCCACATAATTTTTGATTGTCTACCATGGAAGAGGGGGATGCCCAGATAAGAGGTTGGGAGATCCACAATCGAGCAACCAAGGATATCAGCAATCTTCCTCTGAACTCTGGGGGGCGTGTTGAAAAAGGAGATGCTGCTCTTGATGAAGTTAACCGTTTGCTCCGAGGTTGATTGATACAGAGATAGGATATCCATAATAGCTCTGGCTTCGATAACAGAAGCCAGACTCAGCAATAAGGTGTCATCAGCGAACTGGCTATGAGTGGCCGAGGGACAGTTAGAAGTGATTTTCATGCCAGAGATGATGGATTGATCTTTTTCCGCATCCAGAGTTCTGCTGAGGGAATCTACCATAAGAACAAAGAGGAAGGGTGACAGAGGATCACCTTGCCTGATACCTCTGCTACTTTTGAAGAAACCCGCAGGGATGCCATTTATCAGAATGGAGAAACAAGGGGTCGAAACACATGAATAAATCCAGCTACACCATTTTTTTCCGAACCCAAATTTTTCCAGGGTCTTGATTAAGAAGGGCCAGCTGACTCTGTCAAAGGCTTTTTGCATATCCAATTTTAAGATCATACCAGGAGACTTCGCAAGGAGGGCCGAGAGGATGGCCTCATGGACAGTAATTATACCGCCTTGAATAAGCCGGCCTTTTATGAATCCATTCTGATTGTGGGAGATGAGGTTCGGCATAAGAGGTTTTAGCCTGGAAGCCAACATCTTAGTGATGATCTTGTAAGACGTGTTGCATAAGCTTATGGGCTGAAAATTGGACACATCCTTGGAATTATGCACTTTTGGGGCCAGGGCCATGAAAGTGGTGTTCCATTCCTTTAGCAGTTTATCATTCATCTGAAATTCATTGACTGCGAGGAAAAGGTCCTGCTTGATGATTTCCCAGAAAACTTGAAAGAAAGCAGCCGGAAAGCCATCCGGACCCGGGGCTTTGTCACGCTTCATAGTAAAGACAGCTTTATGAATTTCCTCCATCACAAAAGGCTTGGTAAGATTGATGTTCATCTCAGGAGAGACCAGATGTGGAATGTGCTGAAGCATTTCATTCATAGATTGTTCCGAAGGAGCCAGATCAACATGGAGAAGATTTGAGTAGAAGGATATAAGCTCATTGGATATATCAGAGTCAGCAGTAAGAAGTGTACCTGAAGGCGACACCAACTCACGAATCTTGTCCCTAGCTTTATGTTTACAGGCAGTAAT
Organism: Taxus chinensis; assembly: GCA_019776745.2. Lineage (NCBI taxonomy): Eukaryota > Viridiplantae > Streptophyta > Pinopsida > Cupressales > Taxaceae > Taxus > Taxus chinensis. The sequence continues at coordinate 151,887,144 of CM034148.1, forward strand.
ATGGAAGAATTTGGTATTACGATCACCTTGGTCAAGCCAAAGGGCCCTAGAACGCTACCTCCAGTAGGTTTCTTCTTCTTTGAGAGTGTTGTGATAATCACTGAGGAGGGAGATTTCCTGATGGTGAAGATTTTCCAACCTTCCCTCATTCTCGATTTGCTCAGAAATTTTGATCAAGCTCTGAGAAAGCTCCTTCTTGCGAACCTTGATGTTACGGAAGACCTTAGACTTCCATATTTTGAGCTGTTTTTTGATTTCTTTGAGTTTGCTGGAAAATCTGAACATATTGGTTCCCTCAATCTCGATATTCCACCAGCTTGCAACCAAGGGGGTCAGATGGTTATTTTCAAGCCAAGCTAGCTCGAATCTGAAGGGAGGATTCTTGACATTCACCATATGGTTGGCGCACAACAGGAGGGGGCTGTGCTCGGAGCCAACCCTTGGGAGGGAGCTGAGATAAAAGTCCGGAAAAAGAGAAATCCAATCCAGCGAGCCAAGAGTTCTATCTAATCTGCATTGAATGTGATTCCTGCCCAATCTACGGTTTGACCAAGTGTAAGAAGAGCCGTGGAGATCCATATCCAGAAGTGAATTTTCTCTAATGAAGTCAGCCAAAGCTTTCATGCTAGCCGGCATAGCAGGCATTCCCCCCTGTTTATCTGAGGGATAAAGAGGACAATTTAGATCACCCATTATGAGAATGGGAATTTTACCACAAGTAACGATGAAGTTGGTGATATCCCTCCAAAGTTTTCCTCGATGATTCTCCAAGTTTGGAGCATACACATTGATAGCGATCCAGGAGGAGTCAGCCCCAATTTCTTGAAAAAGGATACAAAGAAAATTGGGGTGCTTAAACAGGCAATCCCCTTTGAGAATTCTGGGATTCCACAAGGTACAAAGCCCCCCGGAGTTTCCAGTTGAAGGTTGAGATTCAAAAGCAGCCGCAGGCCAGATTTTATGAAGCCGATCCTCAGTTTTTAGCTTGGTTTCCTGTAACATGATGATATCAGGTGAGTTCTGAAACTTGATGTCTTTGATGATTCTTTGCTTTTGCAGAGAGTTGGGCCCTCTTATATTCCAAGAAATGATCTTCATTTCTTTTGTTTGGGTTTACTCCCCACCACCATGGGGATAGTACTTTGGGTTCCTTGTGCCACATTTGTAGCTGCTTCAATCTGAAGCTTAACACTGCTTGGAATTCTGCCTCTAACTTTTTCCAAGCCTATATCAGGTTTCTTGTTGCTGCTTCTAGTGAAACGGTGATTAAAACAATCATCGGTGGAGAGATCCGAGGGAGAGGGGGCAGAATCAGGAATAAGCGGGCAAAGTGGAGGAAGGGTGGGAGGATCGAGGGAGGAGGGGATCGAGGGAAGGGGGGGGATGGGAAGGGGAGCAGGAAGCGGCGAAAGGGGGGGGGAGGAGGCAGCCAAAAGGTCCACACCAAGAGATGAAGAGCCTGGAACCGAAGGAGCCAGGGGTGGGGAGAGAGAAAGGGGGATATAGGAGGGGGGAAGGAACTCAGCATCAGGATCAGTGGACAGGTTGATTTCTCCATCCTCCAGGAGAGCAAAGGAATTAGAAGTGGGGATGATCGGGATCTCAATGGAGGACGATTTAGGAACAAATTTTTTCTTGAATTTTGGGGAGAGGGTTTGGGACAGTGGTTTCGGTTGGGGTTTAGAGGGGCAGCTAGAGGCCCTATGGCCTAGTTTTTTACAGAAAGAACAAGCTTGAGGAATGTATTCATAGTCAATAGGATGTTTCCAGTTCCCAAAGTCTGAGATAAGCTCTATGTCTTTTGGCAAGGGGCAACTAATGTCAGCATTAACACAGAATCGAGCATGAATAAATCTAGTTTTTGCTTTCGTCGCTTGATCTATAGCAATCAAAGAACCTATAGAAAGAGCAATACCTTCTATGACCGCCGGATGCCAAAATTCCAAAGGAAGCCCCGGAAGGCGGACCCAGATTGGGGCTTGGGTCATGGATTCCATGTGTGGGTTGAAACCAGGAGACCATTTCCTGAGATAAAAACCCCGTCTGCCAAAGAACCACGGACCACCCAGAAGCGCTCTAGCGAAATCTTCTTTCAAGCTGAAAGAGAATAAGATGAATCCATTTGGCATAGCCGCTATTTCAAGTGCTCCACATGGTTACCATTTTAGACGAGCCCATTTTTTAATATCCTCCAGTGGGGGCCTCGGGCCCATCAGCGTACCCACCAAGGACAGGTCACGAGAAGCAGCAGCAGCCTCCGTGATATGAGAGGGGATGCGCAGGGAAAAGGACCCTTCTGACAGCGAAGGGGAAAGCTTATCCGCGCTGTGAGCTGATGTGGAAACCTCCACGACTTTTGACCAAGCGAGAGGCTGTGAGGGAGACAGAGGCCTTGACAGAGGGGCCCCCCGATCCGGACCAGGAGGGTCCAACATTAGAGAGGGGACCAGAGATCGCAGGCAGAAGCAGCAGGCAGAAGCGGCACGCGGGAAAAAAACATTTGCAAGCCACTTTTTCACTTCCCTTAACTAATAGTAGTATATTTGCAATAAATTTTAAAAGATGATAACATGCTAGGTTTAGGACTTAGATTACTTCATTGGCTTATTCCAAGACTAATTAAAACTTAAGAAATTTTCATCTATTGGGAATAAGGTTTTAAAATATATTTCCTCCTCGACATGAAAATGAATCAATACAACTTACTTCACTACAAACCTTTGAGTAATATATGAACTTTAATATTTATTCCTTCTCACCTCTAATAATAAAAATACAATAATGAAGACAACTTTCCTTTCCTATAATACAAATTTGAAACAAAGGTAATGAACTTTCTTTTCCATTTCACAAAACTAACTTTACAACACAAGTCTTTTTTTTTTTCTTTCAACATACAATACAACTTTAATAACAATTATTTGAATGCAACTTCCCTTCACAAGATCAACACAATGTCCTCCACTTGAAGTGGAAAAATCATACAAGAATGTGAGCTAAAATGGAATGCAATATTACAAGCTCCTCCACTCTAAGTGGGAAAAACACTAAGGAAGTTTTATTATAAGAAGGATTTTCTTAGGGACTCCACCAGAAGCTCCAAGCTTCATGTAGTTCCCACTTTCCCTCGAAACCTTTTTGATTATTTGTTTCAATACTGTCAAATGCACTTATGGATATGTTATAACTTTTTGATTTTGCATGTCAGAAGATACTAGAGATATTGAACTGTTGTTGATTTGATTCATATATGATGCATGTGGACCATTAGAGACGTTTGATGTTGATATTGATATATTATTGACATGGTTATTTATATATATTTCTGAAATGTGATATATTAGTCATATTGAGTAGACCTTTGAAAATTAGATTAATGTGGTGATCATTTTGACATGGATGAAATGTGGAATAGAAATGTTGCTAGAAATTGTAGGTGATATCGTATTTATATAAATGATATTAATTCGTATATAGATTATTTTAGTTTTATATCACATATTTTGGCATAGATGTTTTAATGCAGCCACGAGGCCGAAGGAGGTATTCTCTATTTTATAGGTATATTATATGCACAACAACATCGGGGGGATTGGAGACCAACCACATTGGAATTTGAGATGAATTAAAATAGGATCACCATGGAAACATGTAATTGTGTTTGTATGTATGAGTTTGGTTAGGGGAAAATTTTGACCAAGAGGTCATGTGTTGTCTTTTATTATTAGTTCCCTTTTTATTAATGTTAGTATGCGTTTTCTTTTAGTAATGAAATTTACTTGTTTTAATTATTTATATTTTTGGGATATATGTTTACCATTTTATTACTAATGGGTTGTAGTGTCTTAATTAGGCTAATTTAAATGTGTCCTAAAATAATTAATGATGTGACCAAAAATTATTTCATTTATTAGACTTGATTTACTCTTGGATTTTGTGTTGAGTGTTGTATGCTTGAGTCTTGAGTGTAGCACACTCTACCCTTCATGGGAAACTCGAATTTGGCCTTAGAGGCTAAATTTGGAAGCTTGTGGGACAAGTCAAAATTTTCCCACACCTATTAAATGCCTATTCCAACCCTACCTATGTGTTGGGGGGTCAAAATTAGGCCCTATTAGGTGTTTAGGGAAGATAAAAAGGTGAAGTTTTTATTGCACTTTCTTTCAAGTATTTAATTTTGTCCTTAGGGGGAGTGAGCTTAGATGGAGTGTGTAAGTTTCTTGTCATTCCTTCAACCACTTATTAATTGTGCATTGGAATATGAGGTTGACCATGTGATGTGATGTGGAGAGGGAATAAGGTGTCATCCTACTTGGAGTGACATCATCCTCCTTTCCTTTTTTCTATTTATTGAAATCTTTTTGCTTGTTTGGGGGTTACTTGATCATTTTAGTCTCATGAAATTTTGGAGAGTGAGAGGATTTTTGGAGAGAGCTTGTGGATTGTTGGAACTTTTTGGATGCTTTCTTGGTTTTTGGAGGAGTTTGGAACTTCATTCTTGGAACAAGATCTACCATGGAGAGGTAGGGGATTCACCTTAGTTAAAATTTTGTTCTTTTTATTTTGTATTCATATGTTTATGCTATGTGTTGTTTCCCTTTGGAATGTTGTTGGGTATGGATAGATTGCCTAAGTTTGGAGTAGGAGGAAACTATGGGGAGTTCTCGTGTAGGGAGGCATAAGAGTTTTATTTATTTTGGAGGGATTTTTGGTTGGGTGTCCCACCTTGTATGAAGGATGCTTGCATTTCTTCTTGTTCTTGTTATGAAGGAGGCATACGAGTATATGGAGGTATAAGGGGTACTTGAGGGAGGCATAAGAGTTGGAAGGGGATTTGAGACATACATTGGAGTCTTAAAGGTGGACATCCATTCCCATTGGGAGGCATAAGTGGCCTCCCCAAAGGTCTTTCTCTTTTGGCTTTCTTGATAAGCCTTGTTATATTGTTGTTTTGTTGATTATTCTTTCTTGTGTTGTTGTTGTGTTTGAATTTGTATGGAATGGATTGTGTGAATAATTTGTTTATTATTGTGGAAGCTTGTATTTTCCATGAGTTGAATCTTTTCCCATTATGATGTTGTTGGGGCTCAGGGGCCAATGGATAGGATGGCTTCTTCTCTTCATTGGATGTCTTGGTTGGGTGGAGAGCGTTGCCTCTCCCCCCATTTTTTTGTGAACCAAACAAGTCTTGAAGGAGCTATCTTGCTTTGAGTTTTGGAGCTTGGAGTGTTTATGGGGACCTTGAGAACTTATCCTTGTGAATAAACTTATTGTATCCCAGTTAGAGTTGAGAAATTTGTATTATTATAGTTACTTTATTTGCATTCTTGTATTATTTCCCACCATCGAGTGGAAGACTTTGTAATAAATTCTTAGAGAAATTTGCCTTCAAATATTTGTATGTTGAAAAAAAGAAAGAAGGCTTGTATTGAGTTAGATGTGAAATGGAAAGTAAGAAAATTACTTTCGTTACGAAGTTGTGAAGTTGTAAATGAGAATGAAGGAAAAATAGAAGTTGTAAGAAGTTGAACTTGTATGTAAAATAAAATTGTATGGAAAATAGAGTTTTTGTAGCCATTTGAATATACTTGCATTATAGTGAAATGGAAGGGAGAACAAGTTTGAGCATGTTGTTATTTAGAAATGTTATTTTTTATGGAAAAAAGGTAATAATGTATAAGTAGACTTATTTTGCCTTGCTCATGGAAATAGATGGAAAATTTAGTTCAACAAATGGAATAGATGTAGTAGTTAGTATTTGTTTTTCAAATCCTTGTAAAAGAGTAGATTTAACTAAGAAATGAACAAAAAAACAATATATCTCAAAATTGGAAACTCTATAGGTTCATAAACCAACTCAGAATGCATATTAAAAACTTTTTGTAACTTTAAGTTTTTGTGAAAATCTCGGCATTAACGTTCTAGTTTTTAGAAACAGGACCGATGCCCTATGTAGAGTAGTGGTCCCATAACCACTGCTCAGGAAAAGGCAGCGGTCTCAAAACCACCACTCAGTAGGGCAGCGGTCCAGTGTTTGTCACCCAGGTAATATGACGGTCTCATAATCGTCGCTTAGTAGGGTTACGCTCCACGGTTTGTCACCAAGGAAAGGCGGCGGTCCCAGGATCGCTGGTCTACTCTGGGTGATGGTTTTGTCACTTATTACAGAACTCCACAGATCCGCTCCTATGCATGAAATTTAACCTGTTGCTAAAATTTCTAAGTTGTAAAAATTAACCTATAATTACCAGCAAGTAAAACAATGAGAAATACTATGAATTGGATCAATAAAATATGCAATGGTGGATTTAAAACTAGTTTTTTCATTTAAAACAATGGGGTAGGGTTTGCCCCAAATTAAAAACCCAATACACAAATAACTTGAAATAAAAACCAGATTGGTAGAGGAAAGACCTCCCCATGCTTGCATGAAATAGATTACATAAATAAAACTAAATCTAAACTAAGCCTAGAATAAATCTCCATGTAGAATCCTCCATGGCTCTTCCTCCTTTTCTTTCATGGCTTCCTCTTCTCCAACTTGTATTTTTAGCAAAAAAGAAAAATACCAAATGAGAAGAATAGAATGAAAAAAGGTCTTAATAGAATTTCATTAGGATTTTAGGGCTATGTTTGGAACCCTGGGATCTTATGGCCAAGATGGATTTGATCTAAGGGTGGAGTATTGACCCCAGTTTTATTAGGTAGAAATGTATTTTAAATGTTTAATTTATAATCCCTTAAGGTATGTGTAGGTGGGTGAGTGGGCCATTTAATTTCCTAAGGGTGTTAGGTCCTTAGTAACCCTTAGTATGTTGTTGGAATTTAATTTAAGGACTTTTAAACTATTAGGATAATGAAACTAGCGTAATTAAGTATGAGGTTAACCATATAAAAGTTAAACATTATTTAAAGAGAAGAGATTTTCTAATTAAGTAAATTTATCCTTGTTACATTTTTATTGAAAGATTGATTAATGGACCCTAGAGATAATTTTGAAAAACATGTAACTTTTAACTAGAACTGGTTCTCTAATCATAAAGCTAAGTTAAGTAGTGTAAGCTAAGTTAATGAACCCTAAAAGTTAAGCACCCTTGTAACCTTACATGAACTTCAAAACATAAAAAAAATTAGTCTCAATATTTTTAGGTTAAGTGTTGGGTTGTAGCATGTTCTTAGAATGTAATTTTTTGTGGGTGTTACACTTAGTATTAGAGCTGTAGGTTCAAAGCTTCGACCCTTGGGCACACTCAGAAGATATGAAACGTGAACATTTAACCTAGTGAAAAGTTGGTTTCTTTTAACCTAGAAAACCACAATGTCTGATATTTGAATAAATTTGAAAACATAAAAAACTGAAACAAGACCAAGAACAATGAACTAACTCTCACCTTGATCTATGCAAGAGGCATGGATTAGATGATGGATATTTTCACATAGACCTTGATATACCACCTCGAGAGCAGAGTGTAGCAGTTATTATACCTTAGATTTTACTGACACTTTCAGACGTCAATGCCGCTATACACGGAGAGACCTTGGGAGAACGATTTGCTAGACATGGCATGGAGCTGTTAGTGGAGGCCCATGTATCCCCTAACACAGTGAGGAGTATAGGGAAGAGAACTTCCGTGTGGAGTCTCCTAGGGCAGAATCACCACAGAGAGGACATGGTGATAGGATCTGAGGACATAGGGACAGGTCTCAGAGCCCTAGACAGAGGGAGGACCATGAAGAGACACCTAAAATTCATCAGACATTAGCTACAGACCATATCAAGGATATTTTGAAGCTACGACCATCTCTCTATTCAGATGATACAAGTGGTATTCAAGAAGATGTGTGATTGTTTTTGTCAAAGGGGACAAGGGTGTCCAACAACATGTCAAAAAAGAAATCGTATACACATGGATGCTCTGAACTAAGTATAATAATGATGTGAATGATATGAATGTAGCCTAGAAGCTTCGCGATGAAGAAGTGATTAGCCAAAGGTACAAATCATGAGATGAGATATGCACTAAAGCAAGAGTATGAACAAGGTCCAAAAAAAGACACTTGGTAACATACTAATCCTATTTACTTATAGAGATCCAGTGTGTGCACGTGGAATTTAATCACCTCTTGAAGGGAATATTTAATAGACAACAAGTGAAAACACCCTAGCCAATGTTTAGGAATGATTTATTGTGAAAGGTGATTTTGTGAATGAAGGTCGGAAGGATAGTCATACATTGCGCCGCTGCTAGCTAAGCGTCCATAGCCCTGATGGAGATGTATTTGATTCTAATCACAACATTTCTCTACTGCTAGTCAAGCGTCCATAGCCCTGATAGATATTATTGGAAACACCCCAAGAGAGAGTAATATATCAATTTGATTTTTTCTTTTAGCTTTTAGCCTTTGATTTTTTGATTGATTTTGATTCTTTTTCTTTCTAAAAACTCATTTCAGCTCTCTTAGTTGACAAGGGGTTAAGAACCACAAATGACTTGATGGTAGGAGGTGGAAGTGATTGTGATGATGAAGTTGGCTAGTGTCAAAAAATATGTCCAAAATTTCTTCACAACAAGTTTACTAGATGTTGAATGTGATAGGATATCTAAGAGGTCAGTCGTTCTTTAATTTACCAAGGTGATAAAAGACTAGGGTCAAATACACAACATAGAGATAAATGTTGCAAAATGTGTGTGAATAGGATAACCAAAATATCACCAAAGGGATGAAAATGGTAGGAAGAATTGCAGAGGAATGATAAGAAAGGGAAGAAAGAAACATCCATGTGTACATAATACCTGATTACAATGTTTGATCTTAGTACCTTTGATTTTGCTTGTGTTTTCTCAATTCTTTTTGTATTTTTGAATTTCTTTTATAATTTTTAGCTTTTTGATAGATTTAGGAGGTTGGGACCAGTAAAGTCACTCTGTGTGGTATGATCTAACAACGTTTTCCGCTACTTCCTTGATAAGGGAGACTAGATGTGTTTGTTTATCAAGCGTCATGTTATCTCCGATATTGATGATCGAGGTGAGATCGTACTCAAAAAATGACTGAAATTTATCTTGAAACATGGATTCGTATGTGGGAGATTGGATTCCCCATCCAAAGGTTTATGGAATTTGCACCATACTTGATGGTTACGTTGACATGCATTTTTGAATCGTGCTTGATTTACAATTTTGAGATTGTTCGAGTTGTTGGGGGATTTTGAGCTCTTGGAAGCTTTGAAATGAGTTTGATAATGAATCTGTTTGTGTTTCTTATAAGCTGACGTGTGACTTTTTTAACACTGAGAAGTGGGAGAAGAGAGAGAACATTGATGACTAATGTGAGAAATGACCACAGGCTTGCCACAACCATTGATAGAAGAAATATGTGATGTATGAAAAGGATATGGTCCAATAATTAAAGAGGATGAGCTATAAGGAGGTGAGATAATGATAGAAGATGACGAAGGGCTGCCAGGATATGACCCTAAGATGGAATAAGTTGGGCTACAAGGACATGGCCCAAGAATAGAAGAATATGACAAAGGGTTGCTAGGATGTGACCCATAGATAGAAGACGAAGGGATACTAGGATGTGGCCCAAGAATAGAAGAAGTAGGGCTACTAGGATGTGACCCATAGATGTAAGATGATGGGCTACTAGGATGTGGCCCAAGAATAGAAGATGATGGACTACCCAGGGGTGATCCATACATAGAATAAAAGGGTCTAGTTCGGTGTGCCCCAAGAATAGAAGATAGTGGACTACATGAAATTGTACCACAAATAGCAGAGGGAGGGCTACTAGAAGGTGACCCACACCTAGACTAAGATGAAAGGCTACTTATTGTTGACCCCATAAGAGATTGTGATTGAGGAATTATGATAGACAAAGAGTTATTGGGTGATGAGAAGATAGGCCATGTATCAATGCAAGACCAAGGAGTTTCATCACATAATGAAGAATGTGAAGATGGAAGAATAAGAGGAGGATCAATTTTCATGATCTGAGGCTCTTCCTCCATTTCTTGATAAAATGAATCAACCTTTTCCTCACGATACACAGATGCATCAAATTCTAAAGAGAATCCTTTTTCGTAATCTACTAAAAAAATATCTTCATATGCCCCTATAAATGTCCTGATTATTTCTTCATTCTAAAAGAGATCAATTGGTATGAGTTGTTGATCAACCACTATAGGTTGATTAGAGGAAAGAGATCTAATTGGTGCAGAAGACTTAGAAGATGTTTGATGGTGATTTATATAAGAAGATGATGTGGGGGACGAAGAAGATGTGTAGCTAGATGTCTCAAGAGTAGAAGAGGGTGGTGTGGACCTACCTATATGATGATATATCATCTGTAAACTAGTAGGATTAAGTCAAAAGTTTTTAGACTGCGATGCATGGGTCGATTCAGATGTTTGACTCGAAGGAATTTGAGTCACACGAATCTTCAAAGAAGGAAGACTTATTGGGGGAGATTGATGAAGAAGGTCATTCGAAGAAGGGGAGGGCCATGGTTCAAGAATCACATTGGATGAATAATAACAAGGGTTTTACAAAGAAAGAAAGGACCACGATTCAATAATTTTATTAGATGTTTGATTGGAGGGATTTGGAGTCGCAAGTATCTTCAAAGGAAGAAGACATCATAAAGCTGAATGATAAAAGGGGTCCTATGAAGAAAGGGAGGACCGCGACGTAGGAGTCAAATTAGATGAATCCGAATAGTAGTTTGGATCCGAATAGTAGTTTGGATCTGAATCATCAGAAGAGTCAGAGGAAATACTTGGATTGGAATCCTCAGAAGAAGAGGAAATTTTTTGATTATAATTAGAAGAAGAGTGGGGGTAACTCGAATAATAATTTGGATCAGAAGCATCCAAATCATACCACCGACTATGAGATGAAGGTGGGGAATAATTTAATCATACGGGCTCTCTATCATGAAGAACTAAATGAGGTTTAGTTGTAATGGGAATATTTTGATTTAAATTACTGAACCTAGGTTCCGTATTTTTGTAAGTATGGGGGAACCGCGTGATAGTTAGTCATTGTTGGTGCTATTTTAAGCACAAATGTCTAGATCTAGATAGTTTGATGGAGATTCTTCAAAGGGAAGGAAGTGACATTTTGATTTGGGATGCATAAGGAAAACTAGCTAGACATTTCATAAGTATTGATATGCATGCATGATTTTCTGAAGAATTTCTAAGGAAAATAGACATCGTGATGATGTAATATCGATGAGATAAAAAGGGATTGTCATAGAAAGTAAGTTTTATAAATGAATAATCACAAGGGACAATCATGCAAATGTGAAACACAAATCCAATCAACAAGGAAATACACCATATGAAAATGTGGGTGTAAAGTGATAGTTCAATGTAAAGGTGATCAACACAATGTCAATATTTACGTCAAGCTCAAAATGAACAAGGCGTAAATATTAACAAAGGGTAGATGTGACTCCAATTCAAAGCAAACCATGACAAGTTTTACAACCAACAAGGCCTAAATGTTAAAGGGTGAGGTTTACAAATGTAAGCCATGTAACCACACCAATTTGACACGTTTATCAAGCTTCACGAAGAAGTGATATATTAGTGTCAGAGTGGTATCAAAATGACACAAACAAAGTAAGCAATGCCTTTCAAGATTTAGGACAATGTTTGAAATCAAACTAAGTCAAAGTATACTAAGGATGTGTTAAAACGTGGGCAGTGTAAAGCCAGAATGCAGACACTTAGATCATGTTTTACAAGAAATGTGACATAAGTATCTTAATTGTGTTAAGACAATTCAAATGAGGTAACATGTCGAAGGGGGATAAAATGATGAATCAATCCTAACTATGATGACAATCCTAACGTGGGTATCAAGATCACAAAGGCTACCAATGATATAAATACGTCTGCACATACTTTAGATGTTTAAGTAACCTAACTGCAAACATGGATGTGCGTAAATGGACAAAATAGTGGTAAAACAATCAATTAATAACACAAAGGTAGTCGCTCATCTTCTGATCAACAAAGTGTCAAAAGAAAGTAAAGGAAATAGATCAAATGGGGGTAGAAAATATTCTGGCCTCACTTCAGAAGAGTTTCACCTTACCTTAGGGTAAGTGAAAAACTAAGAGAAAGTAACACGTCACACATTTCATGGTAAATAATGGCTCACAACATCAACACTATTTTGAACTGGTCAAAGTGGGCTCCTGGCCAAAGTATATTCTCCTGGGTGGTTCTCTTGTCCTAGGTGTTACAAAGTTGTCTTAAGCGAGCGTGATTTACCCAAATAGTCCTGACTATATTGGGAGTATCTAAGCTTTAATTTACCCCCTTTGAGCACAAAGGGTAACTAGTGCATCAACGTGTGCTCTCCCTGGGGTCATCATACAGAAAACTGGTAAAACTAACTCACAAGGTAATACTATTCAACTAGGTAGTGTGGAGCACTTCCTGTTTCATCCATAAGGTTCCCTCTTGTGTGGAATACTTTGGGGTTACTGGAACCAACCCCACTGTTGTAGCTTTAGGCGTTATGCCAAAGAGTTTATGTTCTAGTTGAGCGGAGAGGAACATACCCTTTTTTGAAACCTGCAATACAGTGTTTTGAATATGGTGTGTTTTCTATCTTTTTAACTTAAATACATTTTTAAGTGGCACACCATTTGGAAACCTACTTGAGAAACACATGTATTAGAGGGTTTTGTTGTTTGTTTTTGACGTCTCCTTTCTTTGACAAGTGATTTTGGCCCTACATACCAAGGTTAGTAATTTTCCAAAACGTCATATAAAGGAGATAAGATGTTTTTGATTTCCCACATCATCCTAAGATGCAAAGAAAGAGCATATACAACAAGGTATCTCACTCAAATTTGTAATAAATGGAAAATTACTAAGTACAATGTGAAAATAATTTCCTTTTAACCAACTTTGAACGCAAAATAAATAGTTTTGCAAGTATGAAGAAAGTGGTGAAACGTTTTTGATTCCCAAGATCACCTAGAAAGGTGCGAGGGAAGAGTATACATGTTTCAAACCTTCACAAATAAATATGTAAAAGTTTTTTATTAAGATATTATAAAAAAAATTAATGCAAAGGAAACATGTAAACCACTTTTAGAACCTTGCAAGAGTTAGAAAACCAAGAAAATCAAAAAATTCTAAAAATCCAATTTTTGCACTTTTTAAATGTTTTTAGTAATTTGCATTTTTGGAGGTATCCAGGGAATTTTGGGAGTTTTTTGATAGAATTAAGTATAGCAAATGTATCTTAATTTCAGAAGTTTCCTAGAAAATTAAACGTCGTTATCTTTCCGATGCCTTTTCAAACTCTGAAAACGAGTTAACGAGTAAAAAGTTATGATCAAAACAAGGAGCACTAAAAAGTTGTAACCAAAACCAAATTAAATAGATATACTTGCACCCCATTTTATGCGTGTGTGCCACCCCTACAGAGACACCTGTGCCACCAGAAAGGTGTGTGCGTGTGAGTTAGGTTGGATGTGCCCCTATGCATTTTCAAGCCTTATAGTGCACCGCCACCACTAGAAAAAATTCCTGCACCACCATAGAGACACGTGCACTTGGGTTAGTGCGTATGCACCAGTCTGACAAGTTTTAACGTTGTAGTGAAGGTACAATACAAAATAGCATCTATGTCAGGGTTAGTGTTCCTACGCCCTAGTTAGGGTATGTGTGCTGGGGTTAGTACATGTGCACCAGGGTTAGAACACAAAGATTCAAGCTTTGACAGTGCACCTATCCCACTCGAGAGGTGCGTGTACCTCTATTAGTGTACCTGTGCCATTCCTACAACAAAATTATGGAAAAAACACAACAAAGCTTACAATACTTCAAATTTTATCAACTTAGCTTGAACTTCGAAACAACCCATTAAAATGATAGCTATAAATGAGAACCTACACACATAATATTAGCAAAAAATCCCAAAACATTGAACATTATTTACTATATATGCATATCAAAGGTTAACCAAAACAATAGAATTCAAGATGAAAAAATGCTAAGGGACTAAGGATCCGGTCCCACCGGGTGTGCCAAATGTGTGCATGGTTTTGTTCAACTAAATTAAGGAAATTAAAACTGGCACCTAGTAGTCTTAATTAACAAAGTTAAATAAAAATCTAAAACACCATCAAGATAAGAGTTAAACAAGTTTAGACAATAACATTATTGCATTATAACTTTAAATCAGAAATAAAACTAACATACTAATTGTCAAGAACCTCTACTCTTTGATTGACAACAAAATCAAAAGGACCTATGTAGACTCCATGGAAATCAAATTGGTTGCTTTTGATCTTCAAGAACATAGGAATGGGAGATCATCAAATATTGGCTACAAGACCCTTTGACTATTCCCATATGACCCAAGCACTTGGAAAAATGCAAGAAAGGAGGCTTAGCTTTTCAAATGGTGAATTCTCAAGAATAAAAAAGGAAATATTTTAGTGTATTTGCTATGTGCTTTGCTTTTTTCTTCTATAGGAATTTAGGTGTAAGTGTAAAGGTAGGCGGAGGGATCTTTATATATCCCAATGGATAAAGGAGTCACTACATCCCTTTACATGTGGGATAATAGAGATGTTGAGTTAGTTGTGGGTAAGGGGGTTTTAGATGAGGTTGAGTCAACTTTAGGAGAGTTTAGCTTGTCCTTTAGTGACCAATGTGGATAAAGGGGGCTCATTAATTAATCAAGATGATTTAATTAATAGACGTGCAAGCTTATAGAATCTTTTAGAGGAATATTAGCATGATTTAGACTATAGAAGGGGATTAAATCCATTAAATATTGATTTATTGGTTAAATGAAAGGGAAAGCTAATTAATTGATAATAATTAGTTAGTCTAGATAGAATGGGGGATTAATTAATGGAAGGTCGTTAATTAGGGTATTTGTTGGACAAGCAACTTAATTAATTAGCATAGTGTAATTAATTAACGACGACTAGAGAGAAGGTGAGTTCTTTTGATGATATGTCACCAATTTGTAGGAAGGGAGATACTTAGTGCAATTTAAGTATTTAAATTGCTTGGGCGTAATTATGGGTGTCTGCAATTACCATAAGACTATTTCTTGTACAGATGATCTAGGAGTGGAGTCAGTGATAGCAGGGGTTAGGATGCTTATATCTATTTGCACCATCTCTGCTATGCAGCTTAAGTGGTCTGTGCGATGAGGTTGTAAGATGTATGCTATTACGGTTAGTGACATATCTAGAGATGAGTCTAGTGGACCATCCCTTGATGACCATCACATCTTGAGAGAGGTTGGTGATGTTTGCTGAGAGATTCAAACAAGGTTAGATAATAACATTATTGCATTAGAACTTTAAAGCATAAATCAAACTAACATGCTAATTGTCAAGAACCTCTACTCTTTCATTGAAAACAAAATCAAATGAACCTATGTAGATTAAATGGCAATCAAATTGGTTGTTTTGGATCTTCAAGAACCTAGGAATGGGATCTTATCAAAGCTTGGGTAAAAGACCCTTTGACTATTCCCATATGACCCAAGCACGTAGCAAAATGCAAGAAAGGAGGCTTATCTCTTCAAAGGGTGAATTCTCAAGAATAACAAAGGAAATATTTTAGTCTATTTGCTATGTGCTTTACTTTTTTCTTCTCAAGGAATTTATGTGTAAGTGTAAAGGTAGGAGGAGGGATCTTTATATAGCCCAATGGATAAAGGAATCCCTACATCCCTTTGCATGTGGGATAATAGAGATGTTGAGTTAGTTGTGGATAAGGGGGGTTTAGATGAGGTTGAGTCAACTTTATGAGATTTTGTCTTGTCCTTTAGTGACCCATGTGGATAAAGGGGGCTCATTAATTAATCAAGATGATTTAATTAATAGATATGCAAGCTTATAGAAGCTTTTAGAGGAATATTAGCATGATTTAGACTATAGAAGGGGATTAAATCAATTAAATATTGATTTATTGGTTAATGAAAGGGAAAGCTAATTAATTGATAGTAATTAATTAGTATAGATAGAATGGGGGATTATATAATATAAAGTCGTTAATTATGTTAAATTGGGGACATACTGTCAAAACTACGCTAATTAATTAAGTTGCTTATCCAACAAATACCCTCCATTAATTAATCCCCCCTTCTATCTAGACTAATTAAATATTATCAATTAATTATCTTTCCATTTCATTTAATCAATAAATCAATATTTAATTGCTTTAATCCCCTTCTATAGTCTTAATCATGCTAATTTTCCTCTAAAATCTTCTATAAGCTTGCACATCTATTAATTAAATCATCTTGATTAATTAATGAGCCACCTTTATCCACATGGGTCACTAAAGGTCAAGCTAAACTCTCCTAAAGTTGACTCAACCTCATATAAACCCCCCTTATCCACAACTAACTCAACATCTATATTATCCCACATGCAAAGGGATGTAGCGATTCCTGTATCCATTGGGCTATATAAAGAGCCCTCCTCCTACCTTTATACTTACACCTAAATTCCTTGAGAAGACAAAATCAAAGCACATAGAAAATAGACTAAAATATTTCCTTTGTTATTCTTGAAAATTCACCATTTGAAGAGCTAAGCCTGCTTTCTTGCAATTTTCCAAGTGCTTGGGTCATACGGGAATAGTTAAAGGGTCTTGTAGCCAAGCTTTGATGAGCTCCCTTTCCTAGGTTCTTGAAGATCAAAAATAACCAATTTCATTGCCATGGAGTCTACATAGGTCCATTTGATTTTTTCGTTAATCAAAGAGTAGAGGTTCTTGACACTTAGCATGTTAGTTTGATTTATGCTTTAAATTTCTAATGCAATAATTTTATTATCTAAATTTGTTTAACTCTTATCTTGATGGTGTTTTAGATTTTGATTTAACTTTGTTAATTAAGACTACTAGGTGTTAGTTTTTATTTCCTTAACTTAATTGAACAAAACCATGCACACATTTGGCACACTCGGCGGTAGCAAATCCCTAGTCCCTTAGCATTTTTTAGCTTGAATTCTATTAATTTGGCCAAACTTTGATATGCTGTATATAGTAAATAATGTTCAATGTTTTGAGATTTTTTACTAATATTATATGTGTAGGTTCTCATTTATAGCTATCATTTTAATGGTTTGTTTCTAATTTAAAGTAACCCACTAAAACAACCCACGTGAGACCCAAGAACAAGCTAGGATTAGTTAGGAAAATTATGGAATATTTTTCTTTTTTGTTAAAGTATCTTCAACCAGGTTACAAGGAAACAATTGTAACTAACAGGTTCCAGATCAATTCTAATCTACTAGAATATACTTTTATTTTGTTAACAATTATTACAGGTCACAAGGTCCAAAATTTAGGGTTAGAAGGTTCAATTAGGTTAAGAGGGTAATTCCTCACCACATCCACTCTCTAACATGATTTAAACATTCAAATAGATTTTTCTCAAAATTTATGTATTCAAAATTTCACTAAACAATTTCCATTTGATAGGAAATTTCCTTACCTTTTCATTGATATAAAGAAGTCCTCCTAACTCCTCATCTTTCTCAAGTTATGGGTTGGTGCGACTTAGGGTGAAACATTTCCCCAAGAGCAGGCCTATGGGCCCAGGGGATAATATTTTCCTCAAGGGAGGGTCGGCGGGCCACAGGGAGAAAAATTTCCCCATGGGTTGGTTTGTGGGCCACATGGAGAAATTCTTCCCGGAGGACGAGTCAGGTCGGTGGGGCGACGAAAGATATCTTAGGAATTTCCTACACGGGGCAAAAAGCCACCTTTGCACCCATGCCCCCGCAAGTCTGCAAGTCTGCAAGGGATATGTGGCATCTTCTAAGCCAACGCATGGAAACTAGGGCGGCAGGGATACAATTGTTTTAACACCCCGAAGGGAAAAAAGGGTAGAATTCACCCGCACTTCCACCGATGCCTCACGACACCACGTGGAAGCTCCTGATTGGCTGCAGGCTGGTGGAGAAGCGGAGAAAATTATGAAAATTTTCCTAAATTTTTTCGGAAGCGCTAAGTTTAAAAAGGGATCTTGACCCTCTGTTGACCCCTCGTGGAGCCATGTGGCAGCCTCTGATTAGCTGCGGGCTAGCGGGGCATCGGCAAAATTTTTTTTAAAAATTCCTAATTTTTTTTTGAAGCGCTAAGGGAAAATTCAGACACGCAGTTACACCGAGAAAAATTTAACCCATATTTTTTTGATAGTCAGAATTATTATTTTTTCATGTCGAAATGAAGAAAAAATTCAGAAGGCCATAAATTTTGATAGAGAGCTCATTTTTTAGAAAATGAGGACTTTCTGGAAATCTGTCGACATCCTCTTTGCACAAGATTCATTAAATTCTAGTTTCGATAATGTTTAAGGAGTCATTCTCAAGAAAATGATTGGTAGGATTTCTCTGTGCAAAATGGTAAATTTTAACTTATAAAATTTTCTCAAATTTGTCATTCTTTCTCCTTCAACATGTCAAAAAAGCATGGAGGTTTCCATTAGGAAAGTGTTAGGATAGATTGCAAGTATTATATTGCTGGATTAATTTTTGCATTTCAAAATTACAATTTTCTTTTTTTTTTAACAAAAAGCCTGCAGATTTTCCTTGGCTCGATAGGAAGGTTTTTAAGACATTTCCTTAAGTGTTATAGATTGGTTTGGGATCATTTTTGCCTCATTAAGTCTAATTGATTATTTCATTTGCCTCTTGTCTATTCACAGGGTTATTTGAACATTTGATAAAGAATTTTTTTACAAGGTATACCGTGAATTGAAAGAAGTGTATATATTTCTAGAAAAGATTAAACTATCTCATTTTGCCATGAAATAAAACATTGAATTCATTTCATTCCATTCTTAAATATTTTTCTTTCCTTCAATCAAACATTAAAACAATAATGCAACTTTTATTCTTTTCAAATCATGCACTTCACAAAATAGAGTCTTACATTTCCTTCATACACATTTCTTTCTTTCAATTAGAGATTTAAATTACCTTTAAAAGATCATATTCAATACCACATTGTAATTTGAGAAAGGTAGTACATAATTTATTGATTTCAAAATGAAAATTTAAAAAATATGTATCCTTCTTTCACATTCTTTCAAAAAAAATAGAAAACAGAGTATAACGCTTTTACATTTCAAATTTCAACTTTCATTGTCAATACAAAGTATCTTTCCATTAAAAATAATATAAATATCATCAAATTCAAAGTAGGAAAGGGCTACAATAATATTTCATGTCACAAGGGACTATCAAACTATCTTTTTCTCGTCTCCAAAATAGCAACATGAAGACTTCTCATTCCTCCAATTGTGATCACAAAAAGAGTAGGGGGAAAAGCAACACTCTCCACCCAAAAAAGACATTTGATGAAGAGGAGAATACATCCTTCTTCATTGGCCCTAGAGCCCAAACCACAATGCAATCAAAGATGTGATCGAACTCATGGCAACTACAGGCTTCCAGAAACACACAAGTAACATTTTCACAATAAAAAAACAGTCCAAAATAGAATGTAGTTTACAACTACATTAAAGCATGACAAACATTACAGGGGCTTCATCAACAATCCAAAGGAGCAAGAAACTATACGGGGATGCTTCTTATGCCTCCCAAAAGGGGAAACGGGTATCACCACCTTGATTTACAAACTACCGAAATATAGTATGTCAAAACCCTGACATTCCTTATGCCTCCCAAAGTACCCCTTATTTCTCACATTTCCTTATGCCTCCCCAACCTCTTATGGCACCCCATAATGAGTAAAGAAATACAATCTATTTCTTTGTAAGGTGGAATCCAAATCCCAACTCCCTCCACCCTTATACCTCCGTAAAACACACTTGTGCATCCCAAAAAATAAACCCCATAGTATTCTCCTACACCTTTCCTAGGCCATCTACCTAACATCCCAAAAATATAACAAAAAATTCACACGTTAACATTTATATTCATAAAATAATAGCATTTCAAGAGCCAAGCTCTTACATCTCTATGATGGAGTTTCCCACATTCCAAACACCAGTTTTTTTCAAGAAAACAATCCAAAAATCCATCAAACAACAAGCATGAAACAATCTTCAAAATTCTCCAACAACAAGAGCTCCAAAATCACAAGGAATTAACCCAGAATACTGAAGTCTCTAAAGTGAAGAAACCCCAAAACAAGGAAATGAATTCGAATTTCATAGAAGAGGGAAGGGAAGAGGAAGAGGTGGATCCATGTAGGATGCCAAATCACACATCCTCAACTCAAACCCAAAAATTCAACTTCATTCTCCAATGCATAATAAATAGGTGGGTGAATATTATGATAGTTTACTTACGTACTCAAATCCAACCCACTCCCCAAAGGACTGAAATTAAACAATGTAAGAAAAGTGCAATTAAAACTTAAAATTTGACGTAGACAAATGCATTATAAAAGTCTAAAATCAACCCTCCAACCATAGCTATGGTTGGTAAATAAATTTAAGAGGTATGGGACACGTTTAACTTGTCCCACAAGCCTCCAACATCAGTCTCCAAGAATAATTTCGAATTTCCAAGAAGATGAAGTGTTTTACACTCCAAAATTAACTTACACATTAGTTACAAAATCAATTACACATTACTTACACATTCTTCCAACACTTTAAATCATAACCAACAACTCTATTAATTACATTCTCATGATAAATTTTAATTAATTAAATTAACAACATGCTTACCCACAATATTAATACAACATTTAATCAATAAAGAAAGGGGGAAATGCATCACTAAATAAACACATGCAAACATAAACCAAGGGTCCAAATAAATAAATACAGATAACTCCTTGGTCACATTTAAAGTTGGTTCCCCCCATGGGAACCCCTAACAAAACAACCACACATAAATAATACAAGTTGCCATGGTGACGTTGTTGAATTCATCTAGAAATCTAATGTGGTTGGTCTCCAATTCCCTGATGTTTGTCGTGATATTTTAACCTGAAAAATACAAATACCTCCTTCGGCCTCATGTCCATATCAGAAAATTGAAAATAATATAAATAAAACTCCAAAATCATCTCGATATATGGATCACAACAATATCCAAGCAATCAATAAGATCATTTCCAATTTTACTCAACAAATATATCATCATGAAATAATTTCCATTTCTAGGTCTACTCACAATATCTAAATATCACATGTCCAAAAAACATCCATAATATAACCATGTTAAACAATATATCAACATCAATATCCAAAATGTCTCTAATAATCATCATGCATCATAACTGAATCAAGTCAACAATAATCCATAATCTAACATCTAACATCATACTATAATAAAGTCCATAATCATGTCCATAATATAATCAGTGGTATCATGATCAGTATCAAAAGGTGGCAAAGGGAAGTGGGCACTACATCCACCTCCCCTTAGACTCGAATTCCTCTTGGAAGTCATCAGGAAAAATGTGGAAAATGAACTTGTAGCAAAGTATCATCCTCCAATGTAGCTGCAGTCTCATCATATCTGTCCCACTGCACCCAAACCTGATCAACCTCTCTTCCTCAAAGGCCTAGGTTCTTATGATCTAGGATACGAATGGGCTCTACCATCACCTTTCCCTGATCCCGCACCTACAAAGAGGTCTAATCTAACACATGAGAAGGATGTGTAACATATCTCCTAAGATCTAAAACATGAAACACATCATGTACATGAGATAAGTTGGGTGGAAATGCTAGACGATAGGCCAAGGGAACGATACACTCCAAGATCTCAAAAGGACCCACAAATCTAAGAGCTAACTTAAAACCTTTTCCATAACAGATAGGGCTCTTGTGTGGCCTGACACAAAGGAATAACTTCTTTCCCACATCAAAAATATGGTTGGTCCTATGCTGATTTGTGTACTTTTTCTACCTGTCTTGTGCCTCTTGAACTATCTATTTGATCAAAACTACCTACTACTCCATGTCCTGTGACAAAGCTGGTCTAAGAGAAACCCTATCCTCTAACTTGTCCCAACTAAGAGGTGTCCTGCATTCTCTACCATATAAATCCTAAAAATGAGCCTGCCTATAGAACTCTGAGAACTATTATTGTAGGCAAACTCCACCAAGTAAAGGTACTCCTCCCATCTAGAATGTTGATCTATCACATACATCCTGAGCATATCCTCTAAAATTTGATTCACCCGCTCAGTCTGTCCATCTGTCTCAGGGTGATATGTTGTACTGAAATTGATCTTTTTTCCAAGGACATACTACATGGAAGTCGAAAAATGGGAAGTGTACAAAGGATCATGGTCACCAATGATCTTCTACGGAATCCTGTGCAACTTGACAATCTCATCAAGATATACCCATGCCACTACACTAGCTATATAAGTGGTCTTCACAAGATAAAATTGAGCCACTTTTGTCAATTTATCAATTGTGATCATGATGGCATCATGGTGATATCTTCACATCAGTAGCGCAATAATGAAGTATATGGAAATGGTGTCCCATTTCCACTTTGGTATAGCATTAGGAAAGAGAAGACCAACTGGATGCTGATGCTTGGCCTTCACTTTCTAGCACTCTAAACAAGGTGAAAAAAACTGAACCATCTCTTTGTGAATTCCTCTCCAGTGATACATCTATCTCAAAGTAGTGTGCATCTTATTCACCCCCGGATGGGCTGAATAGGGTGCATAATGTGCCTCTGTCAAAATGTCTTACCTCAAGCCTCCATCTCTAGGAACATAAATGTGACCTCTGTGCCTGAGAAGGCCATCTGCCTCTAGTGAGAAACCATCAAACTTCCCTTCCAGGGGTCTCTGGGACTCGATCTCTGCTCGAATTGCAATGTAGAAGCTGTCAAAAGGAAGTTGCTGAAGAATCCTACTCCGCAAATCTATTCCCACTGAAGTGGCCATAATCACATGTCTCTGTCTACTAATAGCTTCTGCTACCACATTCTCATTCCCTTCCACATGCTCTATCTCCATATCATACTCAAAAATAAAATCCATCACATGCCACTAACGAGTGTTGAGATTGGGTTGCGTGAAGAGGTGGAAAAGGCTCAAGTGATCTGTCTTAAGTGTGAATCTCTGACAAAGTAAAAAGTCCCTCCATCAAACCAAAGCATGCACAACTTCCGCAAGCTCAAGATCATGATTCAGATGAATGAGCTCGTAATATTTGACTTTGCGAGACTCAAAATCCACTTCTTTTCCCTCCTGCATCAATACACCTCCAAGCCCTAGTAAAGAAGCATCGATGCAAATGAAAAACTCACCCTGTGGATCCCACACTTCAATAATAGGTGTTGTAGTGAGACATTCCTTCAGTTTACTGAAGGCCTACTCACATCTATCTAACCAAACAAACTTCTTCCCTTTCCTCTGAAGGGAAATGATGGGGTGCAAAATCTGAGAGAAGTCCTGAACAAATCTCCTGTAGTAACCTATTAATCCCATGAAGCTGCATACTTTAGTCATAGTAGTGGGTGATGGCCAATCCATGATAGCTCTAATCTTAGAAGGATCAAGGGTGATACCTTCCCTAGAAATGATATGACCCAAATACTGCACCTCCATCTAAAACAATGCACACTTCTCCAAGTTCCTATAAAGATGCTACTCCTGAAGACACTAAAGAACCTGGTGAAGGTGCCCCTCGTGATCCTGACGCGTATGTGAGTAAATCAAAATTTCATCAAGGAAGATGAACACAAAGTGATCTAAGAATGTCCTAAATACCTCATTCATCAAACTTATAAATAGCACATGGGGGAATTAGTCAAACCAAAAGGTACCACTGTGAACAAATCATAGTGGCCATAATCTCATATGGAAGGTGATCTTATGAATGTGCTCCTCTAAAATCCTCAGCTGATGGTAGCCTGACTTAAGGTCTATCTTAGAGAAAGTAATGGCTCCCTTCATCTGATCAAATAAATCATCAATGCATGGAAGGGGATAATGATTCTTGATTGTTACCTTATTCAACTGATGATAATTAATACACAACCACAAGGATCCATCCTTCTTCTTTACAAAGACCACTAGTGCACCCCAAAGGGATACACCAGGATGAATTAGGCCCTTCTCCAGAAGGCCATAAAGATGTAACTTGAGCTCGCAGAGCTCAGGGGTAGTCATCTTATAAGGTGCTCGTGAGATAGGCTATGCTCTCGGAACCAAATCTATGTGAAAATAAATCTCACGTGGGGGTGGTAACCCCGATAGCTCCCTTGGAAAGACATCTATAAACTCCCTCAAAATGGGATGATCATCTAGTGATGGTCCACTAGACCCATATTCTAATCTGTCACTGAATGTAACATCATAAATCTGATAACCCCATTACACACACCGCTTAAGCTGCATAACATAGATAATGTGAATAGAAATGGGTATCCTGACCCCTACTATCACCGAATCAACTCCCAAATCATTTGCAAATGATATAATCTTGTGGTAACAATCCATCTTGGCCCTATGAGAAGATAACTAGTCCATGCCCAAGATGACTCCATAAGATCCTAACATAATGATACAAAGATCCCAGGTAGTGGTGAAAGGTCCCAAATCCACCACACACTCCTCAACTAAGGATTCTACAGAGATCTTGGCTCTAGAATCCATCTCAACATCCCAACTATGACCATGCCTAACTTCCATCAGCCTACACCGCTCTACTAAAGATGGTGCAATACAAGAATTAGAAGAACCAGAATCAAACAAAATGGAGGTAGGAATGCCTCCAATGTTACGTGTAGTCTCAATAACTATACTCTAATGCTCTGCCTAATGGTTCTCGACTGTTGCATACATCTTATGACTGAATCCCATATCACCAATAATAGGCTCTAAGATTTGTGTCTTACCCTTGTTATTAGGGTTCTATGGGTAGTCTCTACAAAAATGTCTAGTAACACCACACCCAAAACAACCACCTAATCCTCTCCCTTGTGTAGCAGGTCCGGCTGGTACTTTGGAGGTCTTTGGTGTGGATCCTAATGATGCACCTATGGTTTAATGAGGTCTATGCTGGCAAGCTCCTACTGAGTGAGCTCTCTGGGAACCTTGTGTCCTGATGGAACCCCTAGGAGGAGGCCCCATACTCTAACCTCTCTATTCATCAAACCTTTGTGGAGGTATATAATGTGGGCGGGACTACTGCTGCTGTTGCTACTATTGTGGTCTAAAAGATGATTATTCTGAACCCTATCCATCATGAGGAAGAGGTATTGAACCCCTCGATCTGTTGTCATGCATCTATTGTATGCAGCTCCAGACTCAGTCTCTAGCATGTTGGGTCTTTCCCTAAGACTCCTTTGCTATATAGCCTTCTCGACGGCCTCAGCTAATGTCTATGGATAATGGATCTGCACTACACCTCCAATGTCTAGATTTAGGCCCCGGATGAACCTATGGATCCACACCTACTCATCCTGCATGTAATCAACATACTGGAGTAGATCCAGAAATCTACTCTCATGCTCAACCACTATGAGAGATGCCTGTCAGAGGATCACTAAAAAAAAACCTAAGATTTGATAACAATAACATGATTACCTAATATGATTTAGGAAGTATATAGGAATTTTTTATAAGATGCTGGGAAGAAGAACTCAAATGTGAATGTGACCCAATCAAAAGAAATATTAATGCTTCATACTCCTATGTCCATTACAGTGTATGTGAACTACCAACTCCATGAGCTAAACTAGGATAATGAGATGACGTACACTATAAGATGGAAATGTTGAGGTTGTAAGTTTTTATGGAAATGTAAGTAAGGAGACAAAAATCCACTCAAGCTCATTAACAAGTTGTAGGTTTCTGTACTGGACTATCTAGAATAGGGTAGTGACATATAACTAATGTTATAGCCATAGCTTCAAGATCTCTTTGAATAGTAAGATTATGCAAGTTATAATTTTTTATAACAAGAAAACGATTCTCTAGAATTGGGTTGGATCCCTATAGCCTAGGGCTATAAGGACTCTCCCTAATGCTCATAAAAACAACCCACTTAAGACCCAAGAAACAACCTAGGATTAGTTAAGAAAATTATGCAAATAATTTTCTGTTTGTGTTTAGAAGTATCTTGAACCAACTGGGTTACAAGACAACAATTGTCTTACTAACAAGTTCCAGATCAATCCTAATCCACTAGAATATACGTTTCTTATTGTTAATAACAATTCTTATAGGTCATAAGGTCCAAAATTTAGGGTTAGAAAGTTCAATTAGGTTCAGAGGGTAATTCCTCACCATACCCACTCTCTAACTGGATTTAAAAATTCAACTTGATTTTTCTCAAAATTAATGCACTCAAAATTTACTCTAAATCATTCCCATTAGAGAGGAAATTTCCTAACCTTTCCAGTGATATAAATAAATCCTCCTAACTCCTCATATTCCTCAAGTTATGGAACGACAGGCCTTGGAGTTGAGGATTTTCCCCAAGGGTTGGCTTGCGGGCCAAGTGGGATATGTTTTGGAAATTTGCCCCAGGGGCGGGTTGGTGGGCCACGGGGAAAATCCACCTTTTCACCCATGGCTCCCGGAGTCCGCAAGTCCGTAAGGGAGAACGTGGTGCCTCCTAGAGTAGAACTTGGGGAAAGCAGGGGTGGGCAGGGGATATAAGAATCGGGAATTTCCAAAAAGGGAGAAAAGGGTAGAATTCACCTTTACAGCGCCTACCCACGCGAGTCTGCAAGTCCATAAGGGACACATGTGATAGTCTCCTGATTGCCAACTGTGGGTCGGTGGGGCGGTGGGCATAAATGTAGAATTATTTTGCCCCAAACGGAAAAAATGTTAGGAAGGAACCTACTACTTCTATTGATGCCTTGTGATGCCATGTGGCAGCTTTTGATTGGCTGTGGGCTGGTGGGGCAGCAGTGAGAAAAATTTAGAAAAATTTTCCCAACATTTTTCTGAAGCAGCTAAGTTTAAAAAGGCATCCGCGCCTCCACCAATGCCTCGTGATAGCCATGTTGCAGCCTCTGATTGGCTATGGGCTGGCAAGGCATTGGGGAAAATTTAGGAAAAATTTCCCAAACTTTTTTTGAAGTGCTAAGGGAAAACTTCGATCTTGCGGGTCCGCCAAGGAAAATTTTTCCCAATTTTTTTTGTTGTCAGTTAGAATTATTATTTTTTGATTGCCAAATGAAGAAAAACTTCAGAAGGCCTATAACTTTTTATAGTGAGCTTTGTTTTGGGAAAAAAAGTACTTTCTGTAAATCTCCCGATGTCTTCTTTATACATAAGATTCAGTAAAATTCTGATTTTGATAAATTTTCAGGAGTAAATTTGAATGAAAATGATCTGCAAGCATTTACAGTGCAAACTGGTAAATTTAAACTTATAAGATTTGTCTCAAATGTGATCATTCTTCATCTTCTTCAACATGTCAAATAGAGATGGAGAATTGTCTCTTAGGATGGATCTTAAGAATAGATTTCAAGATGTCAATTTGTCTGGATTGATTTACAATTCTAAATTACAATTTACTTTTTCTCTTCATAGCAACAATGATTGCCTGCAGAGGGTTGAGCCTCGGCTCGATTGCTAAGGTTTTCTAAGACATTTCCTTAAGTATTTTTGATTCAATTGGAATCATGTTTAGGGCATCACTAAGTCCAATTTAATAATTTCATTTTTTCATTGTCGTATGTTGCAGGGTTCAAACTGTGAACATTTTTGGATAAAGTATTTCCTAGTTTGACAAGGTATACTGTGAATTGAACAGAAGTGTATCAAATTTAAAGGATCAAATATTAAACCATCTCTCATCTTACATGAAGTAAAACATTAGAATTCATTTCAATACTAGTCTCTAAATACATTTAGTTGATTCAATTCAAACTATTCAAAAGCTAATAATACATCTCTGATTTCCAATTTTCAAATCATGCACTTTCGAAAGACAGAGTATTGCCCTTCCTTCATACACATTTCTTTCTTTCAATCAGAGATTACAACTCACATTTAAGATGATTAAATTCAATAACACATGATGCAATTTGAGGAAGGTTATGCACATACATTTATTGATTACTAAATGAAACTTTACAACTTCCTTCTTTCTTTCCTCATTTCATCGTATTGGACACAATTTCTTTCTTTCAAAAAAGATACAAAACAGATTATATACTCTTTCACGTTTCGAATTTGCAACTTTCATTGTCAACCGACACAAGTATACTTCCATCACAAAACATAATATAAATATTCATCCACTTCAAAGTGGGAAAGGGCTACAATAAGATTTCATTTCACAAGGTACTGTCAAACTATCTTTTTCTCAGCTCTAGAATACACCAACATGCATAATCCTCATTCTTCCAAATTGTTATCACAACAAGATTAGGGGAAAGGCAACACTCTCCACCCAACCAAGACATTAAATGAAGAGGATAATCCATCCTTCATCCATTTCCCCCCAAAACCCTAACCACAATGCAATAAAAGATGTGATCCAACTCATGGCAACAACAAGCATTCCACAAACATACACAAGCAATGTTTTCATAATAAAAAAACAATCCAAAATAGAATCTAGATTACAACTACATTAAAGCATGAACAAACATTATTGTGGCTTCATCAAGCAAGCCAAAGAAGCAAGAAACTATGGGGCAATTCTACTTGTGCCTTCTAAAAGGGGAAATGGGTATCACTACCTGATTTACAAACCACCAAAAATATAGTATATCAAATCCCTGACACACCTTATGCCTCCCCGAGAGTACCCCTTGTTCCTCACATTTCCTTATGCCTCCCCAACCTCTTATAGCACCCCATAATGAGAAAAGAAATGCAAGCTATTTATTTGTAAGGTGGAACCCAAATCCCAACTCCCTCCACACTTATACCTTTATAAAACACACTTGTACTTCCCACAAAATAAACCCCATAGTATTCCCCTACACCATTTCCTAGGCCATTTACTGAACATCCCACAAACATGTCAAGACATTCACAATAGTAGCATTTATATTCATAAACAAGAAAATCATTTCAAGAGCCAAGCTCCTACCTCTCTATAATGGAGTTGTTCTCTGGTTCCAAAATAGCAAGTTGTTATCCCAATGCAAGCAAATAAAAAATCCAGCCGAAGTACAAGCGTGCAACAATCTTCCAAAATCTTCTTCAACAGCAAGAGACTCCAAAACATCAAAAGGAATTCACCCCAAGGAAGGAGTTTCCAAAAGTGAAGCAACCCCAAAACAAGGCAAGCAATTTCAAATTTTATAGAAGACAAAAGGGAAGAGGATGAGGAGGATCCATGTAGGATGCCACATTACACATCCTCAACCCAACCCCAAAATTCAAATTCATTCTCCAATGCATAATAAATAGGTGGGTGAATAATATGAGAGTTTTCTTACATACTCAAATCCAACCCACACCCCAAAGGACTAAAATTAAACCATGTAAGAAAAGTGTAATTAAAAATTACAATTTGAATTATACAAATGTATTATAAAAGTATAAAATAAACCCTCCAACCATAGGTATGGTTGGTAAATGAATTTAAGAGGTATGGGCCAAGTTTAACTTGTCCCACAAGCCTCCAACATCAGTCTCTAAGGACAATTTTAAATTTCCAAGAAGATGAAGTGTTTCACACTCCGAAATCAACTTACACATTCTTCCAACACTTTAAATCATAACCAACAAATCTATTAATTATATTCTCATGATATATTTTAATTAATTAAATTAATAACATGCTTACCCACAATATTAATACAACATTTAATAAATAAATAAAGGGGAAAATGCATCACAAAATAAACACATGCAAACATAAACAAAGGGTCCAAATAAATAAATACACATAACCCCTTGGTTACATTTAAAGGTGGTTCCCCCCATCGGAACCCCTAACAAAACAACCACACATAAACTATACAACTTTCCAGGGTGATATTGTTGAATTCATCTAGAATTCCAATGTTGTTGGTCTCCAATCCCCCGATGTTTGTTGTGATATTTTAACCTGCAAAACACAATACCTCCTTCGGCCTCATGGCCATATCAGAACATCCAAAATAATAAAAATAAAAATCTAAAATCATCTAGATATATGGATCAAAAAAACATCCAATAAACCAATAAGATCATTTACAATTTTACTCAACAAGTATATCATCATCAAATAATTTCCATTTCTAGGTCTACTCACAATATCCAACTATCACATGTCCGAGCAAGATCCATAATATAACCATGTTCAACATTATATTAACATCAATATATAAAATGTCTCTAATAATCATCATGCATCATAACTGAATCAATTCAACAATAATCCATGATCTAAAATCTAACATGATACTATAATAAAGTCCATAATATAATCATCAATATCAAAAGGTGTCAAAGGGAAGTGGGCACTACAAGTCTTAATGAACAAAGTTAAATCAAAATATAAAACAATATCAGGACAAGAGTTAAACAAGGTTAAACAATAACATTATTTCATTAGAACTTTAAAGCATAAATCAAACTAACGTGCTAATTGTCAAGAACCTGTACTCTTTGATTGACAACAAAATGAAATGGACCTATGCAAACTCTATGGCAATCAAATTGGTTATTTTTGATCTTCAAGCACCTAGGAATGGGAGCTCATCAAAGCTTGGCTACAAAACCCTTTGACTATTCCCATATGACCCAAGCACTTTGTAAAATGCAAGAAAGGAGGCTTAGCTCTTCAAATGGTGAATTCTCAAGAATAACAAAGGAAATCTTTTAGTCTATTTGCTATGTTCTTTGATTTTTTCTTCTCAAAGAATTTATGTGTAACTGTAAAGGTAGGAGGAGGGCTCTTTATATTTCCCAATGGATAAAGGAATCACTACATCGCTTTGCATGTGAGATAATAGAGATGTTGAGTTAGTTGTGGATAAGGGGGGTTTAGATGATTTTGAGTCAACTTTATGAGAGTTCAGCTTGTCCTTTAGTTACCCATGTGGATAAAGGGGGCTCATTAATTAATCAAGATGATTTAATAAGTAGATGTGTAAGATTATAGAATCTTTTAGAGGTATATTAGCATGATTTAGACTATAGACGGGGATTAAATCAATTAAATATTGATTTATTGGTTAAATGAAAGGGAAAGATAGTTAATAGATAATAATTAATTAGTCTAGTTAGTAGGGGGGATTAATTAACGGAAGGTCGTTAGTTAGGATATTTTTTGGATAAGCGACTTAATTAATTAGCGTAGTGTAATTAATTAAAGATGATCAGAGAGAAGGTAAGTGCTTTTTATGGTATGTTGCCAATTTGTAGGAAGGGAGATAATTAGCGCAATTTAAGTATTCAAATTGCTTGGGCGTAATTATGGGTGTCTACAGTTACCATAAGACTAGTACTTGTACATATGATCTAGGAGTGGAGTCAGTGATAGTAGGGGTTAGGAGGCCCATTTCTATTCACACCATCTCTACTATGTAGCTTAAGCGATGTGTGTGATGGGGTTGTCAGATGTATGTTGTTACGGTTAGTAATAGATCTGGGGATGCATGTAGTGGACTATCCCTTGATGACCATCCCATCTTGAGAGAGTTTTCTGATGTTTTTCCAGGGGATCTACCATGGTTACCTCCCCCACATGAGATAGATTTTCATATAGATTTGGTTCCCGGTGCAGGGCCTATCTCACAAGAACCTTATCGGATGACCACCCCTAAGCTATGTGAGCTCAAGTTATAGCTTGAGGGCCTCCTGGAGAAAGGTCTAATCTACCCTAGTGTATCCCTTTGGGGTGCACCATTGATTTTTGGGAAGAAGAAAGATAGATCTCTGCGGTTGTGTATTGATTACCACCAGCTGAACAAAGTAACAATCAGATGAAGGGGGGAAAAATTTTCTCCAAGATAGATCCGAAGTGACGGTATCATCAGGTGAGGATTACAGAGAAAGATATTCATAAGACCACCTTCTGTATGAGATATGGCCACTATGAGTTCACAGTGGTACCTTTTGGTCTGATGAATGCCCCTGTAGTGTTCATGAGCTTGAAGAATGGGGTATTTAGGAATTTTCTAGATCACTTCATTCTCATATTCCTTGATGACATTCTAATTTACTCATGCATGCGTAAGGAGCACGAGGAGCACCTTCGCTAGGTTCTTTTGTGTCTTCGTGAGCAACATCTTTACGGGAACCTGGAGAAGTGTGCGTTCTTTCAAACAAAGGTGCTATCTTTGGGCCGCATAATTTCTAGGGAAGTTATTACATTTGATCCTTCCAAGATCTGAGATATCATGGATTGGCCAGCACCCTCCAGTGTGACCAAGGTGCGTAGCTTCATAGGTTTGGTAGGATATTACAGGAGATTTATTCAGTACTTTTCTCAGATTACGGACCCCATCACTTGCCTTCAGCAAAAAGGGAAGAAGTTTGTTTGGTCAGATAGATGTGAACATGCCTTTAGGAAACTAAAGGAATACCTTATGATAGAACCTATTCTAGTAGTATCAGATCCTTAAGGCGAGTTCTACATTTGCATAGATGCTTCTATGGCAGGACTTGGAGGTATGTTGATGCAAGAGGGCAGAGTAGTTACTTTTGAGTCACACAAACTCAAATATTATGAGCTTAACTATCTGACTCATAATCTTGAGCTTGCAGTAGATTTGCACACCTTACTACGGTGGATAAATTTCCTCCTTGGCTAGAGGTTTACACTCATGACTGATCGCTTGAGTTTTCACCACCTCTTCATGCAACCCAATCTCAACACTCATCAGCGGTGTTGGATGAAGTTACTTTGTGAGTATGATATGGAGATAGAGAATGTGAAGGTGAAGGATAATGTGGTTACAAATGCTTTGAGAAGACGGAGGCATGTGGCTATGACTACTTTAGTGGGAACAAGTTTATGGAGAAATATTTTGTAGCAGATTCCTCATGAAAACTTCTACCTTGCAGTGAGAGTAGAGATTGAGTCTCAGAGGTCCCTTGAGGGGAGATTTGATGGATTTTCATTAGAGACAGACGGTCTTCTCAGACATATAGGAAAGATATACGTTCCTAGTGATGGAGACTTAAGACAAGACATTTTGACAGAGGCTCATTATGTACCTTATTTTAACAAAGGCTCATTTTGATAGTTGTTCCATTGGAGAGGACTTCGGAGAGATGTGGCTTAGTCTGTGTCGCACTGGTTAGAGTTTCAGAGGGTGAAGGATGAGCATCAACATCCAACTAGCCTTCTTTTTCCTCATCCTATACCAAAGTGGAAGTGGGACACCATTTCCATGGACTTCATAGTTGGGTTACCGACGTTGAGATATCACCACGACGCCATCATGGTCATGGTGGATAAATTGACGAAAGTGGATCATTTTTCTCTGGTGAAGACCACCTACATAGCTAGTGTAGTGGAGCGAGTCTATCTTGATGAGATTATCATATTACATGGGATTTCACAGAAGATCATTTGTGACTGCAATCCTTTTTACACTTCCCATTTTTGGAGCACAATGCAACATTCTCTCGGGATGAGGATAAATTTCAGCACAACATATCACCCTAAGACATATAGACAAACTAGGTAGGTGAATCAGATCCTAGAGGACATGCTTAAGATGTATGGGATGGATCACCAGTCAATATGGGAGGAGTCTTCCTACAATAATAGCTTTCAGAGTTCAATAAGCATGGCTCCTTTTCAGGCATTATATGGTAGAGATTGTAGGACACCCCTTAGTTGGGACAAGTTATAGGGAAGGGTTTCTCTTGGGCTAGCATTACTTCAGGATATGGAGAAGTAGGTTACATTGATCATATAGAGATTGCAAGAGGCGTAGGATAGGTAGAAACACCTTCATGCCCACCTCAAAACTATGATCTGTCCTATGATGGTGGATCCCATATGCATTATAGAATGTAGGACCCTGGGCCTTCGTGGCAGAGAGATTGACCAAGTTTTTGGTCCAGTGGGACATATATGATGAGACTGTGGCTACATGGGAGGATGCTAATTTATTACGAGTGTATTTTCCACACTTGTTCTAGTGAATTCCAGGAGGACTTTGATTCTAAGGGGAGGGGGATGTAGTGACCACTTCCCTTCGAGACCTTTTTGATTATTGGTTTCAATATTGTCGACTGCACTTATGGATATGCTATAACTTTTTGATTTAGCATGTTAGTAGATACTAGAGATATCGAACTGTTGTTGATTCAATTCGTATATGATGCATGTGGACCATTAGAGATGTTTGATGTTGATATTGATATATTGTTGACATGGTTATTTATATATATGTCTGACATGTGATATATTAGTCAAATTGAGTAGATCTATGATAATTAGATTAATGTGGTGATCATTTTGACATGGATGAAATGTGGAATAGAAATGTTGCTAGAAATTTTAAGTGATAACATATCTATATAGATGATATTAATTCATATATAGATGATTTTAGTTTTATATCGCATATTTTTTCATGGACGTTTTAATGTGGCCATGAGGCCGAAGGAGGTATTCTGTGTTTTGTAGGTATATTATATTCACAACAACATCGGGGGGATTGGAGACCAACCACATTGGAATTTGAGATGAATTCAAATAGGGTCACCATGGAAAAATGTAATTGTGTGTGTGTGTGTGTATGCATTTGGTTAGGGGAAAATTATGACCAAGGGATCATGTGTTGTATTTTTTATTAGTTCCCTTTTTATTAATGTTAGTATGTGTTTTCTTTTCGTAATGAAATTTACTTGTTTTAATTATTTATATTTTTGGGATATATGTTTACCCCTTTATTTCTAATGGGTTATAGTGTCTTCATTAAGATAATTTAAATGTGTCTAAAACTAATTAAAGATGTGACCAAAAAGGAGTTCATTTATTAGAATTGATTTACTCTTGAATTTTGTGTTGTATGCTTGAGTCTTGAGTGTAGCTGTATGATGGAAAAGTGACTAGCAAGCATGGGAATCTACAAGTAACTCTTCCTCGCACCCGACCTCCTGAGGTCGTTCCGAGATATCCAGCGGGGATGGAATACATGTGGGGTGCATATAAACTAGTTAGGTAATCTTATGTCTTCAACACGCAATAATGGGTTCTGTTAATCTAAGGAAAAAAAGGGCCTCGTAACCTGAATCGGTGTGATAGATCGTTCAACAAGGATAGCTACTCAAAGGCTCTAATCAATATCAAGCTTTGTCATGATTTGATCTATGGGTTATGGGATACATGGAAGATGACCTGTGTATGCTTTGTATATATCTCCCGAAAAGGTCATGAAAATGGAATGGCTAAATTTGTAGTGGATTTTTTGGTGTTTTATGGATGATTATCTGGTCTAGTCAAGAAATCTTTAGCTTGATTAGCTGCTACGTTTAATAATGATAGTTGTGTGATAATGTCTGGTGGAAGTGGAGAGGACCTAAACACTAGCATTTGCAATCTCGTATCAATACTTGATTGATTTGTAGGCCTGTTGGGTTATGGGACCTATGGATCACAACTTTAAGTTCGTGGTTGATGTGGACCTCCTATGGTCATATGAAGAGTCAATCCCTAATTCCAAGTATCCAGTAATTGTATGCCTTTTCAGCCTCTATGTTTAGAACTAGAAGTTACATGATTTTCTCGGATTACCTAACAGGTGTTCTAGAAACTTGGATACGTAAGATAGTGTCTATAGCAATGAGGAGGTCTCCTACATCTGGTTGTGGGATTTTTGGATCACAACCGAATTTTTGATCTCTTTCAGGTCCTTCTATAGTCATTCAGATATCTATCAAGGCAGTCTATAATTTTGTTGATTTGACCATAATGTGTGTGCTTTATCGTCTTCTATTTTTAATCCTCTTAGCTGTGTGCTCACTTCTTGTAGGTCTGTTATAGTTCAGAAGACCTGAATTCTGAGATTTTGGTCTATGTCAGTTAATGGTGCTACAAGATTCGGTTGAGGCACGATTGGCTCAAAAATGTATTCCCTGGGCTCTCGAGGTCCCGTGATTGTCATATAAGATCAATATAAACCTAACTAAAAATAAATAAACTAATTATGCAAGATATATCTACAACATATATATATATATATATATATATATATATTCCTCTATTATATATATTCCTCTGATAGAATTTTTATATTGAATTGAATGAGAAACTAATTTAATAGATTTATTGAAAGAGCAACTAATCTAATAATAAAATTAAAACAAGCAAGGTAGCCCGGTGTAGCTACTTGCCTGTGCAGTTGTGAGTTTATCCTAAATAACTAGATAGCTGATTAACTTAATTGAAAGACTCTCGATCCTACCTCAGAACTAAGAAATGAATCATAGTTTCTTAGAAACTATCAATCCCCACAGCTTCCCCGGCAATATCGAAAGTGAAATTTAATTGAAATGAAATAATTCACTACTCTATTTGATATGTTTTAACTAGAACTTTGATAGATAAAACTTTGAATTTGAAGAACATTGGTGAATCCAGTAGTGTATGACTTTGTCCCCTCAGAATGATTTCCTCGTTCCTTCATGTTCACGTGAATCCAGAAGAGTGTGTATATGCTAGCGTTAACAAAAGAAGGTATTTGAACAATGGTAACTTTGGATATAGATTGAATATAATGTGAGTAGGAGGGGGAAAACACAAGTGATAAAGCTTGGCATATGCAATTCCTAACAGGATTTATTGTGGGAATACAACAAAAGTGTACTAAGAGATTCTAGAATCTACCTTTTGTGAAGAACACAACCTATAACTCTAATGGATTCAATCTACAGATGACACTACTATGCTCTAAACTAATTTGTATGAACAACATTGAATAAAACTAAAGCAAGAAGATTGAATAGCTTCTAACAACAAAGGAAAAATTAGCATGGATGCAAAACATGAAAACGAAATGAATTCTAAGAAAGAAATTGAAAGACTAAACAATGGAAATGAGAAGTTGAGGGTCCATTTACTCGAGAACCAGATGGCTATTTATAGATTTCACATTCACCCAAAGGTAATTCCTATTAGAACTCTTTTACCATTAAATAATGAAGAAACACTATTCCAGGGAACATAAAACATTAATACGAGCTAAGGCGGTTGAGAAAAGATGGTAAATGTTGAAAAATTATGCAAGTCGCGATCAAAAGAGCTAGATAATGTGTAAAGGACCGCCACCCCGAGCAAGGTGGTGGTTACAGGATTGTCGCCCTAGTAGGGTGGCGGTTTCATCATTAAAGGTCAAAAAGATAGAAAAAGAAAGGCAGAGGATAAAGCAAGGTACACAAAGCTTAGACAAGGTGCTTTGGATGCTAACATACACTTGGTGAGCTTTCCTAGATTTCAAACACCTTGCGAGGTGACCTATATCATCATTGGGGCATGTGTAACATCGTTCTAGTTGTACAGTACCCTACAATATTAGGTATGTACATATTAATCCCTCAGAGAAGCATTTTATCCACGAAGAGGCGTAAAATGGTGGGTCTGAGTATGGTGGTCCCAAAATAGGAAGCTAGAAATTATACCTGACACGCCTGTGTGTCGAAATGTCACCATCCAAGTTCCCACTACCTACAAGATGAAAAGAGGACTCAAGTGCAGATAGATAAAATAAATCAAAAAATAAATACTAAAGTAGTATGAAATGAGGACTTACCATTTGCGCAGGGATAAGAGCTTACCTCTGTCGATGCTCTAAACCTGTGAAAGGGGCATTCAAAATGAGTCAAAACACCATATGTATATATATATATATATATAAAACGGGCTTATTTTCCTATTCATCTGTGCGTGTTGATTTGATATTTTTTGAGCTTTGGGACCCACGGTGACGGTTTTTGATGAGATTATAGTTGAAACGTTCGTAGCAAGATAGCGATCATGCCTCCGCAAGTGGAACCTTGACTTGCGAGATCTCAAGTTAGTTCTTCTCGATTTAATGTTTTTGCACCCAAAATGTTAAAATGATGAAATCTTTGTTTTTGGGGTGTTATTTTTAGAAATGTTAGTTTTAAATGTGTCTCTTAGGGGGGACACCTAATAGGTAGGCTTTCATTTTAGCTAAAATGGTCATTTTTTGTGTTTTTGAGCATTTTTAGGGCATGCGACCCGTTTGTAGTCGCGGGACAGGACCGCCACCCTAAGCAAGGTGGTGGTTACGGGACCGCTGCATTTCAAGGCGGTGGTTATGGAATCGTCACCCTGCTCAGGGCGACGGTTCTCTACAGATTGTTAAAACAACACTATTTTGAATTTTTTTTTGCATTTTTAGTGTTCCTACTTGTTTTAATGATTTTTCTAATGCAATCTTGACACTAACTTGCTTCTTTTTGCATGTTTTTGGGTGTTTTGTAGAAGAAGGAATAGTACATTAGATGGAGTTGAGAGAGGGAGTGTGATTGGCTTCCAGCAGTGTTAGATGCTCTCTCTTAGGCTGAGCAAGATAATCTCTAGAGGGAAGGTATATTGAGGATCACAGGGGTCCCCCACATTGCACCTGTCAGTCACATACTATGTGACCTATTTTCTTACTGGGATGCAGATCGGAACACCTTCTGATTTCTAGGTGTTAAGGGTGAGTGTACCATCACCCTAGAGGATGTCTACCACATTTTGGGAGTCCAGATTATTCGGAGGAGACTTTTATTTAAAATAGTAGTATCTAGAGCTCAGGTGACTCAGTTGGCCACCTATATGGGAGACGCAGTTGTCTCCACTGGTTCGAAGAAGGGGGTGAAGGTGTGTTCTATTCCCGTCTTGCCCATCCATCTGATCCACCAAGCTATTATGGGCATCCTTGCTTCGAGATTGATCAGGGACAGTCGCTGAGCCATCTGACCTTAGTTATGAGCTGGGTCTATGAGTGCATTATCCCTTATGGGAGGGGCATACAGGCATCGGATCCTGGGGCGGTCAGCGTAGCTATATGGACATGGACGATGGTACTTAGGGTAGTGCATCAACTGGTGGCTTTATTGACCACTGCGGATATGGAGGCCACACCTTATCAGGCCATGGTAGGGTTGTGGGGCAAGGAGGTACGCACCCTGATTTCCTGCTCTACTATAGGGAAGCTTGTGGACAGGATGGGGAAGGTAGAGATACACCCCTTCGATTGAGTGCCTCAGCAGTTTAGCCTTGCTTACATTGATATGCTTCCCCTAGTGGTGTCAGTGTTCAGATAAGTTCAGGAGGCTAGGGGAGGTCCTAGAGGCCGGGGTTAGACTGTTGTCAGTCCTGACATCCCTATTTCAGCTAGGAGGGTGGTATGTGCTTGAGAGAGAGCTGACACTCCTCAGGCACCTTTACTTCATATTGCCGCTTGTCCTACCCATAGCAGTGATGATCCCATTGATATAGACTCAGAGTCTAAGGAGTTCACAAGGGGAGACACGGGGGAGGAGACCAAGGACATGGAGATTAGTGAGTCTGGTGGGGGAGAGGATAGAGATCCAGAGTGGCATGACACTCAGGAGATCCTACAGGCCGAGAAGGTAGAGCAGAGTGCAGAGAGGGTGAATCTAGTCTTAGAGGAGTTCCTTTATCAAGACCTAGGTGGAGAGGATGAGTTTTTAGCAGGATGCCATGTTTCCCCAGACATAGGGGGGACACCAGTCAGTGGCAGTGTCTGTGGCAGGCATGGATCCCAGAGATTCTTCTTGGAGGTCTGGAGATCTGAGTGAGTTGTCACTCTTCTTTTGATATTTGTTTTAGCTAGAATTTCCTTAGTTGCTATCTCTCTTTTTGTTCATCCTTGGTTTCACATTTTGATTATTTTCTAATTTTTTTTCTCCTTTTCTTACAGAGACTGTTGATGAGTGGCGAGACTTGATTCATCGGGTATGTACTGACACCCTATTGCTCCCCACGGAGAAGACTCGTGATGAGCTAGTTGTGGATGTAGGTAAGCCTTCAGTAGCCGGTAGGCATACCGATGTTTTTTCCCTTGTCTAGCATGTGACCAATATCATGACTTCCCTCCATACCGAAGTAGCTAGGTATAGGACTGTAAAGTTCCTGATGAGGAGGAGCCACACTCATAGCAAGACTACAACTATTGTTTGGGACCACGAGCCCTGAGTGCACTCAGAGTGCCAGCATAGCTAGAGTCCTAGACATGATTATGTGCCTTCTGAGGGATCCCATAGGGATTGAGAGGCTACTTGGCTCTTTTTTTAGTGACCTTGTTAAGTTGTTTATACGAGTATTTTTGTAATTTCCTAGTGCATGATGGCATTGTATATGAAACCTGATTTGTATATATATATATATATATATCTTTGGATCTAGACTCTTGGTATCTTGAATTTTGTGGCTCATTTTCTAAATGTGTTTTATATTTATTTACAATATTTTCTTTTCATGTTTCCAGAATGTATATAATGGACAACATATGATAGTAAATAGAATGTTTTACTCTATATGTTTTTGTAGTGCTGATATGAGATGATACTAACATATGGTAGTACTGAAATTTTGAACTCTTTGGGCAATGTTTGTAATTCCTTATTATATTGGAAAAACGTGATGAATGCATAGTGATAAAGAGATGAACTTTCCCCAATACCAAATCCATGCAACTAGTAAGACGCGAGGGCTCAACACAAAGAATTAGGAAGGGCACAAGTTTTATGAGTTTGATTGAATGGAATGATGAGAGACAGACAAACCAAGAACAAGAACCAAATTTGGACCTACACACCCACCCTACTCAGAACTACTAGCAAGCTTAGAAGGCCACTTAATTTTCACTTTATCAGGAATTAGATTCATAAATGGCAACCTGGTTGACAAAATCTGGTTTTGAGGATTTGATTTCTTTGGAATTTGGATATTTGGATATTTGCTTTTTCTTAACAGAATTTTACTTGTGTTTTTAACATACCAAGATTTGTTAGTTTTGTGTGACTGGACCCCCCCACACCTTTCCTCACGCCACTAGTAAGAAGCATGGGTTTGTCACCAAAGGTAAGATACAAGCAAGTAAGGGCACTTCTTTCCTTTCCCAACCTCACATCACTAGTAAGAGATGCAGGCTTATCACCGAAGGTTGATGGGGCAAAGAATTGTGTAAAATAAAATATTTTGTTTGCTTGGTGCTTTTGATTTCATTTGATTTTGACATTTCTGATCTATGACTTTGGGATAATCCTTTCATTCTAAGAGATTTTAAGAGGGATAGATGTGACACCAAGAAGCTTCCAGAACAAACCGTGGGCAAGGACAACTTTACCTAGTAGAAAGAAAGAGTAAAGCCAAGTATGCAGGTCTTAGTATGTTTTCTGTCAATGTTTTTCTATCAAAATTGATAGAAGATTTGAAAAATATTTGATGATGTTTTGAAGAGATGTGATATGAATATTTTTACCAATATCTTCAGAATTTTGTAAGAGATTGTTTTAAGAGTAAGCTGCTGGACTATCATTTTTACGAAATGGACATAATAAACGTAGCTAAAAGACTAATGCGATGTAGGTAGCTATAATGTACTAGCAATGACTTTGATTTTTTTATGCATAAAACCGCTTAAGGTGCAAGGAATTGACAGTTCATCACCAAATTCCTCACCTTCTAGTGTGCACAAGAGATACACCACCATTTTCGTAGTCCTTCATGACTCGGTATGGGCCCAACCATTTGGGCCAATACTTTCTTTCTT
The DNA here is from genome assembly GCA_019776745.2 of Taxus chinensis. Classification (NCBI taxonomy): domain Eukaryota; kingdom Viridiplantae; phylum Streptophyta; class Pinopsida; order Cupressales; family Taxaceae; genus Taxus; species Taxus chinensis. The sequence continues at coordinate 151,928,790 of CM034148.1, forward strand.
CACTAGTTTTCTTATTGATCCGGTTGTCTAGTCTTAGAACTAGATCTCCTTCATATATTTCTTGCTCATAGACTTATTTGTTATACTACCAGCACATCTAGTCAGCATAGGCTCTTTACCATTGTTCGGCATTTAACCTGGCCTCGTCAAGACTTTCTAGTTGAGATAGGTGTGCCTCCCTATAAGCTTCTTCACCCAGAATCCCTTATAATGAGATGCAAAGACTAGGTATTTCAACCTCAAATGGGGGAACTGCTTCTGCTCCGAATACTAGTGAGAAATGAGTTGCTCCTGTTGGTTTTCTTATTGAGGGTTGGTGGGCCCACAAGGCCGGATATAGTTTTAAATTACAAAATCATTTTTTCTCCTTGACTATTTTGAGGAGAATAGCTTTCAACAATTTGTTTGTCACTTTAGCCTGCCCATTGGCTTGAGGGTAGTAAAGAGAGGCCGTGTGATGGTTTATCTTGAACTTGTTACATAGCTCATGAACCTTGTTATTCTCAAAGGGCATGCCATTATTTGAGATAATGACTTGTGGGACACTATACCTATAGATAATTTGGTTAAAAATGAATTTGGCAATCACTGAACCTGGTACAGTGGTGAGAGGCATGGCCTCCACCCATTTGGTAAAATATTCCGTGGCTGTGATTATAAAATTATGGCCATCGGTTGATGAGGGAAAGAATTTCCCTATCAAGTCTAGACCCCATGTGGAGAAGGGCCATGGAGTCGCTATTGGTTGCAGGGATTATGTTGGCATGTGAATCTCATGAGAGAATTCTTGGCATTTGTTGCACTTACATATAAATTCCACTACGTCATGTTCAAGAGTGGGCCAAAAATAGTTCATCTGATGTATTTTGCGAGTGGTGACGTGACCACCAAAGTGGCCCTCACATATCCCATTGTGGGATTCATGAAGAATCCTCTTAGATTCTTCTATGTCGATACATCTTAGAAGCATGCCGTCGAAGGCTCTACGATAGAGTACTTGGTCTAAAACAACATATTTAACGGTAATAATGCGTGATTACCTTCTTTGTTGTGACATGGAACTTTCCGGGTATGTATGGTCCATGATAAAATTGATGATGTCAGTATACCAGGGACATGTAGAAATGGGGGGCTTGGTTTTGACAAAGTATACACACTCATCGGGAAATTCTAGATCTACCAGCTCACCTCCATCTAGTGGATTGTTAGCTAACGAGTCTGTAATGATTTGTCCTTTAACATATTTTTGGTTTACGAATGTTAACACAAATTCTCCCATTAGGGTTATGAAATGGCCAGCCTTTTAGATAAAGATCCTTGTGTGAGAAATGTTCGTAAATGGTTTGTCTTTACATTGACCCTTGTTTCTTGGTTTAACATGTAATGTCTCAAACATTTTGTTGCAAAAATTATGGCAAGGCATTCTCTCTCTACCTGTGTGTAATGTGTTTCATAATCAAGAAATGTTTGGCTAATGAAATAGATCATGCATTCTCGTTTGTCATCGTCTTCTTGAGTGAGCATGCAGGCCAGCGAGACATGAGTGGCTTGTGAGTATAGGATTAAAGGGTGGTTTGGCTTGGGAGGCATTAGCATGGGTGGTGACAATAAGAAGCACTTAACTGCTTCGAAGGCCTTGTTGCAATCTTTAGTCCAATCGATGCTATAATCTTTCTTGAGTAGATTGTTGATTAGATGAATGACAAAGCTTAAATCTGGGATGAACCTTCGGATTGCACCAAGTTTCCCAAGAAATGACTTGATTCTAGACTCATCTGAAGGTGGTATTATTTTGAGAACAACCCATATTTTGGCCTTATTAACATCAATCCCTCGTGAGGATATAATGTATCCTAGAAGTTTTCCTCCTGTTACACCAAACACGCACTTCTCTGGGTTTAATGTGACACCATACTCAATTAGTCGTGGGAGGATGATATGGAGCACTTCAGATGATCACAACATTTCTTGGCCTTGGCCAACAAGTCATCTACATATGATTCCACAATTTTATGGATAAGATCATGGAATATATAAGTCATTGCCAGCTTATATGTAGTGTCGGTGTTCTTAAGACCAAATGGCATGACAACATAACAATAAATTCCCCAGGGAGTTATAAATGTGGTTTTGGCTTGATCTTGTTCAGATATTTTAATCTAATTGTACCCTGATAACCCATCCATGAGGGACAAAACTTCAAATCCAACTGTTACATCAACGATAACGTCAATGGATGGTAATGAGAAATCATCCTTGGGACAAGCTTTGTTAATATCTTGAAAATCTATACAAATGCATATCTTCCCATTCTTTTTTAGGACAAGAACGATATTAGATATCCATTGTGAATAGTCAACAGGATTGATGAATCCTACTTGGAGAAGTTTTACTACTTCCTCTTTTACCATGAGAGCCACTTTTGGCTTCATTGGTCTTGACTTCTGTTTAATTGGCTTTGCATTTGGGTTAGTGACGAGATTATGTACTGCAACTTGTGGTGTGATACCTATCATTTATTTATAATTAAATGAAAAATCCTTTTGATGTTTTTTGAGTATTTTGGTGTGTATTTCTATTTCTTTCGGAGTTAACAAGGATCCCAACTTCAAAATTCTTGGTTCTTCCTCTGTTACAATGTTTATGTCAATGGTTTCTTCTACCAAAGAAGCGTTACCTTCTTCAAATTCAGGTGGGGCTCGAGGTAGTTCCAAGCTTTCTCCATTTTCTATCTTGTAGATATCGAGATATTTTTGTGGAGGAGACTCTACCATGGGATTTCCAAAGTAGGAAGAGGAGTGTGGTATTAGGGAAATATCAACTATACAATGAGAAAGGTGTAGCTCTGCATAAGTGTTTAGATATTTGAGAGTTACTTTATCACTGTCAACATGATGTAAGATAGAATGCTCATTCTTAGCTGCATGTGTTAGAAGAGGGTTTGTTGATATTCTCTTCACCAATGGTTCAATACAAAGTGATACCATGAAACTTGTATCTTCTAACTCATTACTTGGGGTAAAATGTGAAGCTGAGGTTGCTAATGAATCTGCGAGAAGGTTCTGTTCTCGTGGGATTGCCTCAATGGATATGAAGTTGAATCCTTTGCTTAGATATAATACCGCTATTTTATAGAGCTGTAAGTGCTCAGATCTAGTCTCATATACTTCAGAGACTTGGTTTGCAACTAATTACGAGTCTCTTAACACTCTGATGTCATTAACACCGATCCTTTTGGCTATGATGAGGCCAAGGAGGAGGGATTCATACTCAGCGTCATTTTGTGTACATTCAAAGTTTAACTTAAAAGAAAAAGGTAGGATCTTTCCCTCAGGAGAAGTAAAGAGCACACCTGCCCTGGCTCCATAGTGACATCTAGCTCCATCAAAATGGAGATTCCTATATTTACTAGGAAAAATGGATGCTGGGACATTCTTTGCATCTGTTTCTTCTATTTTAGTTACTTCTACCATGCAAAGTTCCTCTGCTGGAAGAGAACCAACTCCTAGGGTACATCCCATACCTGTGGAATCAAATGGTAGGAAAATTGGTAGATCTCTTTCCAGTAATTTGATAATTTTTACAGTAGTTCCTAATGACACTATTTCTAAAATGTTAGCTTCATCCTTGAGGGCTGGGATGCCCTTGACTAGGTTCGTAATTTCTAGTTCTGTTGTAGGTATTAATTTTTCTTCCAGTTTTGAGTCAATTGGTTTGTTGGGAGTTCAAACTTAGATTGAACGCTTGGTATTTCCTTTAGGTCTGCGAGGTATATGTCGAATGGTTTCGGGTCACCTTTTACTATGAATATCTTTCCTAGGTGTAAGAATCTTATTTCCTAGAATAACGTAGAAGGGATTACTTTCATGCGATGTATCCATGGTCGACCGAGGATCATATTAAAGTTGGTTTCCCAATATATGATATAAAAATCGGTGAGGATTTTCTTGGGTCCTAAGGTGACTGGTAATATTATAGTCCCATTTTAAGTAGCCTTAAGGTTGTCATAACCTCTTAGCGTATTTCTTGTTGTGGAACAGTTTGTTTCTCCACATCCTAGCTTTTTAAGGAAAGAGAAGGGGACAATGTTAACTGCTGCCCCATCGTCAACCATTGTGTGTTTAACATTATTATTGTAAACCCACACCTATAAATGCAAGTTTGGATTGCCTCTACATATAATTTCAGCATCTGTTGGCATTTTGTTTATGTCGAATATAAACTCGGTATCCCTATCTGGCTTCCCTGGAGGGTGGATATCAAAGCCTATATGGTTTACTTGTGTTTCGGGAGGTGGAGTGATGTTAATTAAATGACCTAGACCAAGTGCTTAAAAAAGAGCATCCCTGTGGGCAGGAGAGTTTTTCAACAAGTCCAAAAAGAAGATGTGAGAGAAGGTCTTTGTTAAGTCGTTAATTAAATCATAAGCACCCATGGGTTTTACCAACGTTTGTTGAATGTTATCTGGTACTAGTGGATAGATTGGATTTTGTTGTGAAGAATTTTCTCATGTTCTTGTTATGGATTCTACGTGCATTTCAGTATCTAACTCCACTATACCAACTATCTTGGTTCGTGGCTGATTTCCTAATTGTGGTGCGACATGTGGACTTAGTGAAGTTGAGACTTCAAGATTGTTATTTCCTGTCATTACACCTTTGTTCATACCATTTGGATTTAATTTATTACTTTTATTGTGATTTGGAAGTGGATCATTGAAGATCTTAAGAGCTACGTTTTGAGCGGAAACTACCCCTGTGAAAGTATTTGGCATAGGTGTCACATAATCTGTTAAGAACATATCTATGAAGAGTTATCTTTTTTCTTCTGGAAAATGCTACATGAACTTATTGTAATCGTGGCAAGTCCTAGTGTCATGGCCTCGAATTTTGGGGAAAACACAATACGAGTTGGGATTATAACTCCTTGGTTGTTGGTTTGGCATGTGTTGTGGTCCAAAACTCTGATTAAACTATTGACTATTAGGATTAAAGTTTTACGTTTGTTACCTTTGGTTTTGGTTTTGATATCCAGTTGAGTTTTGACTTGGACCCTGTGTCTGGATCTGTTGTTGTTGTTGTTGTTGTTGGGGATGATTAAAATCCACTGCGTTGATTGTTGGGGTAAAATTTTTGTTTCATTGATTGTTAACTGGTGGTGGAACATTTACAATGTTTTCTCTTTTAGTTTTGTCAGCCACTCCATCTGTTGTCACTTCGTAGTTTTTGTTAAAGATTTTAGGTCCTTGATTGGCATTTGTGGTAGTAGGATAGGTCGTAGTGTTTTGGTTGGGGATGATTAACCTCCCATTTGTTCCATATGTCTTGTGAGTGATATCTATTATAGCTTGATCTATTCGGAGAGCGCCCTCAAGAACTTCATCATAAGTTCTTAGTGGGAACTTCTGGACTTCTTCCTTTATCTCTCTACTGAGAGAATGAAGGAATAAATCACATAGTACCATCTGATCCATGTTTGGAGTGCTTGCTGAAGAATAGAGGGCCGTATGCCATCTTTGGTTCAAATGAGGAACAAATTCATTGTGTTCTTATTTAATATGCGAGAATTCCCTGATTCCTATTCTCAACAATTTGTTCATGTTGAACACATTGATGAACTCTGAAATGAGTTGTTTAAATGAATGTATTGAAGCTTCAGGTATTCTATAATACTAATTGAGGGCAATACCCTCTAAATTTTTGGGGAATATTTTAGCAACAACTCCATCCCAAGGGAGTAGTTCTCGAATGGCTATGGCATAGGCCTTAATATGTGCATTCAGGTATCCCTCCCCTTTGTACTTGGGTAGATCAGGGAGAGGTCTTGGAAGCATGATGCTTCGTATAGTGAAGTCTAAAGGTTCTTTCAAATATTATGAATAAGTCCCTATCACATAGGTTTCGACCATTGATGGTGCTTTCTGAGGTGGTGGAGGTGGAATGGGTTGTTGATATGGCATAGCATATGTATTTGCAAGGGCATAAGGGAATCCCTATGGTTGAGTGAACATGCGAGGAGAAGAGAACATATCTCCATGTGGTGATTTGGAATACATGTTTAATTATGGAGGAGCATTGCTCAGGAATGGGTAGTTTTGTGCTAAGTAGGGAGGTATCATATTATCAACTAGAGCGACATTTGAAAATGTGGTTCTAGTTGGAGTTTGTTATAAATAATAAGGAGGCATGCCCAATGTTCCTGTTCCTATGAGGAGGTCTACTTGGCTGGGATAATGTGGAGGATTGGAAGTTCCTACTTGCATGCATAATGAATTTTGATTTTCTTGAGCAAGTTCGAACCCTCTAACCTTCTCAACTAAGGCTGAGATGACCTCGTTTCATGAAGACATGTTATTTTGCCTCAGTGGCAGTTGTTGTATACCTTGAGGTTGTATAGGCATATGGTACCCTGCTATGAACTAATCATTTCCCTGCCAAGTTTCACCGAGGACATTTCCTATAGGTGGAGGAATGGGGGTGTTTTCTTGGAATGAGACCTCGGGTTGTGTTTGCAAACCTTCTATAGGTGGGTACATATTTTGAGAGCGTTATTCAACTCCTATTATAATGTGCTCAGTATTCGTCATCTAAAAATAGATATGGATCTAACTTTCTACCAATTTGTGGTCTAAGAAACACCCGAGGAGATGAGCCAGATTCTCCAGCAAGAATCATGTTGTTTGATCCTGAAAGCTCTGGTTGTTGCATTTGAGTGAGCTAATCCAACTCCTGTATTTGGAAAGAAGAACTATATCTATTCCTTTGAGGGGGAGTTTGTGTTGAAAATTGGTTAGTTGAATAGTTGTCACCCCATGCTGAGAGTGAGGGTGATGGTTATCTATTTAATTAATCGTAGTATGCTTCAAGACCTAGGAGAGGTCTACCATATGCATTGTATCCCAACATATTCGGGGGGTATATAAATACCCATAGAATAATGGGAAGAAGTGAAGGTGGATAAAACTAAAAAGAAGAGTGTGAAAGTGAAGCAATTGTTCCATTTCATGTCTGGTTCACCAATTTTGTACGATGGAAAAGTAACCAGCGAGCATGGGAATCTACAAGTAATTCTTCCTCGCACCCGACCTCCCAAGGTCTGTCATCACCAATCCGACACTATGATAATTCACCACCGGGAACTCCTCGTGCTATGATTATTTACTAATGCACAACTTTTAGTTTGGTGGATGGAATCTGGAAACACAACAACAAACATAACACAAGAATACCATAGACTATGATAAGAAGGAATGATGATAAATCTGAAATATAAGTGTAAATTATAATATCAACATGAAATTGTTACAATCTCACCCATGAGGTACTTCAAGTGTTACTGACTTCACTTTCCTTCCAACAATAACTATGGGAGAAACTTCACAATTACACCTCTTAATGGCTTCTTTAACACACCTTCAAAATGATGGCTTCCTTTACACACTTACTCATATAATATTTCTCACTACTTCCTTCTATGTTAAATGAGGGGGGGGTGGCCTCTTTATTTATAGGAATTCCAGCTTATCCACCCTATCTCTAAGATAGGATAGGAAATCTCTTCCGGCCAATCATATTCCATGCCTAAACTCTTGCCTTTACATGTAGGCTTATCTTCTAAGATAAGATAAACCTTATCATCTCACATGGGTTCCACCTTTTTAGAATTTTCCACAAATAAAATACAAAAAATATTTATGACATCACTCTTTGTCCTTATTACAAATATAATATTTCTAATTCCTAATCATGTAGACCCTACTTCTCTACTTATCCCAACTTTGACATTTTAACATTACCAGACCACTTACGACAAATATTTACTTTTTACAACATTCCTATTGTACTTTGACTATTACCGTACTCTACATTATTGGCGGGCACCGTACTGACGGTGTCGTTATCTTCTATTAGACGCCACTACTAATTATACTTAACAACATCCTATTCCTAATACATACATTAATAAAATAGAAATTAAGGAGGAAAATTTTAATGTCGACATTTTCCCCCTTCCTAACTTCTACTCCGTCCTCGGAGTAGACTCTTATGGACATTCTGAAGCTGGTGCCTGGAAAATATTTAACTTATCATGGTTGACCCATTTCGTAATGGGAGTACCATCCAATTCCTCCAGTCGATATGTACCATTTTCATGCACAACTGCTATTTTGTAGGGCCCCATCCATTTTGGAAGAAATTTTCTCTGTCTTCTTTTTTTGTATCTGGAATCATTTACTAGAACCAAGTCATTCACATGAAATGGAGACCAACAGATCTTTTGATCAAAGTATTCCTTCTGCTTCATTTTCTTCTTATAGCTTGTATCCTTCGCTATTTCCCTCATTTCCTCTAGAAAATGAAGATGCACCAACCTTTCTTTTACTGAATCACTTTCATCCATCCTTTCCTTTTTCATAACTCTCACAGTGGGAATATCAAACTCAATAGGAAGAACTGGATCAATGCCATAAGCCAACTGAAATGGGGAGTATCATGTTGCTGAACTTTGATGTTCCCCTATATGCCCACAATGTTGCATGAATCATTTTATCCCACTTATGTACCTGTAAGGCTGCATCTTTTGCTAGAATTTGACACAACACAAAATTTGTTCGTTCCACCTGTCCATTTGTGTTTGGCTCGTATGTTGTTGCCTTCATGTGCTTAATAGAAAACTTATTGATTAGGGCTTCTACCACCTCATTAATGAAGTGGCTTCCTTGATCTGTTACAATTTCTAATGGACAACCAAATCTGGTGACAATGCGTTCATATATGAACCTTGCCACTTCATCCATGGAAGCTTTTTTCAATGGCCTAGCTTCAACCCACTTGGTTAAATAATCTGTGGCAACTACAATATACTTATTTTGGCATGGGGTAGTTGGAAGTGGACCTACAATGTCTATTCCCCACTTTTCAAAGGGACCAAGTGGAAGAATAGGGCATAATGGAGCTGATGAAGTCTTACGGTTACCATGTGTTTGACAAATATCACATGTCTTACAATAATTATAACAATCTCTAAAAAGAGTGGGCCAGTGATAACATGCATCCAAGATCCTTCTTGTTGTAAGTTATCCAGAGAAGTGTCCTCCACATGTACCATTGTGGAATTCTTCTATCAGCTCCTTCCCTTGATCACGTCAACTACTCTCTTGTACTGTCCATCAGGTCCTATTCAAAATAATACTCCATGCAGAATAGAATATGGATGACTGGCTTGAGTAATCTTCCTCTTAATCTTTGCATTGACACCATCAGGAAACTTGAATTCATTCAGATAATTCCAAATATCTATGTATTCACTAGGGATTGTGTCAAGGGATAACAATGCTGCATCTAGGAAATCATCATCATCACAAGGTGAACCTAAACCATCATAGGCTCGAGAGAGTGCATCTGCATTGACATGCTTCTTTCCTGGCCTATCTATAATATCAAATTCAAATTCTTGTAGCAAAATTATCCATCTTGCTATCCTCCTTGATGGATTTGGCTTATTTAAAAAATATTTTAGAGCCTGATGATCTATTACAACTATAAAATTTTTTCCCCTATCAAGTAATTTCTAAGCTTCTTTACATCAAAAATGATAGTTAGATCCTCTTTTTCAGTTACAGTATAATTTACCTCAGCACTGCTCATGTGTCTTCTCCCAAAGTAAACTGGATGAGCATTCCCATTTTCATCCTTTTGGCTCAAGTGTACTTCCTATGCTGCATATGAGGCATCAGTATACACAATGAATGGCTTGCTCCAATCTGAATTCTTTAAAACAGGTGAAGACACCAGGGCTTCCTTCAGTTGTTCAAAAGCTTCATGCGCCTTATTTCTTGGTTCATAAGTAACATCCTTCTTCAAGAACTGGGTTAGTGGCTGTGAAATCTTTGAGAAATTCTTGATGAACCTTCTATAGTAACCCACATGGCCTAAAAATGATCTCAACTTACTTCTATTCATAGGAAATGGTAACTCTTTGATTTTTGAAACTTTATCAGGATCAGTACCAATACCATCTCTAGATACAACATGCCCTAACAAAACACCTTTAGAACATCCAAAGACACACTTTGTAGGGTTTAGTGAGGCTTGTGCTTCATCTAACCTTTGAAATTTTGTCTCCATCTGGTGCAAGTGGTCCATCTTGCTCCCATAGATGCAAAAATCATCCAAAAATACTCTGATGAAGTTCCCAATGTATGGTTCAAAACACCCTATTCATCAAACATTGGAACATTACCGGAGCATTACAAAACCCAAAAGGCATAACTCTATAAGAAAACATTCCCCAAGGAGTGGTGAACGTGGTCTTCAGCTGATCTTTCTCTGCTATACGAACTTGGTTGTATCCGCTATATCCATCAACAAAACTATAGCACTCCTGGCTAGCTACTTCATCCAAAATCTGATCTGAGAATGGAAGAGGGTAATGATCCTTCTTTGTTGCCTTATTGAGCTTCCTATAATCAACACAAATGCGTAGCTTCCCATTCTTTTTTATTGAGATCACAATGGGAGAAACCCATTCTGAATTCTCCACAGTAAATATGAATCCTGCATCAAGCAACTTATCTATTTCTTCTTTTACAGTCTTGGAAAAATTAGGATTCATTCTATATGGCATTTGCTTTATGGGCTTAGCACCATCTACCAGCTCAATAGAATGTTCTACCCAACTTACTTGATGGAGTTCCTTGTAATCAAAAGTGAATATGTGTATGTACTTTGAAAGAGCTGGAGGTAGGATTCCTTCTCACTCTCCATCACAGCATCACCAATCTTTATTTGTTGGAGACGATCATCAATTTGTTCTTCAGATAATTTTATGGGGTCATGAGTTAGTGTGACTGGAAGGATATCCATGACCGAAACATCAACCTCACTTTCTTCATCTTCGGTGTCCACTTCACTGGTACTAGAGTAATCAGAGGATGTCCAATCATCAGTTTCATCACTTGAATCCACAGGTTCTGCCTTATGATGCCGAGGGATCACGTTTATCTTCACCCTCTCTCTACCACGTCCAAGTGTCATGAAGCCTTCATTCCAGTAGTTTCTTGCATGAACTCTCCTTAGCCATGGTCTTCCCAACAACATTGGGTACGCAACAATACCATTTTTCATCACCTGAAAGTCTACCACACATACAACACCCATAACAGATATTGCCACATTTGAAACTACACCTTCTGGTTTAGTTTTTCCCTTTATTTAATGACCTTAACATAAGTGTTGAGGGGCGATCAATTTTTAAACCCAACATATTCATTACAGACTTGGTCATTACATTAACTGCAACACCTCCATCAACTAAGACATCATGAATTGAAATACCATTACATAATACCTCAGCTTGTGGAGCATAGGGATCTGCCTCTGCCTCCAAAAGAGGGACCTCAACCTCCTTCCTTCATCGAGCATTGAGTCCACTTCGCATCTCCCGCCTCTTCTCAGAAGACATAGCCAAGAGTTGAACCATATGTAATATTTGTAGGCCTTTTGGATAGATCTTCTAAGATGGAGTATGGTCCTTGTCCTTGTGAAATCAAAAAATCCTACACACCCAACTTTCTTCTCCTATGTTTCTTACTAGTTTCTCCTTTCATCTTCTTAGGATCATTTCCATCTTGGTTATCTTTTTCTTTCTTTCTTTTTGTTACAAACACATCTACTTCATTATTTATGCTCTTATCTACTACATCAAAATAATTCACACATGTGTTTTTCCTTTATCATTATCTCTTGTACCAGATGTAGAAGCTCTATCTAGACAATTATACTTATAATGACCCTTTTTATAACAACCATAACATACAACTTCAGAAATATTTCTTTTTGGACCTCTATCTCCTCCCTGAGAACTAAATTCCTTTCCTTGAAGAAGATTAATAGTTAACTAGCCCATCTTCCTGAGCATATCTTCATACTCAGTAG